>CANJKZ010000858.1:827500-1157500 GCA_947471745.1 Closterium sp. Naga37s-1
TGTGTGGTGACATTGTGATCCACCCTGAGCTTGTACTCCCTTGCTTACTCTGCTGATTACACCCCACTTTGGCTATGGGGGTGTGTCAGAATGTTATCTTATGCTCTAGCCTGTAGTGGGGTGCTCTATAGCGAGTACAACCCTTCTAGGGTTTGCTATTTGTATCCTCATTCTTGCTAGTGCAACCCTCTTCCTCTTCTCTTCTTTCTTCTAAACTTTAACAAAGTCTACACTAATAGGGGGAAAGCATCCTAGACTACAAACACGCGAGCATACAGATCCATCAGCACTATAGTCAACATCAGCATACAAAGCATACTGACGAACATCGTCCACAGACAGTTCCAATATAGGAATCTTACGGGCTAGTAGGCGAGCCAGCGCGGGGTGGTCGCCTCAGGACCCCAGCGTGCACGGTAGAGGTCGTCGAGGCGGCAGAAGCACCGCGCCGCAGAGTGGTCGTCGCGGCCGCAGACACAGGGACTGCCTGGTCCGGTGACGCACCAATGGTCACAGGGCCCGGTGTCACGCCAGGGGGGGCGTGGGGCCCAGCTGGTAGTGCTACTGTTGCGGCCAGTGCTCCCAGGTCCTCCAGGTCCCCACTGTGGCGGAGGGCCCCAGTGCTGCTGCGGACCCCACTGCAGTGGGGGTCCCCATGACTAAAACTACTGTGGTGCCTGCCACTGCTGCTGTCCCTGCTGCTGCTGTTGTCTTTGCTGTGGCTGCTGCTGCTATGGCTGCTGCTGCTGGGGCCCCGCACCACCGCTGGTCGAACCTCCTCCAGCAGGTGGGCCAGCACCTCCTCCAGGACTCCCTCCGCCTGGTGCACCACCGCCGCCACCCTCACTGCCGCCCCCAGTGCCGCCTCCACCACCGCCACCTCCTCCACCGCCGCCACCCCCCTTCCCCCCTTTCTTGCCACCCTTGCCCCGTTTCTGGCAGTCAGCGGCAGAAATAGCTGCAGTGTCCTCAGAGATCGACACAGCAGCAGAGGCACGAGAAGCAGTGAAGGTGGGAAGCTGGGGGACAGCACACCCCTCAAACAGACGGGGAGCGACTGTGTCAGTGGCCGAGGCAACAGAGAGGAGGTTACTCCCGATCTTCCCGAGAGTGGTCTCGAGAAGATTAATCGTAAGCTCACTAGGGTGCTGCTGGAGAAGCGCGTCATGGGCAGTGGAGAGGCGGTCAGGGAGACGAGTGACTACCCAGTGGACGGTGAGCCAGATAGGAGGGGGAGCAGCAAGAAGCTGAGCCTCAGTGCAGGCTGCACGGTAGCTAGCGACAAGGGAACGCAAGTGAGTGGCTAGGTCGGAGACAGTCGCAAACGAGCCGAGGTCGGGAAACACGAACGGCATGAGGATGCGGCTGAGGGAGGCAGAGGAAGGGGTGGAATAGCGTGCAGAGATAGCATCATAAACCCCCTTCACAGTCTCTACTAGGTCGAAGTGAGCGGCCTCAGTCGGTGGAAGGAGCTTTGTCAGCGCAAGAACAGCCGCAGCGTCACGGGAGTCCCAAGCGTCCCGCGCCAAGACAAGACGATTGTAGTCCACCTGCGCCTCCAAAGTCGGGGCGGGCTTGGTAGGCAGGGGTTCAGGACGCCGGGGTGCCTAGAGGGCGCCAGATGCGTGGGGGTACAGGGTGGCGCCATCCTGGCGCTGACTGGTGAGATAGCGCTGAGTCTGGCGGAGCAGGTGCCAAACTCTATCGGGCGGCCCTCCGCGTCAAAACGAAGGTGGCGGGAGGACTTGATAGTGGAGGCTAGGCTAGGAGCGGCCGGAACCTAGAGCAAGCTGAGCTAGGAGGGAGGAGCGCCAGGTGAAACTAGGCGAGGCACTGCCGGAGCACGGAGGAACACTGAGCTAGGAATGCCAGTCTAGTAACGAACGGAACTGGGAGCTAGCTGAGCTAGGAGCAGTCGGCTGGAGGAGGCAGTGCTGACGAGCCGATCGAGGAGCCGGAGAGTCGTTCGAGGGGCTGGCGGGGCGAGGAGAGACCTAGCTAACAACGAACGTCAGTACTAGCCTAAACTGCTAGGTGGAGCGGCCTCCAGCCGCGACGGTGCGAAACACTGTGGGTAGGAGCGACGCGAGTGTCGAACCAACGAAACCGGAGGGGGAATCCGAGGAAACCCTAAACGAAGGTGTGGCTCAGGGCGCCTCAGGCTACGGGCGTTCGGGGTAGGACGAGGTGTGCACGGCATGGGTGCATAAGGGCGCGCGGGGCGGGCGAACCAGGGGCGCGCGGGCTACAGGCAGGGGGCACGGGCTACGCGCGGGCTAGGGGCAGGGCGTACGGGCCGCGCTTGGGCGACGGGCAGGGCGCACGGGCTACCCGCGGGCTAGGGGCAGGGCGTACGGGCCGCGCGTGGGCGACGGGCAGGGCGCATGAGCTACACGCGGGCTAGGGCAGGGCGTACGGGCGATGCGACGGGCTGGGGCAGGGCGTACGGGCTACGCGTGACCTAGGGGCAGGGCGCATGGGCGACACGACTGGCTGGGGCAGGGCGTGCGCTGCTGGGCTGGCAAGGGCGCGTGACGGGCTGGGGTAGGGCGCTCGCTAGGCTAGGGCTCGGGCTAGGCTAGGAGGGTGCTGAGGCGCGGAGGGTGCAGTGGCACGGGTTAGGCGCGGAGGCACGAAGGGCGTGGAGGTACGAAGGGCGCGGAGGCGCAGAGGCGCGGGCTAGGCGCGGAGGGCGCGGAGGGTGCACTAGGGGAGGGCGCGGAGGCGCGAGCTAGGCACGGAGGGTGCACTAGGGGAGGGCGCGGAGGCGCGGGTGCGCACTAGATTTCTCTTGAAAGTCGTGGGAACAATAAAACAGATCGCGGTTCCCGCGATCAAAGGCATGCCACGTGGCGATAATAAAGCGAAGCGCAATTCCGTGGGATTGAGCAACACTCTCCCATAATTTCGTTAGGGCTAGGTGCGGCTCAGGCTCGACATTGCGCGATACACCCGGCCCTACTTTGGCCACTTTTCTGCTGTTGTTTGGCCCGCATTTGATCTCTGCCTTTCTAGAAAAGGCGGGAATCAGCGGAGGAAGGAATGCCATGAACATCGCTCTAGAGAGAGTCTTGACGCTATTATTTGCTTCGTTGAGACACAAACCACTAATTTCGTGAACATTACAATGTCTACACAGCTAATTGTATTGCATGACCATATTCACCCGGATAACCTCGTTCAACTACACTTGTAACACCCTCAAGTTTGATGTGCCATGAAATGGGTGGTGTGACGAGACGAACTTGCTTGGAAGTGAGTCATCCACCAGGATGACGTGCTGTGCTTGGCTCTCTGCCAAGTCGAACGTGCAAGATGCGTCAAGCCTGGCGGCAACATCGAATCCCGCCAAGGCAGAGTCTGGTTGTCAGGCTTGTCCCGCGTTGGCGACGGAAACACAGTAACGATCTGGCAGTGGCGACATCGACGACACTTGGCTCTTGAGCGACATGATGCTCCGCCAACATGTTTGACAGGATTGCGACGGAATCTGTCCATCAAAAGCATCTCCAAACCAGCACACTAGCCTCCAACCAGAGCTGTGCCTATATCGAAAGTCACGAATGATTCGCTGATGGCGCCACTCTTGGGATTTCAGGCGTGTTAGCTAACCCCCTCTGCCAACTCGCAAGCAAACTTCATAACCGCTCCGTACCCTCGTATATTCTCGGGAATGGGTGTCTGCTCATCCCTTCTCTCCATCACCCTCTACTGTTTCTGGAGTGGGATGGAGAACGTGCTTCACCACCATGCTGCAGACCCCTGAAGAGACATGCTGTCATTAGGAGCTGGATTGTAACTCAAACACCGTCCCAGAACCAGAGCTCTTAGCGTTTCCTAAAAGTTTTATTCGTTCATTTGTGTTGTCTGCTTCCAAACGTGGTCCTGCTGCTGGCGTGACTCGTTCGTTCGAAATGGCTGAGCTGTTATTGCCAGGTCAATCCGAGACCGTTAGCGAATTTAAGACCGATAGGAAAAAGAGCACGGAGCGCGTTAGGGTTACGGTCTGGTGGCCAGTCCAGGTGCCGCTGGAAGGCGAGCGTCAGCGGTTACTAGGATGGATCGAATCAGCCGACGTTGGCGAAACTCGCGAAGTCAATGTCATCGTCGCCGCTGCGACTCCCCCATGCTCGGGTCGCATCGACGAAGCTAAAAAATATATCGACCCGTGCAACGGTCACAAGGAGTCAATCCCCATTTCCCAAGATAGCTGCAAGGGTTCTGTAACTATTCCAAATGACAGCTCCAGCACTCCTTCAAACGCGGCTTTGCGTACAAACGGCTATGAAAACTGTCAGAAACACGATTTCTCTCCCGCTGATTGCTATCAGGCTAATTCTTTCGAGGAGCCTGACCGAGCCTGTGTCGTCGCCGAATGTTCCGTGCTTCCAGAACATTCCAATCTCTCCTTCTCGTCTTTCTTCAGCCGGTTTTCCTCCGGAGCAAGCTCGCCTAAAGCGTCAAGCTGCTCGTCGCCTCGATCATCCTGGAGTTTCTCTGCCGATTCCGATCGTTCGGAGGACTTCGAGTCGTTGAGTGGCGACAAAAACGAGAGTCAAGATAGCCAGGGTAACAGATCGGGTTTTTCGTCTAAGGTGCCGTTTACCTTGTTGTGGCGACGAAGATGGCAGCAGCAGCGACAATCGCCAGCGTCGCCGACAGGCTCGTCTGGTCCCGGGGAATCTCAAGAATCGGGATCAGCTCCGGCTGTACGCGGTAAAGGAGCTGCGATACTAGACTGGTGGCGAAACGTGGAGCTGATAGGAATGCGTATGAACGTTGACGGATCCAGCAACGCCTCGGACGACGAAACTTCGAAGCAACCCGGCGGTACAAGGTATGTCTGTCGCTATTTTAGTTGTGGAACCTTAACCATGCGAGCTTTCCAACAACCGCCTCTCTTCATCCTCTTTTCTTTCTTGCCGGGGTATACAGCGCTCTCATCTTCCTTGTACACCTCTCCGCTACAAGCCCTGCATTTTCCCTACCATCAGGATGTCTCTCGCTGCATGCTTTCTCCTCCTCCTGTGTGCAGCGGCAGCGGGATTCCAGGCGTTGCTTCCAAAAAAGCTACCGGCGCAGCAGGAGAGTCGGTCAGTGAAGCCAGTGAAGCCGGTCTGTCGGATCGGGGATCGAAACCGGTACCAGAAGCGGCCGCAGGGGAGCCGGCGGGGGAGCCGGCCGACATGGCATCTGCCAGCCATCCGGTTTCCGCTCAGGTGCGCGCAATGTCCATTCGGTGCACAGCTCAGATGCGCGCAGGTTCCGCTCAAGTGCGCGCAATGTCCCGCTTAGGTGCGCTGTAGCTCAGATGCGGGCAACGTTTGCTCAGTTGCGCGTTCTGTTGCGCGCGTGTCCGCTCAGGGGCGCGCAGTGTATTCGCGTAGACCAGCCGCCGGCCATTGTCATTTTTGGGCCATGTCAGACGACTTCCAAACCACCCCTCCTCACAACGAGCCACCAGTGCCTTTCTCCCCTCGTCTATCGTCCCTGTCCTTAACGAACCATCCATACCTTTCTTCCCTCCCCTCTATTTCCACACCCCTCTGCACGTCGTGTTTTACGACCAGCCGACCTTCCCCGGCCATTCCTACGTGGAAAATTGTCGCAATACACTTTTCAAGCACCCCTTTTCGTGGTTAAGCACTGATCCACGTGTTTCTTTCTCCTTTCCTCCATCCCACACCTCCCTGCAGGTCGTTTTTTACGATCAGCCGACCTTCCCCGGCCATTTCTACGTGGCGGATTGCCGCAGGTGGATGAGCGTGGTGCGCGGAGGAGTAGAGGATGGTTCAGATGGGTCGGAAGGCTTAGACGAGGAAGGCGTAGGAGTTCCGGGTGGCAAGGGATCGGAGAAGTCGGCAGCGAACGGAGCGAATGATGCGGTTACCACTTCGACGAGCGAGACGGGGCGGGTGGGCGTGTGGCTGCGGTCGTTCTGGGCCACCTCGGGGCACATCGAACCCCCCAGGACGCAGAGAGCCAAGTCACGCGGATATGTGAGTGCAGAGCGGTGGAGCGTCAGTCTGTAGGATTGCAGAGCGGTGGTGAGGCATGAGAGGTGGTGGGGGAGCGGGGCAGGGCGGGTGGGCGTGTGGCTGCGATTGTTCTGGGCCACCTCGGGGCACATCGACCCCCCCAGGACGCAGAGAGCCAAGTCGCGCGGATATGTGAGTGCAGAGCGGTGGAGCGTCAGTCTGTAGGATTGCAGAGCGGTGGTGAGGCATGAGAGGTGGTGGGGGAGCGGGGCAGGGCGGGTGGGCGTGTGGCTGCGATTGTTCTGGGCCACCTCGGGGCACATCGACCCCCCCAGGACGCAGAGAGCCAAGTCGCGCGGATACGTGAGTGCTGGGGCTGCCATCAGGTGGTTGCAGGGGTTCAGATCGGTGAGACGTCAGTTTGTAGGTTGGCTGTGTGGTGAGGCATGAGGGTCGCATGGTCGTCCCCGGGGCACAGAGAGCCAAGTTGCGCGGATACGTGAGTTGGGGGCCTTCGAGCTGCTAGCATGGGGTTGTTGTTGCAGAGTGATGAAGCCTGTGGGGCCAACCCTTGTCTGAGTTAACTCACAAGCCTGTATTCTCTTGTTCCATTCCCCTGCCTCCTCCTCCCCCTCCCACAGAGCGTTCCCTTCCACAAGCTCAACATGGCTCATGCCCTCGCCACTGCCTCTACATCCCTTGCAACTGCTTCAAACACCCTCGGATCTGCCACCACCTCTATAGGAACGTCGATTACCACTGCCACCAACAATATCAGCACTACAACCTCGCGCACTCTAGATAGCTGTAGGCGCGGCGCCACAGCTACAGCCTCTGCTGCTGCTGCTACAGCTGCTACAGCCGCGAATGCTGCTGCTGCTACAGCCGCTACAGCCGCCAATGCTGCTGCTGCCGCTACGGCTGCAACGGCTGCCACTGCAGCCACTGCTGCCAGTGCAGCAGCAGCTGCTACAGCTGCCACGGCTGCCACTGCAGCAACGGCGGCTACAGCCGCTGCTGCCGCTACAGCCGCAACGGCTGCTGCTACAGCTGCGACGGCGGCGACTGCTGCGTCAGCAGCAGCTGCTGCAACAGCAGCGACGGCTGCTACAGCTGCAAGTGCAGCGGCTGCTGCTGGGGGGTCGATTCCGGGCGCTATCAGGGGTTCGCCTGCTGTCATCTCTACTGCGCTTGCGGTGAGTGGGTGTGGGAAGCGGGAGAACGTGAGTTCTGAGTGGGTTGTAAGAGATGCTGAGGAGTGATTTCTGATGGTGCTCCTGGGGGGTCGTCTGCTGTGATATCCACTGCTCTTGCAGTGAGTGAAGTGCGGTTCTGTGATTTCCTCTCCCTTCTTCTCTCTCCCTCTCCCTTCCTCTCACGCTCCCCCACTTCCCCCTCCAGCGCATGTTCTTCCTTGGGAAGGCAACACCCAAGCCCAGCAAGGCCGCTGACTCCAGTGCAAGCACAGCCCCTTCAGAAGCAGAGGGGCTCCCCAGCCTTATTCACGTCAACTCAGCTTCTGACATAAATTCAGCTATTGGCGTCAAGTCAGCAGGCGAATTTGCAAGGGAGAGCATGCAAGGCATCCCTGGGAAAACACCTGCCCAACCAGGGGTTTCACAGGGGGAGCTGAGTCAGGGAGGGTTGGGCCAGGTGAAGGCAGAACCGGGGCAGGTTGCAACTGGTCCAGATTCACTGCACCAGCAGCTTCTGGGGCCGCCTGTGCGGGAGAGTGTGAAGCAGGCTAAGGGAGTGGAGGGTTTGGTAGGGGCAGAGGGGAGTGTAGCGACTGTTAAAGAGAGGGATGCATTATGGGGGACGGTTTTGGGGGTCAAGGGTGGGGAATATAAGGAGGTGATTTTAGAGGGGGGGATTGTAGAGGAGGGAGAGGATTCTGCTGCGTTGGATTCTGTGGGGCACGTTGGCCGGCTGAGTTTGGCTGTAGCGACTCAGATTGCGGCTGCGCCCGTGGCGCTGCTGCTGATGTTGCAAGAAGCGGGGGTGGTTACCATCTCGCTGGTAACTTCCTCTGGCAGGGCGGCAACGGCTGCTCTGAAAAGCAATTCTGCCACGTGGCAGTGCATGATTCGCAGGCAGCGGCTAATCGCCTCACTTCGTGCAGCCCTCCAATCAGCGTCCTGTTTTTCAAACGAGGGCGTGTTCGTTGAAGGGGGTGTGATGGTGTCAGATGGCCACGTGGCAGCAGCAGCAGAGGACAAAACAGCAGCTGCTGCTGCTGCTGCTGCGGAAGTATCAGGTCCTGCTGCTGCCACTCGTAGCAACCCCCCTGACCCGTCCACTCAGCCTGTTAAGGGCGCATCCTTGAAAGCATCCCTGTCCTCAGCCTCAGGCCCTCCTGAAACGTCTCTCAACCAGGACCCCTGCTTTCCGACAGACCCTGCAAACCTGAATCACTTTCCTCATGAAATCCCCAACTCTGCTCGGAACTCTTTAAAAAAACCCAAACTTCCCCTCTATTCTTCCATGGACCTCCACATCGCGCAGCACCGCATTGCATCCCCTCTGACCTCTCTCCTGCTGGACCATACCCTTGGGCTCCTCTTCTCCCTCCTCCTTCTCTTCTTCTTCCAATCGGTGGCATCGGCTGTCTCCTCCCTCTTCTTTTTCCTGACCAATCACGTGCTCCGGACCAGCATAGTGCTACTAATCTCCCAGCCTATTGGACTCAAACTCAATGATGAGCTCACAGCTGCGTTCGGCGCCCTATCCTGGCAGGCACTGCAGGCTTGGGCTAGGTTCGGCAGCGTGTACGGCTCGGTGCTGCCGTACCTGGCGGTTCTGACGGTTGGTTCGGCGGGGCTGTTCCTGGGAATGTCAGCTGCGGTGGGGGTGATTGCGGATTTGGTGCTGCTGTCGAACCTCCAGCTGGCGCTCGTTCATTGGTGCTTGGCGCCGATGTATCGCATGCAGCTGAATGCTGTCATTGCCCTCTGGCGCCTCTTCAAGTGAGTCTATCTCCTCTTCACCATCCTCACCCTCCTCCTCCCCACCCTCATCGATCTCCTTCCCCTCCTCTGCCGAACACCCCACTCGTTCCCTTGCCTCTCCTCTCCTCCCTCACACTCACCCCTTCCCGCTCTCCCTCCCTTTCCCCCTTCTTTCCCCCCTCTTCCCCCCCACCCCCCTCCTGCGCCCCCGGCAGTGGCCTCAAGTGGAATCCCCTACACAAGCGCATAGACTCGGTAGAATGCACACTGGGCCAGCTCACCCTCGGCTCGCTCCTCTTCACCATCCTCACCCTCCTCCTCCCCACCACCGCCATCTTCCACATCCTTTTCGCCTCCCTCTGCCTTGCGATCTCGGCCGTCCGTTCCGCCCTGCAGGCCGCTGCCTCGCTGCTCCTCTCCTTCCCCGTTTACCTCCTCCTGGTGAGGCTCTATCGGCCTGATCAGGTTCCCGGTGGGGTTTGGCTGGAATTTGTCGGAGGAGGAGGGGGAAGGAGAGGAGGAGCAGGAAGGATAGTGGGTGGAGGGGTAATGGAAGAAAGAGGAGCGGTGGGGGGAAGGACAGGAGCAGGAGGGGAGGATAAAGGAGGGAGACGAAACCATGAAGCAGACGGGGGGCCGGCTCGAGAACACTCGAGAATCGGTCGTGGGTGTGAGTTAAGAGATAGTGAGAGACAGGAAGGGAGGGAGGAAGCTGAGTTGGCATGGGGAGGTGGTGAGAGAGAGAGGGGTGGGTCATCATGTGGTAGTGAAGACTGGTGTAGCGGTGGGTGTGGGTCTGCTAAAAACGGTTGTGGCGGCACCAGCAACAGCACGAGCAGCAGCAACAGCAGCAGCAGCACCCGTGACGGGAGTGGAGGAGCAGCAACCCTCGGAGGTGACACAGTTGCTGCCTCTTGGGAGAACAGACGGAGAAGCAACAGCAGCAGGACCTGTGCCAGCTGCGCAAGGCTAAGGAATGGTGGAAGCAGCACTAATAGCAGTGGCAACTCAAACAACAGCAGTAGCAACGGCAGCAGCTCCAATGGCAGCAGTAACAGTGGGAGCACAAACAGCATCAGCGACGGCGGTGGCAACGGCGGCGGCGCCAGCGCCAATGGTGGCAGTGGCAGCGCGTTCAGAGTGTACAGTGTGGAAAGGAGTCCACACCTTTTCCTCCATTCCTTCCCTGCATCGTTCCGGGACGTGCTGAGCCGAGTGCATGTGTTCCCTCGCAAGGTGAAATCGAAGGCGTAGAACACAAATGATGGTGTCATTTAGCAGCGTAACGTATTGTAGACATTTTATTAGTTGCCAACAATTTGCAATGACACTGGAGAGTTTGCTTGCATGTAGGATAAGGAAGTGTGATGCATTTGTTCTAGTCATCATTTGTCTCTCGTTAGAGTGGACGTGGTTTTGGTTTCTTCAACATTCCTAGTTTTACTGTTCCGTATCAACAGAAATACTTTCTAGATTCAACAGTGCTATCGTAGTTGCAGCACCCATTTACAGTTTTAAATGACTTCTCTAGAACAACACATCACCTGTACGGAATTTTCTCGACATTCCTTACCGTGACCATCAACATTGCATACAGCAGCAGCCATTGTTCGCCCGCTACTGCTAACGGGGCTTCGCCAACTTCGCGCGCACTGTTACACCAAACCATGCACCACTGCCCTGGCCGAGTCGGCCTACGCTTCGGGGCTAGCCCGAACCTCGATGTCAGCCTAGCACAGACTAGAAGCTAGTACCGTATTACCCCGGATAGAAGCGCAGGTGCGCTTATAATAAAGCAGTGTGTTTTAGGGGGGTGCGCTTCTAATCGAGTCATTTTTATAAGCGCATGCGCTTGTAATAGGAAAAAAAAATCACTTTTAAACATACCAAATTGAAGCCCGCAATAAGGCGAATTCAACCGACCATGCAGCACGTGGGATCGTGCATGGTTTTCAGATAAAAACGGCAGCGGTTCGGTTCCCCACCGCATTGTTTTGTCTAGAACCATCGATCGTGACAGCAATGACGGGGATGTTGCCATGCGGCCCAATCACAGTCGCATGCATTACGTGGCATGTGCATTTCTTCCGAACCCTCTCGAAGGGTGGCGAATATTCCCTGCCAGCGCAGCGTTTATGCTGCCACGCAGGGTCCTCTACGGGGGTAGGCGGGGGTTTCCCGCCTGTCATTGACGAGGACCCCGAGGCGCCAACCTTACGGGGTCCCCTTCGTTGCCCATTTGTTCACCCTCGTTCTCAATTCTTTCATTCAGATTCCAGTCTAGGTCGCCTGGCCGGCGAAGCCATGGCGGAATTCAGCGGGAAGAACTTCCTCTTCAAGAAAAAACCAGCTCGGCCATGGCGACTTACCGACGACGGGTGGCATACCCGTGAGCCAGCAGCGCCTCCAGTGCCACCTGAACCCCCTGCGCCCCCTGCGCCTCCTGCTCCTCCTGCACCTCCTGCTCCTCCTGCTCCTCCCGCACCTCCTGCTCCTCCAAGTCCGCCTGATATCGGTGCCAGTGCTCACCAACGGCCCGTGCTCCAGCTGTATTTACCAGCCACTTTCGACGAGTGGCTGTCTGAACCGGACACACCCAAGGCCCCCGATGTGTTCATCCAGGCTCCGCCGCCTGCACCACGGTGGGGACAGCCCGAATCCTGCACGTGGGACGAGTCGGCTGTGGGCGCCGACGATGACGTGGCCGCCGATAAACAAAAGATCGGCGACGGCGACGGTGTCGGCGACGGTGAAGCGGGCGCCGAGGAGGACGTGTTCCAAGATCGTGGTGCAAGTGCCGAGGACGACGACGGTGTGGAGTCATGGTGGCACGACGCACCACGCGAGAAGATGCCGATACCGACGTATCCGTCGATTAACAGAAAACGACCCCACCCCTCCTCCCAGAACCGAGATGCTCGCCCCCCCTCTCCCAGGCACAAGCTGTCTCAACATAAACGGCAGTCCTACACCTCCCAGGAGAAACTCAGGTGGCTCGTGCGGCTGGAGCTGGCGGCATCGATAAGCGAGGTCACGCGGGAGTCCGGCATACACCGCAAATGCCTGACGGAGTGGAAAACCCAAGCAGAGGAGCTCAAGGCTTCACATGCCGCACGGTGTCGACTTCATGGGCGCGGGAGGTCTTCTTGGTACAGACCCATGGAGTTAAAGGTGTACGCTCAACTCCTCGACTGGCGACGCCGAGGTGTTGCAGTTTCAGTCGGCCGGCTCCAAGATTGGTCACGCGAAGTGATGAAGGTGCTGTTCCCGGAAGTCAAGTGGAAAGGGAGTCAGCGGTGGTCGGAGCGGTTCCGCAAGCGGTGGAACCTCAGCGTGCGCATGAAAACTAAGGTGGCGCAGAAAACGCAGGAGCATAAGTGCCTTGTTTCCCGCTTACCTCGAGCAAATTCGCATGGTTTATGAGTTGTACTCATCCTTCTTCCTATCTGTCCTTCCCTCCCCGTGCGCAGACGTGGCGACGCAGTGCAAAGAATTTTGGCAGTTCGTCCGCGACGCACGCAACGAGTATGCGATCGACAATCGATACATAATCAACGCCGACCAAACGCCTCTTTGGTTGGAGATGCCGGCCACTACCACCGTGGAGCAGACGGGCGTGAAGTCGGTGCCCATCCGCAGCGCTGGTTACCAGAAAGAAAGAGTCACCGTGATGCTGGCGTGCACGGCGACGGGCGAGAAGTTGAAGCCGTGGGTGTTTTTCAAGCGCAAGACACTCCCTAAGGGTGACTTCCCGAACGGTAAGCACATGTTCTTGTGCGTGTTTTGGACGTTAAAAAAAAAAGGGACTAACCACCACTTGCTTGTGTGCAGATGTCGTGGTCGGCTGCCAAGCGAACGGGTGGATGGAGGCCACGGGCGTCATCCAGTGGCTCGATGAGAGCGTGGTGCCGTTCCTGAAACCCAAATTCGGCGCGCAGAGTCGGAGCGCCATGCTAGTACTCGACTCCTACCGTGGTCACCTTACCAAGAAAGTCAAGGCGAGATTCGCGGCGCTCAACATCGTGCCGGCGGTCATCCCGGCAGGATGCACGGCAGACGTGCAGCCGCTCGATGTGTCGGTGAACAAGAGCTTCAAAGCAAGTGTTCGCCAGTAGTACCAGTCCTGGTTTGAGGCGGACGGCATGAACATCCTAACACCTGCAGGTGAGCGAGGACATGTCCTCCCGTCTCCCCTTCGTGTGCTTGTCTGCCTGCTTGTGTTCTAATGTCCCCACTCCCTTTCATGTGGTGTAGGGAACATCAAGAAACCACTCCCAGAGGTGGTGCTCAAGTGGATTTCACGGGCGTGGAAGGCCGTGCCCGCCGACCTGATTAAGAAATCCTTCCTCACGTGCGGCATCAGCAATGCCCTTGATAGGAGCGAGGACCATATGGTGATGGCGCACCGGAGAAGCCAGCTGAGCCACGAGGTAGAGGTAGACGACGACATCCAAGCAGACGGGTTCTGGGACAACAACTCCACGGAGCCTAAATCGGATGTGGAGGAAGTGGAGGCCTGAGGCTAGACTAGGCAAGATGGTGTTTAGGCTAGGACAATAGTCACCCTATTGTATGTGAAACTTTTAGGTAGTGCAAAATTTCCTATAGAAGGCTAGCCTTGCTTTAGCCTTGTTTAGGCTAGGACAATAGTCACCCTATTGTGTAACCATTGCATGTTTTCGCACATAAGTAGGGGGGTGGGGAATGGTATAATTCAAAGGAAAGGCGAAAGATATATGGTATTCAGTGTACTTTAACGGAGAAAATGATGCGTGCGTTGGTTCGGTCTGTATGCACGCTTGTGTGCAGGTACAAGGCAGAGCTGGATCTCTGAAATCTCCCAAATTACGTGGATCTAAAAGGTTTGAACTTAGTTTTGTTAAAGTAGATGGCCTAATCTAGTGGACTGGCTCATGTCTTCGCTCATACGGTGTACTTTTGACGAACATAGAGCAATCCTCGCTACCTCGTTCCATTGCACCCGTAACACTTGGTTATCAGAGCCACTTTCCTTTCGGACCGCGCATCTCCGCACCCCAGGAAATCAACTTTTGATTTTTGCTCGAAGGGACTCACGCCCCTTAGCTCCTAGGAGCCGATGTCCTCGCGTTCTCTCGTAAACGCGTGCAGCCATGACAGCGCCTAGGACAAAGCTGAGCCGACGCCCTTCGGAATGGCCGAGCACATCGACGTCACGAGTCTCACGTAGGAGCGCTTGAACGAACTGCTGCAGCAGCTGCACGAAAGCTCCGAAGAAACGGCAGAACGATCGTCCCTGCAAAACAACGTCGCACGAGCACAACAAGCACAGTCACAGACACAAGGCACGCACGAACAACCTGCACGACAGGCATCACAACATGGAACCGTGGGGCAACCCTCGAGCGCGGCTAATGATGGCGTCGCCCGCAACGACGGAGACGACGACCACGGCACGACACACCCTGGAGCGACGAATGCGGCCAGAAGCCAACCTCGCGTCACGATTTCGATGCCGACCGGCGAGTCAGCACTACCGTCGCCGATGCCGCTCAAGCTGCAGCGTCTACCTTGCTTTGACCCGAGTCAACGGGGTGGTCCTACCGTTCAGGCGTGGTTATTTACCATGAACGCGTTTTTCGATGCGAACTACATCTCGAAGAATTCGGCGAAGATTCGCTATGCCGTGTCGCTGCTGCGAGGACCCGCCATGGACTGGTGGCGCGTCATCGTCAAGAAGCCGACGGACTACCAGACTCAATCGACACAGGAAGGACAAACCGGACCCTGGGCACCGTCGTATTTCATAGAAGTGCCCCAGTATTGCACGTGGGATGCGTGGTGCGCAGGTCTGCGCGCGAGATTCGAGCCAATTGCGGCTTCTATCGCGGCGCGTCAGAAGCTCCGCACTTGGCGTCAGCTCGGTTCCGTCCAGGACTACACCAGCGGATTTCTGGCATTTTGCGAGTAGGTGGGATACATGCACGAGGGACAGCGTATCGACCGCTACATCGGCGGCCTGAAACATGAAATCGTTTAGGAGATCCAGCTGCGCAATGCCACCGAATTCAACGAAATCCTCGCCATAGCAGAAAAACTCGATTTCCTTCGCCGACCGAGATCAGGGTCCTACGGCAACAACAGTAGCTGGGGACATCGACCTTTTGGGACGAACGATCACGCCACGATACGTGCTGTCGCTGCGAATGCCGCTGCTGCACCGATGAAAGGGCGTTGCTTCGCATGCAACAGGCCGGGACACCGTAAGAGCGAATGCCCGGAAAATGCTAAGGGAAAGGGGGAAGCTGAGCAGCAGAAACAGACCAAGCAGCAGGGAAACGATGGGAGCCAGTAGCAGACGGGCCCTCTACTGACAGGTCACGCCGCTCGCCCGACCCGACCGACCCTCACCGAGTGATTGTGCCGGTTCACGCAATCGACCACACCCGACCGAATCAGGAGGGTACCGCGGTAGATAGCCCCATACTGCTTAGTGGGAAGATTGGGATAGACTTAATTAACATATTTGTAGACGGAAGGGCCATCCACAACCTCATCAACATTGCCACAACACGGAAACTGAAACTGCCACTGGACAGGTGTTTACCTGAGATTAACGCGAGACTGGTCGACGCCACACCACTGGCGATACGGGAATGCGTGGATCGAGTTCGGATTCGATGCGGGGGTAACTTCACATTTAGCCAGGAAATGCTCGCAACGACCCTCGACGGAACCGACATTTTACTCGGCCGTGATTGGCTGCGACGACACAATCCACGAATCGACTGGACGACGGGTGACTGCACCGTGTGAGTGAACGGTAACAACATCGCCTTACCTCACTGGGGCTCGTATGAGTCTTTGTCGGTGCGTGTCAATGCCATCACGATGAAACGCGTCGTAGCGGCAGGAGCTGACGTGTACGCAGTTGACATTCGGGAAGCCGAGGAAGCAGACAAACCGAGTGATTTACAGAAACTGCTCGCCAACGTGCCGGATGACTTGGCAGCGCTACTGAAGCAGTACAGCGGGATATTTCCGGATGACTTACCGGAGGGACTGCCACCTCAGTGACCGCACGACCACATGATAGAACTAGAACCGGGGGCACAGTCAACAGTACAACAACATTTCCGACTGACCCAACCTGAACTGGACGAACTACGGAAGCAGCTAGATTACCTGCTCGAGAAAAAGTTCATTCGCCCGAGTTCGCCACCCTTCGCCGCACCGATACTGTTCACACCAAAAAAAGACGGGGGATTTCGCATATGCATAGATTGCCGTGCACTGAACAGAGTTACCATCAAGTACCGTTACCCCATCCCGAGAGCCGACGAACTGATCGACCAACTGCGCACAGCCCGAGTCTTCTCGAAAATCGACCTTCGAGAAGGTTACCACCAAATCCGCGTCAACCCACCCGACTGCCCGAAAACAGCTTTCCGAACACGCTATGGATCGTTCGAATACACGGTAATGCCTTTCGGACTGACCAACGCCCCCGCAACCTTCCAGATGACAATGAACGAAGCCTTCCGCCCTCTCTTAGATAAGTACGTCATCGTATACGTAGACGACATACTGAACTACAGCCCACACAGAGCACAGCACCTACATGACATCAAAGATGTTTTTAAAATACTGAGTGAGAACAGATTACTGACTAAGGCCTCTAAGTGTGAGTTCCTATAGGACAGACTGGAGTTTTTGGGGCACGTAATTTCAGCCAATGGAGTGGAAATAGACCTGAAAAAGATCGCAACGATTCAAGCATGGCACGCGCCGACCAACTTGACCGAGTTGTAGAGTTTTCTGGGGTTTGTCAATTACATGCGACGGTTCGTTGTCATAACATTATAGCTTTTACATTTGTGTAGGCTATAGTGGGGTAGCCCATAAGGGGTACAACCCAATTAGGGTTAGTACTTGTACCCAACCCTTTGCTAGTTCATTCATTCTCGTTCATTACTTTCAACATGGTTTCAGAGCAGGTCCCTCGCTAGGACCGCTTTTCTTTCCTTGGGCCCACCACCTGCTGCCCTGCGAGTAGCCCCTTGGCCCCGGCCCGTAGCCTCGGCCCCTTCGCCCCTAGGCCCCGGCCCCTTGGCCCCGGCCCCGTTGCTCGTCACTCGCGCCCCTAGGCCCGTCGCGCCCCAAGGCCCCGGTTCCGGCCCGTCGCGCCCCTAGGACCCGGTCTCGGCCCGTCGCGCCCCTAGGACCCGGTCCCGGCCCGTCGCTCTCCTAGGCCCGTCGCACCCCCCAGGCCCCGGTTCCTGCCCGTTGCGCTCCTAGGCCCGTCGCGCCCCTAGGCCCCGGTCCCGGCCCGTCGCTCTCCTAGGCCCATCGCGCCCCCCAGGCCCCGGTTCCTGCCCGTCGCGCCCCTAGGCCCGTCGCGCCCCAAGGCCCCGGTTCCGGCCCGTCGCGCTCCTAGGACCATCGCGCCCCTAGGTCCCGGTCCCGGCCCGTCGCTCCCCTAGGCCCGTCGCGCCCCTAGGCCCCGGTCCCGGCCTATCGCTCCCCTAGGCCCGTCGCGCCCCTCGGCCCGTTGCGCCCCTAGGCCCCGGTTCCTGCCCGTCGCGCCCCTAGGCCCGTCGCGCGCCAAGGCCCCGGTTCCGCCCGTCGCGCTCCTAGGCCCGTCGCGCCCCTAGGCCCCGGTCCCGGCCCGTCGCTCCCCTAGGCCAGTCGCGCCCCTAGGCCCGGCGCCTAGTCACCCTAGCAGCGACCCGTGACCCGCGACCCGCGACCCAGGCCCCTCGGCCTCTAGGCCACTCGGCCCTAAGGCCCCTCGGCCCCGCCCCTCGAACCCTCGGCCCCAAGGCCACTCAGCCCCGCCCCTAGGCCCCTCGGCCCCTAGGCCCCCACCACACGTGTTTGGCCCCTCGGCCCCTAGGCCCCTCGGCCCCTCGCCACGGCCCCTCGGCTCCTCGGACCCTAGGCCCCACGCCCCTCGGCCCCTTGGCACCTCGGCCCCTAGGCCCCTACCTGTTTGGCCCCTCGGCCCCTAGGCCTCAGCCCTCTCTGCCCCTGCTGCTCCTGTGTACTGCGCCACTATGGCCTCGCTTCGAGTTCTCGCGTTCGACCATGAGGGTAGACCGGTTCAGTTTGACACGTGGCTCGACACCCTGCAACTGTACCTACTGAGCGATATTAAGGACGGTGTTTCACTGTTTGACCACGTGTCCGGTGCCGCTACTGCCCCTCCCACCACAGCTGAAAGTGTGACTCGCTCACAGTGGCTTTCTCGCGACGCTGCTGCCCGCTTAGCCATTCGCAACTACCTGCCGTTAGCCGAATGCGCTCACTTCGGACTGCACAGGACTGCACAGGCACTGTACAACGCTGTAGTCACTCGCCTCCCTGACTCTCTTCGCTCTGTCAGGGACCACTTCCTCTCTCTTGACCCCACCTCCCTCACTGTTGACCTCCTCGAGCAGCATCTCCTCGCCGCTGAGACTAGTGCGGCTGCTGTAGGTGCTGCTCGTGGCACTCCGCGCCCGCCCTTCTTTGAGGGGTGCTCCCCCTCCCCCCTTGCCCCCTCCTACGCCTCTGCTGCTGCTGCTGCAGACGTCTCTGTTGCTGAGTACGTTGGGGCTGCTTCTGCTAGTGCGAAGCGCCGCAGCAGCAAGGGCAAGGGTGGCAAGGGTGGCAAGGGTGGTGGAGGTGGCAGCGGCGGTGGTGGAGGTGGCAGCGGGAGCAGTGGTGGGGGCAGCAGTAGAGGTGGTGGCGGCGGTGGGACTTGTGGAGGGAGTGGGGGCTTTGGTGGCGGCGGTGGAGGCAGCGGTGGGAGTGGCGGCAGTGGCGGCAGTGGGACTGGTGGTGGTGGGACTGGCGCTCGGCGTGTTGGTTCTGGAGGTGGCCAGCGTCAGCAGCAGCAGCGTCGGACGAAACCCAGTCGCCCCAGCAGCTTCGTGAGTGGTTTTTGCGTGGGGCGTCTGGGGGTAGTTGCCCGTATGTCATTCGCACGGGTGACCGTGCTGGTCAGACTTGCGGGAAGCTTCACACTCAGCACCGCTGCTTCTCCCGCCTCGACGACGCTTGGCGTGCTGAGTTTGGTGACGACGTCGAGCTCCCTCGCTGGGCGGATCTGCTTAGGTCTAGGATTGCTATCTTTGACCTAGAATTTGATGCTATTCTTTCTGCTATGTATGCTTTGTCTGTTAGTGCTGAGGGTGACTGTTACCGGTGTGTGCCGCCTGACCCAGGTATAGCTGCTGCTGCTCTAGGTGCTAGTGAGTCTGGTACTCTCCCTGGTACTGCGCCTGCTCAGGCCTTGCACACCTTCACGCTGGACTCAGGCACCTCGGCTTGTTTCTTTCGTGAAAGCACCACTCTCACTCCTCTCTCTACAACTGTCCCGGTCCGACTGGCTGAACCCTCTGGGGGCCCGGTCGTGGCCCGTTCCTCCACTGTCCTCCCGTATCCGACGGTTCCGTCCGGCTCACTGTCAGGTCTTCACCTCCCCTCGTTCTTTGCAAACTTGGTGAGTACCGCTGCCCTCCAGGATGCGATGGTCACTACCACCACTCCCGGGGGTCAGCGTGTGTCGATCTGCACGTGCACACGGACGGGGCGTCACTTGGCCACGTTCACTCGTCGGCCAGGGTCGAGTCTGTACACACTGGCTACCGAGCCTTCTCAGGTAGCTGCGTCTGCTCAGGTGTCCGCGTCAGGTCAGGTAGCCGCCTCTTGCTCGTGTCGCCTCCTGTCGCACCAGACTCTTCTGTGGCACCACCGCCTGGGTCACCCCTCCCTGCCACGCCTTCGTGGCATGCACTCCCGTCTCCTTCTCTCTGGTCTTCCCAAGTCTCTGGCTCCCCTACCGCCCTCGCCTGCCCCGCCCTGCCTTCCTTGCGTCGAGGGGCGGCAGCGCGCCGCTCCTCACTCCTCCTCGTTTCCCCCGATGACTGCTCCCCTGCAGACTCTCCACATGGATGTGTGGGGCCCAGCCCGCATCAGTGGACAGAGCCGCGAGCACTACTTTCTGCTAGTAGTTGACGACTATACGCGGTACACCACAGTCTTCCCCTTGCGCAACAAGGGTCAGGTCGTTGATGTCTTGATCCCCTGGATCCGCACAGTCCGTCTCCAGCTCCGCGAGCGGCTCGGTCAGGACCTTCCTGTCCTGCGTCTGCACTTTAACAGAGGTGGTGAGTTCTCCTCCAACCTCCTGCATGACTTTTGTCCTGGGGAGGGCATTCTCCAGTCGTTCACGCTTCCGGACTCCCCTCAGCAAAATGGGATTGCTGAGCGCCGCATTGCCTTAGTCATGGAGGTCGCTCGTACCTCCATGATCCATGCGGCTGCTCCCCATTTTCTGTGGCCGTTTGCGGTCCGGTACGCTGCGCATCAGCTCAACCTCTGGCCCCGTGTCTCCTTGCCGGAGACCTCGCCCACACTGCGTTTGACGGGGGAGGTTGGCGATGCGTCGGTGTTCCGGGTCTGGGGATCTCGTGCCTTTGTTCGCGATACGTTCGCAGACAAACTCTCCCCCCGTGCTATCCCTGCGTCTTCCTTGGCTTTGTCCCTGACGCGCCTGGCTGGCAGTTTTACCACCCCAACTCGCGCCGTGTCTTCCCTTCTCAGGTCGTCACGTTTGACGAGTCGGTACCCTTGTGCCGTCTCTTCCCCTACCGCTTTGCCCCTCCCCCGCCCCCGCCGCTCTTCCTTGCTCCCGGTCCCCCTCCGGTAGACCCCCTCCCGCCTTAGGGTCCTGCTCCCTCACGTGTGTCTCAGGTAGACCCTCTCCCTCGTCCTGCGCCTGTTGAGGTAGCTGTCGGCTCAGGTGCTGCTCAAGGTGCTGCGTCTGGGGGTGCTGCGTCTGGGGGGTGCGAAGCCGGGGGGTGCGGAGTCTGAGGGTGCTGGGTATGGGGGTGCTGAGCCTGGGGGTGAGGAGCCTGGGAGTGCTGAGCCTGTGGGTGTGGAGCCTGAGGGTGCTGAGCCTGGGGGTGCTGAGTCGGAGGGTGCGGAGTCTGGGGGTGCTGAGCCTCGGGTTTGCAGCTTTGTGTGGAGGTCCTGCTGGTGCATCGCCACGACTGTCTCCGCAGCAGTTGCGTGAGTGGATTGTTTGGCGCGCCCGCCCTCGGAGTGGAGCTACCGGAGCTGGAGGCGCTCGAGACGCTGGAGCTGGAGGTGCTGGATTTACTGCTGGTGCTGGTGGTCCTGGAGGCACTACGGATACTGGTCTTGGAGGTGCTTGTACCAGAGGTACTTGAGCTGCCGGGACTGGTGGTGTTGAGGGCGCTGGAGCTGGAGACCCTACGGAGCCTGGAGCTGCTGGAGCTGGAGGCACTGACGCTGGTGGTGCTGGAGTTGGAGGTGCCGGAGCTGCAGGAGCGGGAGCTGTTGACCCTGGAGCTGGAGGTGCTGTAGACAGTGTGCTGGAGACACTGTACTTCGTTCCCCTAATTCAGCAGGTTCTTGGTGTCCCGTCTTCTACTGGCCTTACTCCTCCTCTCCTGTGTCCATCGCCTGACCAGTCGCAGCTGCCGTTGCACCCGGCCTCTCCACTGCTTGCTCCCTCTCCTTACACTGAGCAGTCCGGTGGTCTTACAGAGCGTCGTGAGCCTGCGTCTCGTCCTGTCTGGCCCGTTTGCACTGCTCGTCGCGTTCCTCGTTCGCGTTCTCCCCCTGTCCCCGGCACACACGCTATGGCACTCCGTCCTTCCTCTGTTCTACTGGGTGTTCCTCTGCCTGCTCCTGATGAGTCCTCTCTCCCTAAGGTCCCTGACCCCGAGTCTGACCGCGCTCGTGCTGACAGTCCCACTGTCGCTCGTCTCCTCGCCACTGCTGTCACTGACCCTTCCTTTGAGTCTGCTACTACGCCACTGCTCTTGTTACTGAGTCTGAGTCTGCCAGTCCTCCGTCCGTCGGGGGTGAGTGTGCTCTTGGCACGGACGTCCTTGAGAACAGGCAGGAGGACTTTGAGTGTCTTGCAGCTGCTGTACATCGTTTCGCTTCCATGCTTCTGGCCCCTGAGGGAGACCCGGATGAACCAGACATCCCCACCCCGCGCTCTTACGCAGAGGCGATTACGGGTCCTTACTCCTCTCAGTGGCAGGCAGCCATGGATGCCAAGATGGCATCCTAGAAGTCCACAGGCACCTACGTCAACGAGGTTCCCCCACCTGGGGCGAACATAGTCGATGGCATGTGGATTTTCAGGGTGAAGCGGCCGCCGGGTTCTCCGCCTGCCTTCAAGGCGTGTTACGTTGCTCGAGGCTTCAGTCAGCGACAGGGGGTTGACTACTTCCACACCTTCTCCCCCACCCCAAAGATGACTACTCTTCGGGTGTTGCTGCACGTCGCTGCTCAGCGTGACTAAGCACAGCTTTTCCGCACTCTCTGGACTTCAGCACAGCTTTTCCGCAGGGCAGCGTGCACGAGGAGATCTGGCTGCGCCACCCACCTGGCTTCACTGGGTCGTTTCATGCAGGTACCCAGTGGAGCCTCCGCCGGCCAGTCTACGGTCTCCGCCAGGCGCCTCGCGAGTGGCACGACACACTGAGGACGACACTTGCGGCTCTTGGGTTTGCTCCTTCTACTGCTGACCCGTCGCTGTTTCTACGCACCGACACCTCGCTGCCGCCGTTCAACGTCCTCGTGTACGTCGACGACCTTGTCTTTGCCACTGCTGACACTGAGGCACTGACCCTTGGGAAGTCGGAGTTGCAGAAGAGACACACCTGCACTGACCTGGGTGAACTGTGCAGCTATCTTGGCTTGCAGATCACCCACGACAGAGCACGGCGCACCATCACCCTGACTCAGTCACACATGGTGCACCAGGTCCTTCAGCGCTTCGGCTTCCAGTACTCCTCGCCACAGCCCACTCCTCTGTCTACCAGCCACTCGCTCTCAGCTCCACCTTCGGACAACTCCGTAGAGCCGAGTGGTCCGTACCCAGAGCTTGTGGGTTGCCTCATGTACCTGATGACGTGCACACGACCTGACCTCGCGTACCCTCTTAGCCTCCTGGCTCACTACGTGGCTCCCGGTAGGCACCGAAAGGTGCACTGGGATGCTGCAAAGAGGGTACTGCGTTACTTGTGCAGTACATCAAGCATGGGGCTTGTGCTTGGAGGACGGGGTCCAGTTGTCCTCACCGGTCACGCAGAAACTTCTTGGGTTGACGACTTAGCTACGCAGCGGTCGTCACAGGGTTACACCTTCAGCCTTGTCTCTGGCTCTGTTTCCTGGCGGTCTACCCGCTCGTCTTCGGTTCTCAGCTCCAGTTGTGAGGCTGATATCTACGCTGGGGCCATGGCTGCACAGGAGCTACACTGGCTCACCTACCTGCTGACTGACTTGGGAGAGCAGCCTCGTTCGCCTCCAGTTCTGTACGTAGACAACAAGGCCATGATTGCCTTGTGTCAGGAGCACAGAACGAAGCACATTGCTCTGCGATACTTCCTTGCTCGAGAGTTGCAGCAGCGTGGCCAGCTTCGTCTTGCGTACGTGGCCACTAGGGCCAACACTGCTGATATATTCACCAAGGCACTTCCGCTTGGTGATCATCAGCGCTTCTCTACTGTGTTAGGCCTTGTGCCTACTTTGCCTCACTTGCTTTCTGCTTGACTCTGCTTGTACTGTGATCTATATATATACCTGCATGCTTGAACTTGCTAGGATATGATCACTGTATTGTTTGTTCTCTTTATATAACTCTGCATGTGAACTGGCCTTGTGGCCCTTTGTTTGTGCTCGGATTGCGTGGTGACTTTGTGATCCACCCTGAGCTTGCTTTGCTTTTCTTGACTGGTCTTGTGACCACTTGTTCTCCCCCACTTTGCCTATGGGGGTGTGTTAGAACATTATAGCTTTTACATTTGTGTAAGCTATAGTGGGGTAGCCCATAAGGGGTACAATCCAATAAGGGTTAGTACTTGTACCCAACTCTTTGCTAGTTCATTCATTCTCGTTCATTACTTTCAACATTCGTCCACGACATGGCGAAGTTGACTGCCCCGTTGACCGACCTGCTGAGGAAGAGGGTTGCGTACACGTGGGGAAAGAAAGAGCAAGCTGCCTTCTCGGCCCTCAAAAACATTTTGTGCTCACCGACTGTGCTTCACATCGCAGATCCTCACCGTCCGTTCGAGCTCGTTACCAACACAAGCGACACTGCTGAGGGAGCAGTACTGTTGCAAGACTTCGGGAACGACATTCAGCCAATCGCGTACGAATCCTGCAAGCTTCGCCCGCCCGCAACTACCCGATACACGACCGCGAGATGTTGGCGATCGTGCACGCGTGTAAAGTGTGGCGGTGCTACCTGACAGGAGCCGACATGACAGTACGGACAGACCATCGTGCACTTCAGTACCTTCGCGCCCAACCGAATCTCAACCCGCGACAGATCCGCTGGTTGGAATATCTGGAGTCCAACTTCCACTACACCGTCACGTACAAAAAGGGAGAGTCAAATATCGCTGACGCACTCACCCGCCCCACTGCCCAACTTCACGCCATCCTACTCGCCCAAACTAACCCACTCCTAACAAGCATATTCACCCACGGATACAGTACCGACCCATTCTTCACGACCGGAAATTCACAGCAACTGGCATAAGCAAATGGAGTTTATTACATAAAAACAAGCACCAACCGCATCTGGGTACCCGCGTACTCACTACTGAGGGAACTGCTACTGCAAGAGGCACACGACAGGGTTACCTCGGGTCACTTCGGGGTAGAAAAAAGCGACAGCAACTGCTGTGCTATTTCTACTGGCCGGAGCTGTTGACCGACGTACACCACCACGTGGGCTCGTGTCCTATGTGTCACGTGATGAAGAGCTCGCGAAAGGGTCAGTTGCAGCCGATTCCACCGCCCGAGCACGCCTTGCAGCAGGTTACCATGGATTTTGTCACGGGGCTACCTTCGAACCCTGGGGGTAACGGCACGGTTATGGTCTTCGTTGACAGACTGACGAAAATGGCTCACTTTGCTGCGTGCGGGAAATCGATCTCAGCCGAAGAAACCGCTCGCCTGTTCATCGCAACCGTTGTTCGACTGCACCGGATACCAGCCGCGATAATCAGCGACCGCGACACGAAGTTTACCAGCAACTTCTGGACGAACCTTTGGGAGCAGTTTGGGACCAGGCTACAGTTCAGCTCGTCGTACCACCCCGAGACCGACGGTCAGACGGAGCGGACGAACCAGACCATGGAGCAGCTGATTCGTGCCACGTGCGACTACCCCGAAGTGACCCGAGGTAATCCCGTCGTGTGCCTCCTGCAGTAAAAATTCCCTCAGTAGTGAGTACACGGCTACCCAAATGTTGTTGGTGCCTGTTTTTATGTAATAGACTCCCTTGGCTTCTGCAAGTTGCTGTGAATTCCCGGTCGTGAAAAATGTGTCAAACTATTATTATGTTTGGGTTGTGTAGGCTGTAGGGGGGTAGCCCACAAGGGGTACAACCCAAATAGGGTTAGTACTTGTACCACCTTTCTTCTCAATGCATTCATCCTCGTTCAAAATCTTGACATGGTTTCAGAGCTGGTCCTGTTCCAGGACCGTTTTTTTTAGGGCCCACCGATTCGTTAGCTGCCCGTAGTGCACTACCCCACCAGTTGCGCTGCCTTGCCCTGCCCCGACCGTCGCGCTGCCCTGCTCGCTGCGCGCCGCCCTGCCCTGCCCGCGTGCCGCCGTTTCCTGCCCGCGCGCCGTCCTGCTGGTCGCGCGCCGGCCTGCTGGTCACGCGCCGTCCTGCTGGTCGCGCGCCGCCCTTTTCAGCCCGCGCGCCGCTCTGCTGGCCGTGCGCCGCCCTACTGGCCGCCGCGTCGCCCTGCCTTGCCTGCGCGCCGCCTTGCTGGCCGCAGCACCGCCCTGCCCTGCCCACGCGCTGCCCTGCCCTGCCCGCGCGCCGCCCTGCTGGCTGCCACCCTGCCCTGCCCTGCCCGCGTGCCTCCCTGCTGGCCGCTGCCCTGCCTTGCCCTGCCCGCACGCCGCCCTACTGGCCGCCGCCCTGCCCTGCCCTAGTCGTGCGCCGCCTTGCCCTACCCTGTGCGCTTCCCTAGCGCTTGCGCGCCGCCCTGCCCGTCGCGCTGTCCTTGCTTGCGTGCTGCCCTACTGCTCGCGTGCCACCCTGGTCTTCCCGCTATGGCTACTCTCAGCGTCCTCACATTCGATCCTGAGGGCCGTCCGATCCAGTTCGATACGTGGCTTGATGACTTACAGCTGTACCTACAGAGCGATTCTAGAGACGGCGTTTTGTTGTTTGACCTCAGGTCTGGAGCCTCTCTCGCCCCTCCCGACACAGCGGACAGTGCGACTCGCTCACAATGGCTTACCCGTGACGCTACTGCTCGCCTAGCCGTTCGCAACCACTTACTGTTAGCTGAACCCACTCACTTTGGCTAGCACAAGACTGCTAAAGCCCGTTACGACGCTGTAGTCGCTCGTTACTCCTCCCCTGCCACTACTGCTCTTGGCCGCCTTATACTGCCCTACCTTTTTTCCCGAGCTGTCCGCCTTTGCCACAGTCGACGGCCTCATCACCCACCTTCGCACTAGCGACACTCCCTACCGCACCGCGCTTCCCACCAAGTTTCTAGACGAGAACCCTCCCCTCATGTACATCACTCTCTACTTCATCGTCACCCGCCTCCCTGACTCTCTTAGCGCAGTCAGTGACCTCTTTCTCGCCATGGACCCCACGGACCTCACTGTCGACCTGCTCGAGAAGCACCTCCTTGCAGCTGAGGCTAGCATAGTCGCTATAGGTGCTGCTCGTGGCACTCCTGGCACTCCCTTCTTTGAGGGGTGTTCCCCCTCCCCCCTTGCCCCCTCTTTCGCTTCTGCTGCTGCTGTTGACTTCCTTCGTGCTGAGGAGGTCGGGGCTGCATCTGCTCCTAGTGGGAGGCGCCGCAACGGCAAGGGCAAGGGTGGTGGGGGTGGCAGCGGTGGAGGCGGTGGTGGGGGCGGTGGAGGTGGTGGAGGTGGCGATGGTGGCGGAGGGAGTGGTGGTGGGAGTGGAGGCGTTGGTGGCGGCGGCAGTGGTGGCGGCAGTGGGAGTGGTGGCGGCGGCAGCGGTGGCGGTCGGGGTGGAACCAATCAGAGGGGAGGTTCTGGCGGTGGTCAGAGGCAGCAACAGCAGCGTCCGCGTGAGACCCCTACGCCCCATGAGCTTTGTGAGTGGTTTGCTCAACGTGGGGCGTCTGGGAGTAGTCTTCACTGCCAGTACGTCATTCGCACAGGTGACCGCTCTGGTCAGACATGCGGGAAGGTTGGTCACATACAGTCCCGCTGCTTCTCCCGTCTTGACGACGCCTGGCGCGCAGAGTTTCCCGATGCGACTGAGCTCCTCCGCTGGTTAGAGCTGCTTAGGCAGGGTGTGGATATCTTTGCTCTTGATTATGACGCTATCCTTGCTGCCATGTATGCTTTGATTGTTAGTGCTGAGGGTGACTGTTACCTGTGTGTGCCGCCCGACCCAGGTATAGAGGGTGCTGCTCTAGGTGCTAGTGAGTCTGCTCTCCCTGGTATTGCACCTGCTGAGGCCTTGCACACCTTCAAGCTTGACTCGGGTGCTTCCCGCTGTTTCTTTCGCGACAGTACCACAGTCACACCACTCCCTGCACCTATTACAATCAGACTGGCTGACCCCTCAGGGGGCCCAGTTCTTGCCCATTCCTCCGTTGTTCTCCTGTGTCCGGCGGTTCCGTCCGGCTCACTCTCAGGTCTTCACCTCCCCTCGTTCTCTACGAACTTGGTGAGTACCGCTGCCCTCTAGGATGCGATGGTCACTACCACCACTCCTGGGGGTCAGCATGTGTCGATCTGCACGTGTACACGGAAGGGCCGTCACCTGGCCACATTCACCCATCGGCCTTGGTTGAGTCTGTACACATTGACTACTGAGCATCCTCAGATAGCTGCGTCTAGTCAGGTGTCCGCGTCAGGTCCGGTAGCAGCCCCCTGCTCGTGTCGCCTCCTGTCGCACCAGACTCTCCTTTGGAACCACCGCCTTGGTCACCCCTCCCTGCCACGCCTCCATGGCATGCACTCCCGCCTCCTTGTCTCTGGTCTTCCCAGGTCTCTGCCTCCCCTCCCACCCTCGCCTGCCCCTCCCTGCCTTCCTTGTGTCGAGGGGCGGCAGCGTGGCGCTTCTCACTCCTCCTCGTTTCCCCCGACGATTGCTACCCTGCAGACTCTCCACATGGACGTGTGGGGCCCAGCCCGCGTCTGTGGACAGAGCCGCGAGCGATACTTTCTGCTGGTTGTTGACGACTACTCGCGTTACACCACGGTCTTCCCCTTGCACAGCAAGGGGGAGGTCCCTGATGATTTGATCCCTTGGATCCGCACTGTCCGTCTCCAGCTCCGCGAACGGTTCCGCAAGGACCTTCCTGTCCTGCGTCTGCACTCTGACAGAAGTGGTGAGTTCTCCTCCGACCTCTTGCGGGACATTTGTCATGGGCAGGGCATTCGCCAGTCGTTCACGCTTCCGGCCTCTCCGCAGCAGAATTGGGTTGCTGAGCGCCGCATTGGCTTAGTCATGGAGGTCGCTCGTACCTCCATGATCCATGCGGCTGCTCCCCATTTTCTGTGGCCGTTTGCAGTCCGGTACGCTGCGCATCAGCTCGACCTCTGGCCCCGTGTCTCCTTACCGGAGACCTCACCTACACTGCGTTGGACGGGGAAGGTTGGCGATGCGTCGGTGTTCCGGGTCTGGGGCTCTCGTGCCTTTGTTCGCGATACGTCCGCAGACAAGCTCTCCACCCGTGCTATTCCCTGCGTCTTCCTTGGCTTTCCCCCTGACGCGCCTGGCTGGCAGTTTTACCACCCCACCTCGCGCCGTGTCATCCCCTCTCAGGATGTCACGTTTGACGAGTCGGCTCCCTTTTACCGTCTCTTCCCCTACCGCACTGCCCCTCCCCCCCCCCTCGCCACTCTTCCTTGCACCAGGTCCCCCTCTGGTAGACCCCCTCCCCCCTCAGGGTCCTGCTCCCTCATGAGTGTCTCAGGTAGACCCACTCCCCTTGGATGAGCCTGTCGAGGTCGCTGTCGACTCTGGTGCTGCTGGGGGTGGTTCTGCTGGGGGTGCTGCGTCTGGGGGTGCTGAGCCTGAGCGTGCGGAGCCTGGGGGTGCTGAGCCTGGGGTTGCTGAGTCTGAGGGTGCGGAGCCTTGGGGTGCTGAGCCTGAGAGTGCGGAGCCTGGGGGTGCTGAGCCTGGGGTTGCTGAGTTTGAGGGTGCGGAGCCTGTGGGTGCGGAGCCTAAGGGTGCGGAGCCTAGGGGTACTGAGTCTGGGGGTGCTGAGCTTGGAGGTACTGTGTCTGCTGGAGGTCCTACGGGTGCCTCGTCACGGCGGGAGCCTCTCACTGGAGCTGGAGGCACTGGAGGCACTGGTCCTGGAGGTGCTGGAGCTCCTGGTCCCGGAGGTGCTCGTACAGGAGGTACAGGAGCTGCTGGAGCTGGTGGTGCTGCAGGCGCTAGAGCTGGAGACCCTGTAGCTGGAGACCCTAGAGCTGGAGGTGCTGGCCCTGGGGGTGCTTAAGCTGTTGGTATTGGTGCTGGAGGCACTGTGCGGCCGCTACCGTCTTTCCTTCCACTGCTTCGCGAGGTTCTTAGTCTATTGTCTTCTACTGGCCTTACTCCACCTCTACTGTGTCCACCGCCTGACCAGTCGCAGCCATAGTTACAGAGACTCTCCACTGCCTGCTCCTTCTCCTTACACTGAGCAGACAAACTCTCTTACAGAGCGTCGTGCGCCTGAGTCTCATCCTACCTCGCCTGTTCGCGCTGTACGCACTGGTCATCGTGTTCCTCATCCGCGTCCTCCTCCAATCCCTGGCACTCACGGTATGGCACTTCGTCCTTCCTATGTTCCACTTCGAGTTCCCCTGCCGTCTCTTCCGACGTCCTCTCTTCTTGACGTTCCGGACCCTGAGTCTGACTTGGTTCGTGCTGCCGGCCCTACTGACATACGTCTCCTAGCCACTATTGTCACCGACCCTTCTGTCAAAATGTTTTAGTGCTTACTTTGTGTAGGCTATAGTGGGGTAGCCCATAAGGGGTACAACCCAATTAGGGTTAGTACTTGTACCCAACTCTATCATAGTTCATTCATTCTCGTTCATTCTTCTGACATGGTTTCAGAGCAGGTCCTTCCCTAGGACCGTTTTTTTTAGGGCCCACCACAGAGCTGCCCCACTCACTGCCCTGCCCTAACAGCGCGCCGCCCTACAACACAGCGCGTCGCCCTTAGCAGCCCGCGAGCCGCCCCTGCAGCCCGCGCGCTGCCCCTGCAGCCCCGCGCGCCGCCCTTGCAGCCCCGCGCGCCGCCCTTGCAGCCCCGCGCGCCGCCCTTGCAGCCCCGCGCGCCACCTCTGCAGCCCGCGCGCCGCCCCTGCAGCCCGCACGCCACCCTTGCAGCCCCGCGCGTCGCCCCTGCAGCCCCGCGCGCTGCCCCTGCAGCCCCGCGCGCCGCCCCTGCAGCCGCGCGCGCCGCCTCTGCAGCCCCGCGAGCCGCTTGCCTGCGGCCCGATCGCCGCCCCTGCAGCCCACGCGCCGCTCGCTTGCGGCCCGCGCGCCACCCACTTGTGGCCCGCCCGCCGCCCCTGCAGCCCGCTCGCTGCCTACCTGCGGCCAGCTCGCCGCCCCTGCAGCTCGCTCGCCGCCCCCTCCCCCTGCAGCCCACCTACCGCCCCTTGCACCCTGCGAACCGCCCCTCTTGCAGCCTGCACGCCGCCACTTGCAGCCCGCTCGCCCCCCCCCCTCCCTGCTGCTTGCACTGCCCGGCTCCTGCCTGCCCTGCTGCTGGCCACCCTAGCCGTGTGCCGCTCTGCTCTGCCTGCGTGCTGCTCTGCTGGTAGCGCACCACCATGCTCTGCCCGCTATGGCTTCTCTCTACGTCCTCACGTTCGACCATGAGGGCCGTCCAATCCAGTTCGACACGTGGCTCGACGACTTACAGCTGTACCTACTGAGCGACTCTAGAGACAGCATTTCGTTGTTTGACCACACGTCTGGAGCCTCTCTCGCCCCTCCCGCCACAGCTGACAGTGCGACTCGCTCACAGTGGCTTACTCGTGACGCTGCTGCTCGCTTAGCCATTCGCAACCACCTGTCGTTAGCCGAATGCGCTCACTTCGGACAGCACAAGACTGCTATAGCACTGTACGACGCTGTAGTCGCTCGTTACTCCTCCCCGGCCACTGCTGCTCTAGGCCATCTTCTACTGCCCTACCTCTTTCCCGAGCTGTCCGCCTTAGCCACAGTAGAGGACCTCGTTACCCACCTTTGCACTAGCGACGCTCGCTACCGCGCTGCCGTCCCAGCAGAGTTCCTTGACAGGAACCCCCCCCCCCCCCCCCCCCCCCGGATTAACATCACTCTCTACTTCATAGTCACCCGCCTTCGGAGTGGAGCTGCCGGAGCTGGAGACTCTGCCACTAGAGGCGCTAGAGCTGGCGGTGCTAGAGCTACTAGTCTTGGAGGTGCTGGAGTTCCTGCTGGAGCTGGAGGTCCCGGAGGTGCTGGAGCTGCTGGTCTTGGAGGTGCTCGAACTAGAGGTACTGGAGCTGCTGAGGCTCATGGAGCTGGAGGAGCTGGAGCTGGAGACCCTGGCGCTGGTGGCGCTGGAGCTGGAGGCACTGGAGCTTCTGGTCCTGGAGGTACTGCTGGAGGTGCTGCAGGAGGTGGAGCTGGAGGCGCTGGAGCTGGAGCTGCTCGAGGTACTGGAGCTGCTGGTCCCGGGGCTGCTCGTATTGGAGGTACTGGAGCTGCTGGAGCTGGTGGTGCTGCAGGAGTTGGAGCTGGAGGCACTGGAGCTGGAGCTGTTGGAGGTCCTGAAGCTGCTAGTGCTGCAGGCGTTGGAGCTGGAGACAGCGGAGCTGGAGGCACTGGCCCTGGGGGTCCTGGTGCTGTTGGTGCTGGTTTTGGAGACACTGGACGGCCATGACCGTACTTCGTTCCCCTGATTCAGCAGGTTCTTGGTCTCCTGTCTTCTCCTAGCCTTACTCCTCCCTTACTGTGTCCACCGCCTGACCAGTCGCAGCCGCCACAACTGCCAGCCTCCCCACAGCCTGCTCCTTCTCCTTACACTGAGCAGACCGGAGGTCTTACAGAGCGTCGTGGGCCTGTTTCTCGTCCTGCCTCGCCTGTTCGCACTGTTCGCACTGATCGTCGTGTTCCTCGTCCGCGTCCTCCTCCTGTCCCCGGCACGCACCATATGGCACTTCGTCCTTCCTCTGTTCCACAGCGTGTCCCCCTGCCGTCTCCTCCTGCGTCCTCTCTTGCTGATGGTTCGGACCCTGAGTCTGACTTAGTTCGTGCTGCCAGTCCTACTGTCCCTCGTCTTCTCGCCACTGTCGTCACTGACGCTGGCTCACCTACCTGCTGACTGACTTGGGAGAGCGGCCTCGTTCTTCTCCAGTTCTGTACGTAGACAACAAGGCCATGATTGCCTTGTGTCAGGAGCACAGACTGGAGCACAGAACGAAGCACATCGCTCTGCGTTACTTCCTTGCTCGAGAGTTGCAGCAGCGTGGCCAGCTTCGTCTTGCGTACGTGGCCACTAGGGCCAACACTGCTAATATATTCACCAAGGCACTTAAGTCTGGTGATCATCAGCGTTTCTGTACTGTTTTAGGGCTTGTGCCTACTTTGCCTCACTTGCTCACTCCTTGACTTTGCTTGTACTGTGATCTATATACATACCTGCATGCTTGCACTTGCTAGGGTATGATCACTGTACTGTTTCTTCTCTTTTACATAACTCTGCATGTGAAATGGCCTTATGGCCTTTGCTTGTGCTCAGAATGTGTGGTGACTTCGTGATCCACCCTGAGTTTGCTTTGCTTTTCTTGCCTGGTCTGGTGACCACTTGTTCTCCCCCACTTTGCCTATGGGGGTGTGTCAAAATGTTATAGTGATTACTTTGTGTAGGCTATAGTGGGGTGGCCCACACGGGGTACAACCCAATTAGGGTTAGTACTTGTACCCAACTCTTTCATAGTTCATTCATTCTCGTTCATTCTTCTGACACCTTCATTTGAGTCCACTGCTGCGTCTGCCCTAGTTGCTGAACTTGTTGACTTTGCTGCTGCGTGTCGTCTCAACTACGCCGCTAGTCTTGCTGCTGAGTCTGGGTCTGTCTGTCGTCCGTCCGTTGGCGGTGAGTGTGCTCTCAGCACGGACGTTGTTGAGGACTTAAAGTGTCTTGCAGCTGCTATACCTCATCTGGTGGCCATGCTGCTTGCACCTGAGGGAGATCCGGTTGCACTGGACATCCCGACCCCGCGCTCTTACGCAGAGGCGATTACGGGTCCTTACTCCTCTCAGTGGCTGACAGCCATGGACGCAGAGATGGCATCCTGGAAGTCCACACGCATCTACGTCGACGTAGTTTCCCCTTCTGGGGCAAACATAGTCGATGGCATGTGGATTTTCAGGGTGAAGCGGCCGCCGGGTTCTCCGCCTGTCTTCAAGGCTCGTTACATTGCACGAGGCTTTAGTCAGCGACAGGGAGTTGAATTCTTCCAGACCTTCTCCCCTACCCCAAAAATGACCACTCTTCGGGTTCTGCTACACGTTGCCGCTCAGCGTGACTACGAGATTCAGTCTCTTGACTTCAGCAGAGCTTTCTTACAGGGCCGCCTGCACGAGGAGATCTGGCTGCGCCGCCCACCTGGCTTCATTGGGTCGTTTCCTGTAGGTACCCAGTGGAGCCTCCGGCGGCAAGTCTACGGTCTCCGCCAGGCGCCTCGCGAGTGGCACGACACACGGACGACACTTGCGGCTCTTGGGTTTGCTCCTTCTACTGCTGACCCGTCGCTGTTTCTGCGCACCAACACTTCGCTGCCGCCATTCTACGTCCTCGAGTACGTCGACGACTTGGTCTTTGCCACTGCTGACACTGAGGCAATGGCGCTTGTGAAGTCGGAGCTGCAGAAGAGACACACCTGCACTGACCTGGGTGAGCTGTGTAGCTATCTTGGCTTGCAGATCACCCGGGACAGAGCACGGCACACCATCACCCTGACTCAGTCAGACATGGTGCACCAGGTCCTTCAGCGCTTCGGCTTCCAGTACTCCTCGCCACAGTCCACTCCTTTGCCTACCGGTCACTCGCTCTCAGCTCCACCTTTGGACGAGTCCGTAGAGCCGAGTGGCCTGTATCCAAAGCTTGTGGGCTGCCTTATGTACCTGATGACCTGCACTAGACCTAACCTTGTCTACCCTCTTAGCATCCTGGCATGCTACGTTGCGTCCGGGAGACACCTCTGGTAGGCTGCTAAGAGGGTGTTGCGCAACTTGTGCAGTACATCGGGCATGGGGCTTGTGCTTGGAGGACGGGGTCCAGTTGTCCTCACTGGACACGCAGACGCTTCTTGGGTTGACGACTTGGCTACGCAGCGGTCGTCACAGGGTTACACCTTCAGCCTTGGCTTCGGCTCTGTTTCTTGGCGGTCTACCAGCTCGTCTTTTGTTCTCAGTTCTAGCTGTGAGGCTGAGATCTACGCAAGGGCCATGGCTACACAGGAGTTACGCTGGCTCACCTACCTGCTAACTGACTTGGGAGAGCGGCCTCGTTCTCCTCCAGTTCTGTACATAGACAACAAGGCCATGATTTCCTTGTGTCAGGAGCACAGACTGGAGCACAGGACGAAGCACATCGCTCTGCGTTATTTCCTTGCTCCAAAATTGCAGCAACGTGGTCAGCTTCGTCTTGCTTACGTGGCCATTCGGGCCAACACTGCTTATATATTCACCAAGGCACTTTAGTCTGGTGATCATCAGCGTTTCTGTACTGCTTTAGGCCTTCTGCCTGCTTTGTCTCACTTGCTCACTTCGTGACTTTGCTTTTACTGTGATCTATATTCACATATACTTGCATGCTTACACTTGCTAGGTTGTGATCACTGTACTGCTTGTTCTCATTTATATAAATCTGCATGTGAAGTGGCTTTGTGGCCATTTGCTTGTGCTCAGAGTGTGTGGTGACTTCGTGATCCACCATGAGCTTGTTTTGCTTCTCTTGACTGGTCTTGTGACCCCTTGTTCTCCCCCACTTTGCCTATGGGGTTGTGTCAAACTATTATTATGTTTAGGTTGTGTAGGCTGTAGTGGGGTAGCCCATAAGGGGTACAACCCAATTAGGGTTAGTACTTGTACCACCTTTCTTCTCAATGCATTCATCCTAATTCAGTTTCTTCACAAAATGGGTCGGTGCGATATCCGTGGGTGAATAGGCCTGTTAACAGTGGGTTGGGTCGGGCGAGCGGCGTGACCTGTCAGTAGAGGGTCCGTCTGCTACTGATTCCCAGCGTTTCCCTACTGCTTGGTCTGTTTCTGCTGCTCAGCTTCCCCCTTTCCCTTAGCGTTTTCCGGGCATTCGCTTTTGCAGTGTCCCGGCCGAGTGCACGCGAAGCAGCGCCCTTTGAACGGTACGACAGCGTCATTCGCGGCGACGGCACATATCGTAGCGCCCTCGTTCGTCCCACGAGACCGATGCCCCCAGTTGTTACTACTTCTATAGGACCCCAGTCTCGGTCGGCGAAAGAAATCGAGTTTCTCCGCCATAGCGAGAATCTCCTGAAAGTCGGTGACGCCGTGGAGCTGGATTTCGTGAGCAATATCATGCTTCAGGCCACCTATGTAGCGGTCGATGCGCTCATATTCGTGCATGTAGCCCACCTGCTCACACAGCGCCAGAAATCCGCTGGTGTAATCTTGGACAGAACCGAGTTGGCGCCAAGTGCGAAGCTTCTTACGCTCCGCGATCGAAGCCGCAATTGGCTCAAATCGGGCGCGCAGACCTGCGCACCACGCGTCCCACGTGCGATATTGGGGCACCTCCACGAAATACGCCGGCGCCCAGGGTCCGGTTTGTCCTTCCCGTGTCGGTAGAGTCGCGTAGTCCATTGGCTTCGTGACGATGACACGCCACCAATCCATGGCGGGTCCTCGCAGCAGCAACACGGCGTAGCGGATTTTCGCCGTATCCTCCAAGACGTAGTTGGCGTCGAAGAAAACGTTCAATGTGAACAGCCACGCCTGAACGGTAGGACCACCCCGTTGACTCGGGTCAAAGCATGGCAAACGCAGCAACATCGGCGATGGCAGTGTCGATTCGCCGGCCGGCACAGAAATCGTGACGCGGGGTTGACTCCTGGCCGCATTCGTCGCTTCGGGGTGTGTCGTGTCGTGGTCGTCGTCTCCGTCGTTGCGGACGACGCCATCACTGGCCGCGCTCGCGGGTTGCCCCACACTTCCGTGCTGCGATGTCTGTGGTGCAGGTTGTCCCGGAGTGCCAGGTGCTTGTGACTATGCTTGCTGTGCTCGTGCGACGTCATTCTGCAGGGACGTGCGTTCTGCCGTCAACGCCGCGATTTCTTCAGAGCTTTCGCGAAGTTGCTGCAGCAGTTCGTTCAGACGGTCTCGCGTGAGCGTAGTGACGCCGATGTGTTCGGCCATATCGAAGGGCGTCGGCTCAGCTTAGTCTAGGCGCAGTCGTGGCTGCACGCGTTTACGAGAGAACGCGAGGACAGCGGATCCTAGATGCTAAGGGGCGTGAGTCCCTTTTAGTGAAAAAATCAAAAGTTGATTTCACGGGGTGTGGAGATGCGCGGTCCGAAAAGAAATTGGCTCTGATACCAAGTGTTACGGGTGCAATGAATCGAGGTAGCGAGGATTGCATTAGAGTGTTCAACGAGTACAAAGTATGAGCGAAGGCATGAGAGAATACTTATACGCAAAACATGCAAACGGTAACGCGGTGCGTGTGAGCTAGCTAGTGCTACGCTGGCGCGAGGTTCGGGCTAGTCCCGAAGCGTAGGCCGACTCGGCTGCTCCAGTAATGCGAGGTTTGGTGAAACAGTGCGCGCTAAGTTGGCGAAGCCCCGTTAGCAGTAACGGGCGAACAACGGTCGGGTAAGGAATAGCGAGAAAATTCCTTACATATACAAACTGATTTGGGGTGGGTGGAGTTCTAACCTCAACCCCCAGACCCCCCCAACCCTTCCGCCTCGATTGCTGGTTTCTCCGCAGGGGGTCCCGCAGCCACAAAGTTACCCTGTTTTCAAGTGATAAACTTTCCCTCCCCACTCCAAGTATGTAGACCGTAGCTTTAATGTCGCATGATTTGTTTCTGGAAAGACCGTCAGGTTTCGTCAGGAGCCGGAACAACGAAACTTGTCTTTGTTCTCGATTTTGTTTCTGAATGTACAACGCCTTGGTCATAATGTAAAGGGTTCGAATTTCGAAATGGAAGAGAGTGGGTGGGTGGAAAAGAGTGGGAACAGAACAGCAGACTTCGTAGACTGCACAGCCTTTCAGGCGGCGTGTCACTTGAGTCGAGTGTTACAAATGCTTGCGTTTACGCAAACTGTCAATCGAGACGACGAAGCAGTATTGAGAAGCCTTATAACGGAGTATTATGTAGGCACGAGGTGTAGCTGGAGTAAACTCGAGATAGAATCGTCCCTGCCAGGCTAGCGTCGCACCGTTTCCGCATCGACAGTCGCATTCGCAGTCGCATACAATGTTGCATTCGCGGTCGCAAGTGCGGTCGCACGAGCTGCATTTCACAGAGCGACCGAATGAGATGTCCTCGGCGATAGACGTCGTGTCGTCGGACGATATCGTGCGAATTTTCCACGCGTGTGACGCGCAGCTCTTCGCCGGCTATGCGGGTTACCCCGGCCTAATGGATAAAGAGGTGAGCGTGCAAAAGACGGTCTCGCTTACGAAAGTTCTGGTAACATTCACGAAAACGGTCAGCTTCTTTCAATTCACACTTCAAGTCGGCCTGGTTTGCTTTCCCGTCCCAAGCATGCCTGCCAATGGAACTACTCAGGCTGATGTACGAAACAAGGAGAGTTTAGAGGAGGGAGCGCACCGGGGGGAACGCAGAGGGGGGAATGCAGAGGGGGGAGCGAAGGGGGGGGAGCGCAGAGGGGGAGTGCAGAGGGGGGAGTGCAGAGGGGGGAGTGCAGAGGGGGGAGTGCAGAGGGGGGAACGCAGAGGTGGGAGTGCAGAGGTTGGGAGGTATGGGGCGGAGAGTGAGGTGAATCTTTCCTGTCATGTGCGTGCAGGGATAGGGATTCCCCTCAACAGACTACTACATGCTGAAGATTACTTTTGAGTCGACTCAACAAAAGTCACCTTGAAGCTTTCCTTGAAGTCAGCTGCGATGTGCGTGCATGGATTCCCCTCGTGCCGTGATGTACAGACTACTACATTCTGAAAAAATCCCTCAACACTCTTGAGATGCCTCAAAAGGTGACTTTTGAGTCGACTCAAAAGTCACCTCATGATGTACAGACTACTACATGCTGAAATATTCCCTTAACACTCTTGAGACGCAAAAGTAGACTACATGCGGAAAATTCTCTCAAAGCTCTGTCCTTTTCCTTTGATTCCTTTGCCTTGCCCTCTTTCCGCCTCCTTCCCCTTCCCCATTTCCTTCGCCATTTCCTCCCTCTAGCCCACCCCGCTAACCCCCCCCCCTCCCCCCCCTCCTTCTCTGTATCAGACCATTCGAGTGGTTGACCAGCTCGCAGCAGCGGCCTTTTAGAACTCTCAAAACTGTCCACTTGCCTACCTCCTGTGCACCCACCTTTCCCTGCCCACTGACAGTCCCCTTATCTCTATATCAGACCATTCAAGTGGTCGACCAGCTCACAGCAGTGGCGGCTGGAATTGTCTCTTTCTCCAAGGCATACTGCTGCCCTGCCCTAAACCCCCCTCCCTTTTCCTCTCCTCTGGCCCCCTCCCCCGCACCTGCGCACCCACCTCTTCTCGTGCATCCCCCCCCATCCCTGCATCAGACCATTCGAGCGGTCGATCAGCTCACATCAACCCCCCTTCCCTTCCCTTCCCTTCCCTTCCTTTCTACCATCCATCCGTGCCCCCAAGGATCAAAATGACGGCTATCGTATTATACGGTCCGTATAATACGGTCGTTTTTTACGGCCAAATATCCAAAAATACGCCGTATTTTTTATAGACTAGTTTTGTGGTGTTTTTTTTTTTTTAGCAATCACAGAAAATAGCTCTACAAGGTTGCGGAAGGTAAACACTAGCCTAGCATAACAACATAACAGAGTGTTACAATCAGAACTCTACCATTGCCACTACTACCGCCCACACTACTCATTACTCCTACCCTATCCTATCCTTCCCTCTCTCTCTCTCCTCCTCTGACCTGCAACCTCCTCTTTACTCTACTCATCCTCCTCCTCCTCCTTCTCCTCCTCCTCCTTCTCCTCCTCCTCCTCCTCCTCCTCCTCCTCCTCCTCCTCCTCCTCCTCCTCCTCCTCCTCCTCCTCCTCCTCCTCCTCATCGTCATCCGCCTCCTCCTCTTCCTCCCCACTAGACCCGTCACTAATGTCCCAAGGATCCTGGCCATTTCGAGCCTTGGTGGGCACCTCCTCCTCCTCCCCTCCACTGCTATTCGCCGCCTCCTCCTCCTCACCCTCTTCCTCTCCCACAGATGTTGCCTTCCTCTTTCCCTTGTTAAGCTTCTTGGCCTTCCCGTTTCTCTTCCTTTTAGCGGACTTAGGCACCTTCTTCTTCATCTTCCCAATGTTCCCGAAAAGGTCCCAATCAATGGTGCATAGCTGCTCAGTCCCCTCTCCCTCCTCCTCGTCCTCTACTTCCTCTTCCTCTGCTGCTGCTGACGGTTCAATGGTAGACCCTTGCTTGAGGGTGCCGTTGGCCAGATCGGCATAAAGCTTCTCCCTCTCCCGTGATTTCCTATCGAATGCATCCCTGGCCCTCCTGGCGAACGCCACCTCAGTCGCGTCCATCATCCTTTTGGCGGTGAGGCGGTTACGGTCCCGCCTCTGCACACGTGCAATGGCGAACCAATAGCGTTCCACCTCAGATGACGTGACTGGCTGTGACAGCACCGTCACAGCTAGCCCCATGAGCGCTTGCACTTCCCCCCCGTACATCAGCCACCACTCCGCCTCCGTCAAGCGACCACTCGCCACCAACACCGTTGCTGCCCAACGGGCGTCATCGGACCCTATCAGCCCCTTTCCCTGGTGAAACTGCGTCAACTGCGTCAACATCAGCGTGCGGTGAGCGACATCCACCCCACGGGCCTGGATCACCGCTTCCGCCCCCAGCCTTACCTCGGGATCGTTCTTCACCTCCCCGAGGTACTGATTCCGGGGGTTGAGAAGCCACCCAATAGCATGGAGTGGATTGTGGAGCTGGACGTCCCACCTCCTGGCTATAATAGCCTTGATGGCGGACAAAAAGGCCGGCTTGTCCTTGGCCGGCAAGAGAGATGTGCGTTTCAGCATCATTTTGGCTGCACATAGGGATAACCGGAGTGCACGAGGTGAGTACAATGGGCGGGAAGGGTATACTTTAGTCCGAACGTGTGGCAATTCACAGCTTACCTGCCGCCTCTGCCGCATCGTTTGTCTTCACCGTGGCATCTAGCATGAGGCCATAGATCTGGCCCATGACTAGAGCACGCGTGTCAACCACCCGCAGCACTTCGTACATGGGAGTCATGAGGCGGAGGACCGCTGTCGCGCAGTCCCAAAAGACCTCATCCAAGAGAAGCAGGCGGACAGCTCGCCCCTCGTCAGACCGTGCCACCGCCACCGCCTCCCACTCCTCACTTATCACCATCTCTTTGAGCGCTCTCTTTACTTCCAGGAAGCGGGTAAGCATGACAACCTGCGTGCCGAAGCGTGTTGCACTGGGTCGCACCAAGGATAATGTGCTAAACAACTCGTGGAAGAGCGTGACGGCGGACGCGCTGCCCTTGACGATCATAACCACCCTGTGCACCTGGTTAAGCACCCGCTTCACTGCACGGATGTTTCCGATGTCGTGAAGCATCAAGTCGAGGACGTGCGCCGCACAGTTGTTGAAGAAAATTGCTGGGAAACTCGTCACGAAGGATGTCGGCCGCCCTCCGGTTGTTGGACGCATTGTCCATGACCACTTGGACAACCTTCTTGTCTCCAACGTCGGCGATCGAGCGCCGGATGAGGCCGGCCAAGTACTCCCCCGTCTTCTTCGCGGTCTTGGAGTCCACGGTCTTCAGAATGACAGGCGCCGTGTCATTGTGGGCTATGACACACACGAGCCCACGGCTCTTCATGCAGGTCCAGCCGTCCACGGAGATGGTGCAGCCGCTAGTGTTCCAACTCTCTTTCAGGGGACGTACGAGGTCCTCGGTATCCGCCACCAGTTTCTGAAGCAGCACACCAGAAACCCTGAAGGGGGATGGGAGGGTGTACTGTTTCCCGAAGGCAACAGCCGCATCCACAAAGTTCTGCACGGCTGGTGACTTGGACGTGTGGAACGCCCGATCGTTATCAGCCACTGCAGCGGCCCAGAGGTAGTCCAGTCGAGCACGTGCAGAGTCATCCACCATGTCGCGGATGTCCCGCTGCCGAGCACGACGAGTGGGTTAGATGTCAAGGCTTGAAGTGGAGCCATGGATTGACGGAGTGGCGCTTCCAGAACGCGAACTAGATGCTGCTGCTTCCTCGCGAAGTTTGATGGCGACTTCATGGGCGCACGGCGTCACGTTCTTATCTTTGTCCTTCGGCGTCCCATATATGTGCTCTCCAATGCGTGTTGCATTAGCAGTCACGGATTCGTTGCAGTGTACGCATTTCGCCGTTAAAGCGCCGTCTGGTCCCTTAGCCGTCGTAACGTGCTTCCACAGTGGCGATTTCTGCCTCGCCATGGCGTATGTCCTGACTGGCACGCGGGGTGTTGGAGTACACTGAAGACTAGACTAGAGCTATGCTTTGAATATGTGCAGGAGTGACTAAACCAAGCCCCTAAGTACCTCGTAGTGGAAACTGGGCGTGTTGTGTTGAGTGGGTTTGGGAACAGGTTGAGCTCACGGGATGTATTCTGATTGGTTGGAGAGGTTCGCATCGCGTCTTTTGGATGTGTCGCGACCACGCGCGAAAAAAAAATATCCGCCGTGCGAAAATGTTTAACGGAAAAAACGAAACGTGGGATCGAATGGGTACCGTTCGCCAAATGTTGGAATGTCGTGACTCAGGAAAATGTACATGTTCTGCTTCGGCGACTGATGCCAACGAGTTGGCGAAACACGTAACCTGCTTATTGGCGTCGCCAAATGCCCAAATGTCGCGACGCGTAAATGTCGTGACATTCGCGACACGGGAAAATAACACATTCGTGTGTACGGCTGTCAGACAAATTTGACTTACGGAGAATCATGCGTGTGAAATGTTGATTTCCGACATACACAGACTCGGTTTTAAAATTTCGGTCGAATTAAACGGTCGTATTTTTTAACCAAACAAAGAAAACAATAAACCACCGTTTTAAACCGTATTATACGATCGTTTAATACGATTCCGTATTATACGGTATAATTTCAATAATTCGGTCGTAATTTTGAACCTTGCGTGCACCCCCTCTCCCCCCTGCGCACCCACCTCTTCTCGTGCATCTCCCCCCAACCCTGCATCAGACCATTCGAGTGGTCGATCAGCTCACAGCAGTCGCGGCTGAAATCGTTTCTTTCTCCAAGGCATGTTTTTCCCCCTCTCCCCTACCCCTACCTTTTCTTTCCCCCTCCTTCCCTTCCCTCCCCTTCCCTCTCCTACCCACACCTCACCTACCATCCCCTCCCCGTCCCTCCCCTCACGCCCCCCACTTCCTCTTTCTCCTTCTCCTCACATTTTCCTGAGTCGACTCGAAGAGCATGTTTCCTCCCTTCTCCCATCGCGTCCTCTTTCTCTTCCACCCCTCTCCCTCTGCCATCCTTCTCGAAGTTATGCTTGCTTCTCCCCTCCCCTCGCCATATCTTCACTTCCTTCCCGCTACAACCCCCCACACTTTCCTCTTTCTCCTTCCCGCTTCTCCAAAGCATGCTGCCCTTTCCCCTCCCCTCCTCTTTCCCTTTCTCCTTCTACTCTGTTGTCTAACCCATGCTGCCATTTCCCCTCCCCTCCCCTCCCTCTTCCTCATCCCCTCCCTCTCTCTTGGTCCAATTCACCCACGATCGATCGATGTTCATCCTTGGGTGAGCCTGCTGGGGTGCCCAGAGGTGCATAGTGTTTTGAGTCGACTCAAAACACGACTCATCGCTGGGTGAGCCTGCTGGGGTTTCCAGAGTTGCATCTACTAGCACCTCAGGTCTGTAGTTTGAGAATTCTAAAATAACAGGTTCAGCATATATTGAGTCGACTCAAAAGAGCCTGCCCGGGATTCCCGGAGGTGCATCTCCGGGCACCTCAGGTTCACCTCCCAATTTAACCTCTCGGAGCGCATTTAGGTGATTTCTGAGGCGCCTAAAAAATCGTTCAAAAAAGGCTCCTCAGGTTCACCTCCCACGTTAACCTCTCTGACCACGAGATGACCCACCTCAGCTCAGGCGTATCTCAGCTTCTCCAAGGCGTGCTGCCCTTTCTCCTTCCTTCTTTGCTTTCTCCGTCTCGTAGCCGACTGAATGAAGCGCTTGTTCTCGTTCTTGCCCCATCTTCTTGGTTTCTGTAAAGCTGTATTCCGAATTTGCAATCTTGCCAGGCCTCCTATGCAACCCCCCAGCTTGTATGCCATCCCAATCTCCTCTCCTGCCTCTCCCCTTCCCCTCCCAATCATCCACGTTACCACCCCTGCCCTCAGGATAGTGCAGTAGTGGTATCAGATCAGTCGTGAGAAGTGTCCCTCTGCTCGCATGCATTCCCCTCCTCCTATTCCCCTCCTTCTCCCTTCCTCCCCTCCCCTCTCAGTCATCAGCCCCACTGCCTTTACCGCTATATGGCTCAGTGGTGGTATTTTAGCGATATCAGGGATGGCACTGCCGCTGCCCTGAGTATAACTCAGCTCGGTGGACCAGTGGCTCAGTGGTGGGATGTTGGTGATATCAGGGACGGGCACGCATGCATCCCCTCAGCTCATGTGCCTCCGGCTGTCCCTCCCCTCTCCCTCTCTCAGCTCAGTGGACCAGTGGCTCAGTGGTGGGATGTTGGTGATATCAGGGACGGGCACGCATGCATCCCCTCAGCTCATGTGCCTCCGGCTGTCCCTCCCCTCTCCCTCTCTCAGCTTAGTGGACCAGTGGCTCAGTGGTGGGATGTTGGTGATATCAGGGCGTTGCGTATGCAGTGGTGCTATCAGTGGCTCCCCCAGCTCCTATGCTCCCAGCTGTCCCCTCTCCCCCTCGCCCTCCTTGCAATAATCCATCCCACTGGCCCATACCTCTCAGGATAGTGCAGTGGTGGTGTCAGGTGCTGGCACTAGTGGCAGAATAGCCTTCCAGGTGCTACCTTATTGGCCTGAAAGGTGCCTTTTTGTTAGCCTTCCTGCTGCGTCTTCGTAAGATGACTGTCAGGTGCTTTTATATCTCGTACCTACGTTGTCTTGTTTTGTTTTGTTTCTTTTCTCCCCTTAAATCTCTCTTTCCCCTTTCGCAATCGTGTTCTCGCCTCCGTTCGTTTTCTGTTGGACCTTTGAGCCTCCTTGTGTAGCACAGTGTGCGCGTTACACTTTACAATCATGAATCAGCTGCTATTTTGTGTTTTTGTTATGTGATTCAGTTGTGCGTCCTTCAAAAGGCGAAACATAATTTGTGCTCATTCCAAACCAATTTTGTTTGCGTTGATGTTATGAGTGCAATTGAGTGAGCGAGCGAGGATTGCACTATCGGAACAAGATACAATAAGAGGATTGAGTGAAGAATATATAGCGAAGCTACGGTGGTAACGGTAACGTGTGAAAAATGGGGTGCGCGACGGGCCTGGTGTCGTGGTTGGGGGACAGTCGAGGCCGAGGTCCGGAGCGCGGGTTACCAACCGAACCGTGAGGTTGGGTCGCATCGTGAACAGTGGCGGGAATGGTGTCGAGGCGAATGTCGCGAGTGGTAACGGAATATTGTAGGGTGCTAATGGCGGGAACAGTGGTGTACGCGCTGAGCAGGGACGCGAAGTAAGGAAAAAGGGATTTTCCTTACACTACCCCCCCCCCCCCCTTCAAGGAAGCCTCTCTTACGAGAGTGCGTGTATATCCCGGAAATTCCGGCTGCGCAGATACTCGGTGAGGACGGGGTGGTTTTCGATTTTGTCCAGTGGAATCCAATTGTCCTCGGTGGGCATGCGGTCTCTCCAGCGGATCAGGAATTCGACCCTTCGAGCTCCTCATGGGTCACGAACTCGGTGGCTCAGGATTTTCTCGGGCGTGATGACTGGTTCTGTCGGTGGTCGTGTCATGCTGGCTGGGCGATTTCGGGCCAGTTGGCTGGTGGATGGGATGTAGGGGCGAAGCAGGCTGACGTGGAAGGACGGGCTGACGTACCAGTCAGCAGGGAGGAGGAGGTGGGCAGTGACGGATGTGATCATGTGGCTGATGCGAAATGGCCCGCAGTATCGGGGGCGGAGTTTCGGGGTTATGGGCAGGCAGAGGTTTTGAGTGTCGAGTAAAACTAAGTCGTCGGGTTGGTAAGTGACGGGCCTGCGGTGGCGGTCGGCGTTGCGCTTAGCGATGACGTTGGCCTTTTTGATTGCCTCAGCTGCCATGGTTCGTGCTGCCTGTAATATTTTTGCGAATTGTTGCGCACGTGGGACTGGGTTGTCGGGACTCGGAGTCATGGGTACTATGGGGTCTTGTCCGTAGTTCAGGTAAAACGGCGACTGTTGGGTCGTGGCGGATGGTGAGTTGTTGTACGCGAATTCGATGAGTGGCAGCTGCTGCTCCCAGGTGGTCGGGTCGTCGCACGTAGCTCGGATCAACTGTTCCATGGTCTGATTTGTCCGTTCTGTCTGTCCGTCGGTCTCGGGGTGGTACGAAGAACTGAACTGTAGTCTCGTGCCGAAATGCTGCCACAGGTTCCTCCAGAAATTGCTGGTAAATTTCGTATCGCGATCGCTGATGATTGCTGCTGGTATCCTGTGTAATCGAACGATGGTTGTGATGAAGAGGCGGACCGTTTCTTCGGTTGTGATTATTTTTTTGCAGGCTGCGAAATGTGCCATTTTCGTCAGCCGATCGACGACGACCAGGATCGCGTCGTTCCCACTTGCCCTGGCCAGTAACCCCGTGACGAAGTCCATCGTCACCTGCTGCCAAGCACGCTCTGGGGGTGGTATCGGCTGCATCTGTCCTGCCGGTCGCTTCCGTGATGATTTCATGACTTGGCATGTGGGACACGATGCCACGTGTCGCTGCACGTCGGTCAGCATTTCGGGCCAATAATAATACCGCTGCAGCTGCTGCCGTGTTTTCTCTACTCCGAAATATCCTGAGGTGACTCCGTCGTGTGCCTCTTGCAATAGTAATTCCCGCATGAGCGTGTAGCCCCGTACCCAGATGCGATCAGTGCCCGCTTTTACGTAATAGACTCCTCTTGCCGTTGCAAATTGCTGCAAATTTCCGCCTGTAAAAAATGGGTCAGTCTGGTAACCGTGGGTAAATAGGCCTGTCAGCAGGGGGCTGGTCTGGGCGAGTAGTATGGCGTGGAGTTCGGCTGTGGGCCGGGTCAATGCGTCGGCGATGTTCGATGCCCCTTTTTTGTAGGTGACCGTGTAGTGAAAATTCGACTCGAGGTAGTCGAGCCAGCGGATTTGTCGTGGGTTGAGGTGAGGTTGTGCGCGGAGGTACTGTAGAGATTTGTGGTCTGTCCGTACTGTCACGTCGGCGCCGGTCAAGTAGCAGCGCCACACTTTGAATGCATGCACGATCGCAAGCATTTCGCGATCGTGTATCGGGTAATTCTTCTCGGGCGGATGCAACTTTCGTGATTCGTATGCGATGGGTTGTAGATCGTTGCCGAAATCCTGTAGCAGTACAGCTCCAATGGCGATGTCGCTTGCATCGGTAACCACTTCGAATGGACGGTGTGGGTCGGCGATGTGCAGTTCGGGCGGTGAACATAGAACAGTTTTCAGGGTAGAGAAGGCAGCATGCTCTTTCTCCCCCCACGTAAAAGCGACCCCCTTCCGCAGTAAGTCTGTCAGTGGGGCAGTTAAGCGTGCCATGTCGGGGACGAACCGACGCACGTAATTAACGAATCCCAAAAAACTGTGCAGCTCCGTGATGTTCGTCGGGGGGTGCCACGCTTTTACCGTGTCCAGTTTCTTCGGGTCGATTTCCACTCCAGCCTCTGTAATAACGTGCCCCAAAAAATCAAGCCTATCCTGGAAGAACTCGCACTTGGAACCCTTGGTCAATAGTCTTTGTTTGTCTAAAACTTTAAATACTGCTTCTAAATCGGCTAAGTGCTGCTGCTTGTCACGGCTGTAGACGAGAATGTCGTCAAGGTAAATGATCACGCATTTATCTAAGAGTGGTCTAAACGCCTCGTTCATGGTCATCTGAAAATTCGCTGGTGCGTTGGTCAGCCCGAAAGGCATCACGGTATACTCGAATGACCCGTACCTAGTCCGAAATGCTGTTTTGGCGCAGTCCGATGGTTTGACCCGAATCTGATGGTAACCTCCCCGTAAGTCAATTTTCGAAAAGACCCGTGCTGTTCGCAGTTGATCTATCAGTTCGTCGGCGCGGGGGATGGGGTGTCGCGATTTGATTGTAACCCTGTTCAGTGCCCTATAGTCGATGCACATGGGAAACCTGTCAAACTTATATGCTATAGTCTCTTTAGGCTGTAATGGGGTAGTTCTTATAGGGTACAACACTTCCAGGTTTGCTACTTGTACCCAACTGCTTTCTAGTTCAATCATTCATTCGTTCACATTCTAACATGGTATCAGAGCAGGTTCCCTAGTGGGAACGTCTTTAAGGGCCCACCACAACTTTTTTTTTCCTGCCCTGCCTGAAGCGCGCATCGCGCCCTGCACGAAGCGTGCCTTGCGCCCTGCCCTAGTCCGGCCCGTCGCGGCCCTGCCTTCTCTGGCTCGTCACGGCCCCTGCTGCAGTCGCGACCCCTACTGCTGTCGCGGCCCCACCTACCGTCGCGGCCCTAACTGCCGTCACAGCCCCTACTGCCTGTCGCGGCCCCTACTGCCGTCGCGACCCCACCTGCCGTCGCGGCCCCTACTGCCGACGCGGCCCCTGCTGCTGTCGCGGCCCTCGCCCGTCGCAGCCCCTGCCTCGCGGCCCTACCGTCACCACCTGTCGCGGCCCCTACTGCCGCTGCGACCCCTGCTGCCGTCGCGGCCCCTGCTGCCGTCGCGGCCCCTACTACTGTTGCGGCCCCAAGCCGTCGAGGCCCCTGCTGTCGCGGCCCCTGCCATCGCCGCCCCTGCTATCACGGCCCCTGCTGCCACGGCCACTGCCGTCGCCGCCCCTACTGGCGCGGCCCCTGCTGTCGCGGCCCCTACTGTCACGGCCCGGCCCTGCACCCGCCCCTGGTAAGCACCCGCGCCACCCTGCTGCGCCACGCCGCCAGAAGCCAAGCCGCGCCGCCCAGCCGAGCCGCGCCGCCCAACTGAGCCTCGCCGCCCACTGAGCCGCGCCGCTCTGCCGAGCCGCGCCGCCCTACCGAGCTGCGCCGCCCTACCGAGCCGCGCCGCCCTACCGAGCCGCGCCGCCCTACTGAGCCGCACTGCCCTGCCTGCCCTACTGCCTCTGCTACTACTGCTGCTACTGCTGCTATGGCTAGCCCTACTGTTCTCACCTTTGATGCTGAGGGACGTGCAGTTGAATTTGACGTGTGGGTTGACGATCTGCAGCTCTTTCTTCAGTGTGACTCTAGGGATGGAGTATCCCTTTTCGATCACACGTCCGGTGTCTCTACTGCACCTGCTGCCACTGCTGACAGTACGGTTCGCTCGCAGTGGACCACTCATGACGCTGTTGCTCGTCTTGCTGTTCGTAGTCACCTGCCGCCTGCTGAGCGCGCGCATTTTGGCCAGTACAAGACTGCTAAGTCTTTGTACGACGCTGTAGTTGCGCGCTACTCCTCCCCTGCCACTGCTGCCCTCAGCCGCCTCATGCTAACGTACCTTTTCCCTGACCTTGCCGCCTTTGCCACAGTCGCTGACCTCATTGCTCACCTCCGAACTAGTGACGCCCGCTATCGCGCTGCCCTTCCCACTGAGTTCTGTGCCAAGAACCCCCCCCCATGTACATCACCCTTTACTACCTAGTCACTTGCCTCCCTGACTCCCTTGCTTCAGCCAGGGACCACTTTCTCTCCCTTTGCCCCACCGAGCTCACTGTCGACCTGCTAGAGGAGCGCCTCACTGCAGCTGAGAAGAGTATCTTAGCTGTAGGTGCTTCTCGCAGCGACCGTCGCACCCCTTTCTTTGAGGGGTGTTCCCCTGTCCCCCTTCTCCCCTCTGTTGCTTCTGCTGCTGCTGTCGACCTCGTTGGCACTGAGGAGGTCGGGACTGCGTCTGCTCCCAGTGGGAGACGTCGCAACAGCAAGGGCAAGGGGAGCAAGGGTGGTGGAGGGGACGGCGGGGGCGGCGGCGGAGGCGGTGGAGGAGGCGGAGGAGGTGGCGGTGGAGGTGGGGGTGGTGCCGGGAGTGGGGGCTTCAATGGAGGCGGTGGAGGTGGTGGAGGCAGCGGCGGAGGTGGTGGAGGCAGCGGCAGCGGTGGTGGAGGTGGCGGCGGAGGTGGTGCTGGTCGAGGTGCAGCCACGCAGCGTGGAGGCTTTGGTGGTAGCCAGCGCCAGCAGCAGCCGCGTTCCCGTGAGACCCCGTCGGCCCAGCAGCTTCGTGAGTGGTACGCTGGGCGTGGGAGGTCTGGGGGTGCTGGTCCCTGCACTTACGTTCTTCGCACCGGCAGTCGCCGTGGGGAGACGTGCGGGCTGCCACACACTGCGCAGCGCTGCTTCGGTCGTTTGACTGACGCCTGGCGTGCCCAGTTTCCTGACGCTGTTGAGCTCCCTTGCTGGCATGATCTGTTAGGCAGAATGTGGCTATCTTTGACCTTGATTTCGATGCTATCCTTGCTGCCATGTATGCTTTCACTGATAGTGCTGTGGGTGACTGTTACCTGAGTGTCCCGCCCGACCCGGGCATTGAGGCTCCTGCTCTAGGTGCTAGTGCGTCTGCTGCTCCAGGTACTGGTGAGTCTGCTGCTCCAGGTGCTGGTGAGTCTGCTCTCTCTGGTACTGCACCTACTGAGGCCTTGCACACTTTCACACTTGACTCTGGTGCTTCGCGCTCTTTCTTTCGCGACAGCACCACACTCACGCCGCTCAGTCGGCCTGTCGCAGTCTCCCTGGCTGACCCCTCTGGGGGCCCAGTCCTTGCGCACTCTTCCATGGTTCTACCATGTCCTGCGGCCCCGTCGGGCTTGCTGTCGGGACTCCACCTCCCCTCGTTCTCTACGAACCTGGTGAGTGGAGCTGACCTCCAAAACGCGTGGGTTGACCAGTTCGCCCCTGGAGGTCAGCGTGTGACCCACTGCACTTGCTCTCGGACGGGCCGCCACCTGGCCACGTTCACCCGTCGGCCAGGGTCGAGTCTGTACACACTGACTACTGCGTCTCCTCCGGTTACTGCGTCTGGTAAGGTAGCCGCGTCTAGTCAGGTGTTTGCTGCTGCGTCCAGGTCTAGTCCTGCGTCTGCCCCCTTCTCGTGTCGTCCTCTGTCGCACGAGACTCTCCTTTGGCACCACCGCCTTGGTCACCCCTCCCTGCCTCGTCTTCGAGGTATGGCCTCCCGTACCCTTGTCTCGGGTCTACCCCGGTCCCTCCCTCCCCTTCCTCCGGGGCCTGCCCCTACCTGTGTTCCTTGTGTCGAGGGCCGGCAGCGCGCCGCTCCTCACTCCTCCACGTTACTTCCGACAGAGGCTCCTCTGCAGACTCTTCACATGGACGTGTGGGGCCCAGCCCGCGTCCGCGGAGAGGGTCACGAGCGTTACTTCCTGCTGGTCGTTGACGACTACTTGCGTTACACCACAGTCTTCCCCTTGCGCTTGCGCAGCAAGGGTGAGGTCCCTGAGGTGTTGATCGACTGGATCCGCGGTGCTCGTCGCCAGCTCAGCGAGCGTTTTGGCTCGGACCTTCCTGTTCTGCGTCTGCACTTGGACAGAGGTGGTGAGTTTTCCTCCGACCTCCTGAGGGCCTTCTGTCGTGTGGAGGGCATCCGCCAGACGTTCACGCTTCCGGCCTCCCCACAGCAAAATGGGATTGTTGAGCACCGCATGGGCATGGTCATGGACGTCGCTCGTACGTCCATGATCCATGCGGCTGCTCCCCATTTTCTGTGGCCGTTCGCGGTTCAGTACGCTGCGCGTCAGATCAACCTTCAGCCTCGTGTCTCCTTGCCGGAGACCACACCTACTCTGCGGTGGACGGGGAAGGTTGGCGATGTGTCCGCGTTCCGTGTCTGGGGATCTCGAGATTTTGTCCGCGATACTTCAGCGGACAAGCTGTCCTCCCATGCCGTTCCCTGCGTCTTCCTTGGCTTCCCCCCTGACGCACCCGGGTGGCAGTTCTATCACCCCACCTCGCGTCGTGTTCTGTCCTCTCAGGACGTCACGTTTGACGAGTCGGTGTCTTACTACCGTCTCTTTCCCTACCGCACTGCCTCTCTCCCCCCCCCCCGCCACTCTTCCTAGCACCAGGTACTCCTCCGGTAGACCCCCTCCCCCCTCAGGGTCCTACCCCCTCAGGTGTGTCTCAGGTAGACCCTGCCGAGCTGGTCGAGGTAGCTGTCGACTCAGGTGCTGCTACGGGTGCTGAGCCTGCAGGTGCGGGGACTGGGGGTGCGGAGCCTGGGGGTGCTGGGACTGAGCATGTGGATCCTAGGGGTGCTGAGCCTGGGGGTACTGCGTCAGGGGGTGCTGAGCCTGCGCGTGCTGAGTCTGGAGGTTCTCCGGGTGTCCCGTTGCGGCGGGAGGCCCTCTCTCCGCAGCGGCTTCGTGAGTGGTACGCTCGGCACTGTCGCCGTGCTACTGGAGCTGCTGGGGGTGCTGCTGGTGTTGGAGCTACTGGAGGTGCTGCTGGTGCTGGTGCTGCTGGAGGTGCTGCTGGTGCTGGAGCTACTGGAGGTGCTGCTGGTGCTGGAGCTACTGGAGGTGCTGCTAGCGCTAGAGCTGCTGGAGGTGCTGCTGGAGGTGCTGCTGGTGCTGGCGCTACTGGAGGTGCTGCTGGTGCTGCTGGTGCTGGAGCTGCTGGAGGTGCTGCTGGTGGTGGAGCTGCTGGAGGTGCTGCTGGAGCCGCTGGTCCTGGAGGTGCTCGTACTGGAGGTACTGGAGCTGCTGGGGCTGGTGGTGCTGCAGGAGTTGGAGCTGCAGGTGCTGGAGCTGCTGGTGCTGCGGGAGTTGTTACTGGAGACCCTGAAGCTGAGGGTACTGGTGCTGTCTCTGCTGTTTCTGGAGGCGCTGCGCGGCCGCGGCCGTACTACGTTCCACTCCTTCAGCAGGTTCTTGGTCTACCGCCTTCTCCTGGTCCTACTCCTCCTTTCCTGAGTCCACCGCTTGTCCAGTCACAGTCGCCGTTACAACCGTCCTCTCCACTGCCTGGTCCTTCTCCTTACTCAGGACCGACTAGAGGTCTTACGGAGCGTCGTGAGCCTGAGTCGCGTCCTGTGTCGCCTGTTTCTCGTTCTGCGTCACCTGTTCGCACTGCTCGCACTGGTCGTCGTACCCCGCGTCCTCCTCCTGTCCCTGGCACTCACTCTATGACACTGCGTCCTTCCACTGCTCCACAGCGTGTCCCTCTGCCCTCTCCTCATGCGTCCTCTCTTCCTGACGGTCCGGACCCGAAGTCTGACTCCCTTCGTGCTGCTAGTCCTACTGCCACGCGCTTCCTTGCCACTGCTGTCACTGACCCTTTGTTTGAGTCCACTGCTGCGTCTGCTCTCGTTGCTGAGCTTGTTGACTTTGCTTCAGCATGTCGCCTAGACTACGCCGCTAGTCTTGTTGCTGAGTCTGCGTCTGCGTCTGTCTATCCTCCGTCCGTCGGGGGTGAGTGTGCTCTTGGCACGGACGTTCTTGAGGACAGACAGGAGGAGTTTGAGTGCTTTGCCTCTGCTGTACCTCATCTCGTGTCCATGCTGCTTTGCCCTGTGGGAGACCCGGATGCACCAGACATCCCGACCCCGCGCTCTTACGCAGAGGCGATAGAGGGTCCCTACTCCTCTCAGTGGCAGGCAGCCATGGATGCTGAGATGGCTTCCTGGAAGTCCACAGGCACCTACGTCGACGAGGTTCCCCCACCTGGGGCGAACATCGTCAGTGGCATGTGGATCTTCAGGGTGAAGCGGCCGCCGGGTTCTCCGCCTGTCTTCAAGGCGCGTTACGTTGCACGTGGCTTCAGTCAGTGACTAGGAGTTGACTTCTTCCAGACCTTCTCCCCTACCCCGAAGATGACCACTCTTCGGATACTGCTGCACGTCGCCGCTCACCGTGACTACGAGCTCCACTCGCTTGACTTCAGCACAGCCTTCCTACACGGCAGCCTGCACGAGGAGATCTGGCTGCGCCGCCCACCTGGTTTCACTGGGACGTTCTCTTGCTGCTCTTGGTTTTGCTCCTTCCACTACTGACCCTTCTCTAATTTTACGCACTAACACCACTCTGCCGCCGTTCTACGTTCTCGTGTACGTAGACGACCTTGTCTTTGCTACTGCTGACACTGAGGCACTCGCCCACGTGAAGTCGGAGCTGCAGAAGAGACACACGTGCACAGACCTGTGTGAGCTGACAAGCTATCTTGGCTTGCGGATTACCCGGGACAGAGCACAGCGCACCATTACCTTGACTTAGTCACACATGGTGCAGCAGGTCCTTCAGCGCTTCGGCTTCACGTACTCCTCGCCACAGTCCACTCCTCTGCCTACCGGTCACTCGCTCTCAGCTCCACCTTCGGACGAGTCCGTGGAGCCGAGTGGCCCGTATCCAGAGCTTTTGGGCTGCCTCATGTACCTGATGACTTGCACACGACCTGACCTCGCATACCCTCTCAGCCTTCTGGCTCGCTACGTGGCTCCCGGTAGGCACCGAAAGGTGCACTGGGATGCTGCGAAGAGGGTGTTGCGCTACTTGTGCAGTACATCGGGCATGGGGCTCGTGCTTGGAGGACGGGCTCGAGTTGTCCTCACTGGTCACGCTGACACCTCCTGGGTTGACGACTTGGCTACGCAGCGGTCGTCACAGGGTTACACCTTCAGTCTTGGCTCCGGTTCTGTCTCTTGGCGGTCTACCCGCTCTTCTTCTGTTCTCAGCTCCAGTTGTGAGGCTGAGATCTACGCTGGGGCCATGGCTGCACAGGAGTTACGCTGGCTCACCTACCTGCTGACCGACTTGGGAGAGGCGCCTCGTTCTCCTCCAGTTCTGTACGTCGACAACAAGGCCATGCTTGCCTTGTGTCAGGAGCACAGACTGGAGCACAGAACGAAGCACATTGCTCTGCGCTACTTCCTTGCTCGAGATTTGCAGCAGCGTGGTTAGCTTCGTCTTGCTTACGTGGCCTCTCAGGCCAACACTGCTGATGTTTTCACCAAGGCACTTCAGCCTTGTGATCATCAGCGTTTCTGTACTGTTCTAGGCCTTGTACCTACTGTGCCTCACTTGCTTACTTCTTGACTCTGCTTGTACTGTACTCTCTATACATATACTTGCATGCTTACACTTGCTAGGTTGTGTTCACTGTATTGTATGTTCTCCTTTATATAACTCTGCATGTGAACTGGCCTTGTGGCCATTTGTTTGTGCTCAGACTGCGTGGTGACTTTGTGATCCACCCTGAGCTTGCTTTGCCTTTCTTGACTGGTCTTGTGACCTCTTGTTCTCCCCCACTTTGCCTATGGGGGTGTGTCAAACTTATATGCTATAGTCTCTTTAGGCTGTTCCGGGCGACTGCCAGCGAGGTAGTTCAACCCAGTTACCGCTACTTCGCACAGTGCAGCTACCCGTCGTCCAGTCGATTCGCGAGTTGTATCGTCGTAGCCAATCACGTCCCAGTAATATGTCGTGCCCATCGAATGTCGTCGCGAGCATTTCCTGTGTAAACCCGAAGTTCCCCCCACAGCGGACTTTTACTCTCTCCACTTTTTCCCGTATGGCCAGCGGCGTTCCGTCAACTAAGCGTGCATCTATCTCCGGTAAGCACCGACTAAGTGTCAGTTGCAGCTTCCTTGCAGTCGCGGTATTAACTAAGCTGTGACTTGCGCCTCCGTCTATAAAAATCTTCACTGCTGCTCCCTGTATTTTCCCGTGAATCAATACGGGGCAATCCGTCGTTGTACCCTCCTTATTCGTCCGAGCCCGATCGATAGCGTGAATCGGTACTGTGACTCGGTGAGGGTCGGTGAAGTTGGGCGAGCAGGCAGTCTCGTCAGTAGTTGGCCCAACTTCTACTGACTGCTGGCGTTTCCCGGCCTCTGAGACTCTCGCCCCTGCTCTGTTCCGCGGCGCCTCAGCTCCTCTGGGCATTCACTCTTACGATGGCCCGGCCTATTGCAAGCAAAGCAGCGCCCCTTAAACGGTGCGGCAGCTGCATTTGTCGCAACGACGTGTACGGTGGCGTTCTCGATCGGCCCCCGAGGACGTTGTCCGTAGTAGGACCCCGGTCTCGGTCGTCGTAGGATGTCGATTTTCTCGGCGAGCGCGAGGATCTCGTTGAAATTCGAGAGCCCGCGTAGCATGATTTCATGCAAGATGTCCGGTTTTAGCCCTCCGACGTAACGGTCCACCCGCTCCGCTTCGTGCATATAGCCGACTTGTTCGCATAGTGAGAGAAAACCGCTCGTGTAGTCTTGAACCGACCCGAGCTGCCGCCAAGTGCGCAGCTTCTGACGCGCCGAAATCGCAATCGGCTCGAAACGTGCCCGAAGCCCTGCGCACCACGCATCCCACGTGCTGTACTGGGCTGTCTCGCAGAATGAACTCCAGGTGACGGCTGGGCCCGTGGGCCCGTCTTCTTGCGACGGTGGCTCGTAGGCGCGTGGCGACGTCACGATGACTCGCCACCAGTCCATGGCGGGGCCCCTCAGCAGCGAAACAGCGTAGCGAATCTTCGCTGCGTCCGACTCGACGTAATTCGCGTCGAAAAAAGACGTTCATCGTGAAGACCCACGATTGAACCGTCGGACCTCCACGTTGGCTCGAGTCGAAACAGGGTGGACGCTGCGGCTTGAGTGGCATTGGTGCCGTGACGGCATACTCGCCGCTTGTCGCTGCAAATTCCACGTGCCGATGGGCTTCGCGGGGCTCCCGCGGGCTTGGTGCGGCCCTGTTTCTCTCCATGCCAAGCATCGAGTGAGCGGCACCTTCACTGGCTACGCCTGAGCGTTGTCCCACGCTGTCATGTTGTGTTGGTGTGCCTGACGAGATTTCGATCGGCTCCTCTGATTGTGCAGGTGCGTTTGTTGGTGCTGGTGCATTCACTGTCGATTGCTGGCGAGCAGAGTCGCGTTCCGCCATGAGTGTGGCGATTTCGAGGGCCGAATCCTCGAGTTGGCGTACAAGACGGTCGAGCTGCTCTTGCGTCAGTGTCGCGAGGGTGATTTCAGCCATGGCGGGGGTGTCGGGCAAGCTCATCGAGAGCCTCTGTCGTGGCCGTGCGTGCTTACGAGAGGGCACTACGAGCGGCGGTGCTTGGTCGCTGAGAGACGTGTACCCCCCCCAAAAAATTGAGATAGTGGGGAAGCGAAGGCGTGGGTGCGGTTCGAGAGAAGATCGTAGGCTCTGATAACCAAGTGTTACGAGTGCAATTGAGTGAGCGAGCGAGGATTGCACTATCGAAACAAGATACAATGAGCGAAGGATTGAGCGAAGAATATATAGCGAAGCTACGGTGGTAACGGTAACGTGTGAAAAATGGGGTGCGCGATGGGCCTGGTGCCGTGGTTGGGGGACTGTCGAGGCCGAGGTCCGGAGCGCGGGTTACCAACCGAACCGTGAGGTTGGGTCGCATCGTGAACAGTGGCGGGAATGGTGTCGAGGCGAATGTCGCGAGTGGTAACGGAATATTCTGGGGTGCTGTTGGCGGGAACAGTGGTGTACGCGCTGAGCAGGGACGCGAAGTAAGGAAAAGGGATTTTCCTTACAGTCGACTTCCGCTGAGTAGTTCAGGCCCAACAAGAGTGGCCAGCCGAGGCCCGGTGCGCAGTGTTGTACGCGTTGGAGCTAGATGCAATGTACAGTATTAAAATTTCCATGGCATATATACGGTACAATTATACCACACCTCATCAGCACAAAATCAATAAGTGGATCTAGGTATCCCGACCCCAATGAGGGAACTCAATTGGAACCTCCAAAAAATAGCAACCCATGAGGGAGGAGCGAGAACCAAGAAGGAACAACTGTACAACAACAAATAACGAAAGCATAATTAGCTGGTTGCAAATGACCAGAGAATCCAAATAAACCAGAGCACGTGCTCTCCCAATAAACCCCTGCTTCAACACATGGCTACATCAAGGTCTTCCTGTGATGAGTATATTTTTGAGTAGACTACAAAACGACTCATCACACCCTGCTTCAACACATGGCTGCATCAAGCAAGGGCTTCCTGTGATGGCAGCGCCTCTTCATCATCTCATCTCATCCTCCCACCGCCTCCTTGAAAGAATCTCAGTGCCCGCGCATGTGATGTGAGTCATGTGGGGATTTCTGAGGCGCCTAAAAAATCATCATCTCATCCTCCCACCGCCTCCTAGAAAGAATCGCAGTACCCGAGCATGTGCTGCACTCCCAGTAGGACGGGAGGACCAGAGCATGTGCACTCCCAATAGGACTGAGCATGTGCACTCCCAATAGGACCGAGCATGTGCACTCCCAATAGGACCGAGCATGTGCACTTCCAATAGGACCGAGCATGTGCACTCCCAATAGGACCGAGCATGTGCACTTCCAATAGGACCGAGCATGTGCACTTCCAATAGGACCGAGCATGTGCACTTCCAATAGGACCGAGCATGTGCACTCCCAATAGGACCGAGCATGTGCACTTCCAATAGGACCGAGCATGTGCACTTCCAATAGGACCGAGCATGTGCACTCCCAATAGGACCGAGCATGTGCACTTCCAATAGGACCGAGCATGTGCACTCCCAATAGGACCGAGCATGTGCACTTCCAATAGGACCGAGCATGTGCACTTCCAATAGGACCGAGCATGTGCACTTCCAATAGGACCGAGCATGTGCACTTCCAATAGGACCGAGCATGTGCACTTCCAATACACCCCTGCTTCAACACATGGCTGCATCAAGCAAGGGCTCCTGTGATGGCAGCGCCTCTTCATCATCTCATCCTCTCACCGCCCCTTGAAAGAATCGCCGTGCTCAAGCATGTGCGCGCAACACACAAGACAGCAGCTTCAGCACAAGGCTGCATCAAACTCTTCCTGTGATGGCAGCACCGCCTCATCATCCTTCTCCTTTACAGAGCACACAGCTGGGCGGCTTACACCCCCTGTTACCTGTACATTTGGGATATGAGACAAATCCTGCCACCCACATGTCAGCTCCAGCAGATGAACCCCTTGCGTGTCCACCCCGGTACTGCCCTCACTGGACACATCACTTAGAGCAGACTCGTTATGGGATATAGCGCTCGACGAATCCAAAACAGCTCTAGGGGAGAAAGGCGGATACGAAACCACAGGTCCACTGCTGCTGCTGCCGCTGCTGTTGTAGGAAAACCCTTTGCCCCCTCTGCCAACCTTTTTAGGAGAGGCTCTAGAAGATCCGTTATAAGCTGATCCAGAGCTCCTTCCTGCTTGCCCATACCCTCGGGATTTACGCGCACTCGCTGCTCTAGCAGCAGCAATGGCAGCCGCAGCTGCTGATGGTGACGCTGACGTGGAGCCACCTGGCGCGTTGTACTGCTGCCACGTGTCACGCCCCATAGACCCCCCTGGTGGCCCATAAATAGGCCCCTCGTGTTCAGTCCGAGCCTGAGGATGTCCGAACCATGGCCTGGTGTTTGCACCAGAGCTGGAACGGAGGTTCGGGAGTGGGAGGTTCGGAGGCGAGAAGTTCTCAAAGTTTCCAAACCTATCCTGTTGTGTCTTGAGCAGCGATTCCCGAAGCCGTACTGGGGAAGCTTGGGCTTGGGCTTGTGGTGATGCTACAGCAAAGGAATTGCCTATCTGTCCTGAACCTGCAGAATTCTGCAGCTGATATTCAATCTGGGCAGCTTTGAGTTGCGATTCAAGCCTTGCGGCATGGACCAAGGCTGCGGCTTGGGCCGCAGCTGCGGCGGAGGTTTGGCCCGAAGCGGCTAGTTGCTCCAACGCCTGCAGCTGCGTTTGCAGCTCTGCTTGGGTCATGTGCCACTGAGCCAGCTGAAGGCGCTGCTGCTGCTGCTGCTGCTGATGATGATAGTCCTGCTGCTGCGACGACTGCTGCTGTTCCTGTACAAGTGGAGATGGGTACCGTAATTGCTGCTGCTGCTGCTCCTCCTGCTGCTGCTGCTGCTGCTGCTGCTGCTGCTGCTGCTGCTGCTGCTCCTGTACACGTGGGGATGGGTACCGTAATTGCTGCTGCTGCTGTTGCTGCTGCTGCTGCTGTTGCTCCTGTTGCTGCTGCTGTTGCTCCTGTTGCTGCTGCTGTTGCTCCTGTACAAGTGGAGAGGGGTACCTTATTTGCTGTTGCAAAAGCCCACGTTGCTGCTGCTGCTGATGCAGCAGTTCTTGTTGTTGTTGCTGCTGCTGCTGCTGCTGCTGCTGCTCTTGCTGTAACTCGCTGTAGTGTAAGTGCAATTGTTGCCGAAGCTGCTCTTGAAGCTGCAAAAGCGGGGCAGCTGCAACGAGCTGTTGCTGCTGTGACCACTGCTGCTGCTGTTGATGCTGCTGCCGTAATTGCTGCAGCTGCTGTTGCTGCTGTTCCTGTAGCTGTTCCTGCTGTTGCTGTTGCCGTTGCTGCTGCTCTTGCAGTAGCTCCAGCACCTGTTGGGACACCACGGACTGTGAACCCAACAACCCACGGCCGGCCCAAATAGCGTTTGAAACGCCTCGTGACGCGGAAGCGCCGCTGCCCGGTAGCAGGGACGCTGACTCAGACGGCGACGTCAAAGCAGACGGAGACGGCAGACTAAACGGTTCTGCTGACGGCTCGTCTCTCAGACCAGCTGAACGTACAATACCCCATGGTCCAGACTCCTGCTGCTGCGTTTGAGGCGACTCAATAGCAGCCTGTAACTGTACAGTATCCCATGGTTTCAGAGCGTGCTGCTGCTGCTGCGGCAAACTCTTGAACCACGCAGACCCACCTACCCTTTCTGGACCTCCTAAGGAGCCCGTAGATCGTTTCTCGTTCTCATCCCGCTGCCCCGTTATACGAGGTCTTGTATCGGGTATTTTCGGAAACGGAGCTTGCAATGGGTCGGGGCTACGGGTTAGCGGCGGCCAGTAGGGAGGGGATTGCGGAGAAGGAGGGGAGAGAGACATCAGTGGAGGCATAGAGCTTGGAACTGCGGCTTGAGAATATGACGTAAGTCGAGGAGAAGGGGATGCAGCTTGAGAAAATGATGCGACTCGAGGAGAAGGGGACGCGGATGATGACTGGGGAGTAGGCGGCGAGCAAGAGAAACTACAGAGTTCTGTGAGGCCTGTACTCGCGGTTTGCGCGTTAGAGAAACGCGGAGACGGAGGCGGCGGGAAACGCGGCGATGGCGACGGCGAGAAACGCGGCGATGGTGATGGCTGGAAACGGGAAGAAGGAAACGGCGGGAAGGGAGAAAGGCCTGAAGAAACGGGAAGGGAAAAGCAAGAAGAAAAGGGAGAGGGTACTAGAGTGGTACGTTTAGAAAGGCAGCACTACTCCTAGGTGCTGGCTTGGAAGTCTTGGTAGCGGAAGACTAGTTAATCAGTTGGAAGCAACTAGTTAATCAGGTGCGAAGACTAGGACGGTTCCTAAGTCCGAAGTTGTAGTGACGGAAGCTCGTTGACAAAATCCTCTTCAAAACTCGCACGGAAACCATCCCACGGAAAAACGTGAGGTATAAATACGTGTCAGACCGTCACCTTCATCTTGCAAAGATATCTGAGGCACGTCTGCAAACGGCGGAAAATCAGCTTGCGCTTTCCACGCTCCCCGTGCCGCGACGCGCGATGACGTATCACCCATCAAAATAAGCATATTCCTTCAGTAGAATCACACACAAGCAGTACATACTCCAAGTTTAACGTCACAGACCTACGGCTTTGCTGTTAGACTAGCTCGTTGTTTCTTCTACCTATCTTCCTGGTCGGTGGGATGAAGGAAACGTGAGTGCAGCTAGAACAATCGGCACACGCAACTGAGATGGCGGAAACGTTTGTGCTTTGATCTTGCTTCTGCTCTCGTCTTTTCGAATTGGTCGCTTGTGTTTCTGGAAGGCAGTCGAGAGAACTTCGAGGATGCGAGCAACAAATCTCGAGGTGATGGAGAGGAACTGGCGGGAAAGCCGGAGACATTTTGGCGAACGTGGAATATTTCCTCGGGCAGAATTGTGGTTTGTTCGGCAAGGGCAGCGGGTAGGCCGCAGGAAACTTCGAAGTCGTGAGCTTCGATCAGGATTGGTTGAACTTCATCAACGCCGGACTTGGCGGCGTGCCGTTCGGTGCTGCAAGTTCGGGCAGCGGGAGAAGTGACGAGGAGTCAACGTGATGTCGGGCAGGCGTAGAACAACCCTGCGTAGGGGTCGGGCAGGGATGGACCAACTAACATTTTCAACTAGCACCGACTGGGGTTTGATTGGCCTTGCCATTCACGACAAAGCTGGTGTTCCGCAAAGCAAAACAACTTTCGCGAAACACCTCGAAAGACCTAAGTGGAATCAATTTCGTGGAACGCCGGCGTGTAGTTGCGGCAACTGGCCACGTCAACGGACAAATGACACCTCGTTTGGAAGGCGAGGGTTCTCCGTGAAGGTAGCCGCTGGTGCTGGTAAGGCAGCAGCTGACTCAAGTCTTCGTCATGACCTACACAAGACACGTCACTGGATTTGCCCACCGACAATTGAACTCGAGAGTACACTGATAATTGAACTCGAGAGTCGGTTTGTTGTAGCGATACAACCAGACCTACACAACAACAGAGACGTGGCTATTTATTAAATTACCACTTTCCACCTAATCACCATCAGCACCAACTCCAGTTTATGTGCAGTGGAACTAAAAACTACTGCAAATTGTTTACTGTGTTTCAGTACAGACCAGTACAGGTAACATCTTTAACACCTAAAGCCACCATCCATTATGAATGAATTAAATCAACCCATCTATGATGCATGAATGACATTAGAGCAGCAGTATACATTTGACAGGGCGAGTGCCAAAGGTTCACAAATGGTGCATGATAGCCAAAATCGTGAGGCACACTGTAAAACCCTGAACCCCGCTGTCAAATGTTTACTGCTGCTTCAAATCAAACAACCCATCCGTGCATGAATACACTCAAACTTCTTCATCAGGCAGCTACCTGCAAACATGAGGCCAAGCACAGAAGAGTAAGCACACGGACCAATCGAAAGCTCAAATGCCTCAAGTGTGAAGAAACATGGAGATTGCATGTGGGAAAAGGACGGCCATCCTTCAGTTAAGCACACCTGATGCCAAAGCACCAGGGGCATAGAGACATTCGACACGGCATCAATTCCGTCCGCCCGTCTCAGGGTAACATCCTCAGGGGGCCAGCAGGAACAGCTCAAGAAAACATGTACTGTAAGAGCTCAAGGGAGTACGCGAAGTCACACCTTCAGGTAATGTTCACAGGAGACAGTCGGCCATGCAATCCAATCAGGTGATTTCAACGCAGGATCATAGATCAGCATCCAACGTTAAAAACTCCAGACTTTCATGAGGCCCAGTCCACGTCGCCAAGGCATGCCGAATCAGGCCGGATGATGACGATTGAGAGGACAGAACCAAATTAGGATCTCCGGCACCTGCAATTTCAGAAAGAGGAAAGAACCCAGCGTAAGATTCGAAGGCGATCCCAAGACATCCGGCACGACACCTATGGATAAACCCACGTGAAATGTAGTTCATTTGACGGAAGGGCAACAGAGTGCCTCCACCGCTGGTAAGACAGCACGTAGCCAGAAGGCACGATGATCTGGCATCGGTGTGTGGTGACTTGGCCACAATCACCGCACTCCAACTACCTCTACCCCTCCGAAAAGAGGGAAGTGAGCGGAGAGCGGCGCTGACATAGTCACCGATTGTCCGATGCGTGCGAATAAAACGTAATGAGTGCAATGCCAATGAGAGCGGAAGAGTTAAATGCTAGCAATGAAGGACAAGGGCCATGAAATAGGAGTAGGGATGAGATGGGGCGAAGAGGGGAAACTAAAGAAAGTCAGTGGAAAGAAGAGCCGCACCTTTTAGAAAGGCCCCTTCAGCCAATGGGGGGGCTGACTTCTCGACTTCGACATTGCCGAGTCTGATTCTGGGTGGCCTTAGAGGAGCGCTTTGAAGCTTAGAACCGACACCTTGATTCGCCGACACGTTCCGCATGGTAGAGTCTGCTTTAGCGCCGCCTCAAAGGAATGATTGAAAGCCCATGTCTGACTTGTTGAAAGGCCGTGGCGTTCTGCATTGTTACATGTCACAGTCGACTTGTGAGTTGACACAGAAGCCGCAATTCACCTGCTCGACCTCGCGACTCTGAGGTTTCTGAAAGAGAGTTGCACATGTAGTCGAGGAGACGCCATGGCCATGTTGTACGTCAGCAGAAACCTGTCGCTCTGGCGAGAACCGCGAGAGTCTGCCGGGGTGAACGTGAAGCAAATACTTCAAAGACTCATTTGGACTTGAAATTGGGAGAGGTATGAGAGCAGGATGGAAGCTTTGGCGGGTGAGAGAGCGAAACCCAAAAGCCTCCCCGAATATGAGATGTGAAGATCCGTGCCGTCTATTTCTCTCCATCGATGGCGATCGAGCCTAAGCCCCCCGCAAAAGCCTCACATGCGGAGCAGTTCCGCGCACTGCGACAGCTTGCGGCTGGTGGTTTCCGCGTGGCAGGAATGCCTGGTCTGAAAGAGGGGAAGGAGATGACGCGAAGACGAAATACTAATGGACCAGCTTGTTACCACAGTATGCGAAGCCGCAAAACATGAACCTGCTTGAAGTCCACGATGCTGATACAAGTTAGATATCACTTACATTCATTTACCGTAGTGCTGCCCTGTGTTGGAAACAAGTAATTTAACGCTTCTGAAGTAATCGAAGTATCGACACGAAACGGAGCAGACTACAGCTAAACAACACGCGAGTCAACAAAAGTAACCGCTGGAGGTTACGCGAAGGTCAAAGTTCGCTGACCTTTGACTCGACGAAAAATACAGTGCGACAGCCAGGACACATAACAAACTCGATATTGAGCAGTTACCCGAGTCGGCACTGTATCGAACCGCAACAGCAAAAACAGTTAAAGTAAAACCTTTCATATTCCTTGTAATCATATAAAAGCTTTGTATCTCTCTGCTATTACCGTAATACCCCGGATAGTAGCGCATATGCGCTTATAATAAATTATTATTTTTTAAGGGGGGCGCTTGTAATTGAGTAACGGCCATAAGCGCCGGCGCTTTTATAAAGGCAAAAATGAATTTCTCTGTAAAGGATATCATTCTGAAGCCGTGGAGAAGGCGAGTACAGCACTGTACCATGCACGCGGGGTCGTGCATGGAATGACGTCGAAACTTGCCGCGGTTCGATTTCCCACCGCACAAAACCCGTCCCGGTGCAACGCACCTGCCAGCGCTGATGCAAAACCTGCCGTGCGGCCCAATCAGGTTGGCATGCGCTGCCAGGCAGGAGCATCTCGGCAGAACCATCCAGAACGTGATGGAATCTGCCGTGCCAGCGCAGCATGGATGGTGCCCCCAACCCTCCTCTGCGGGTTGGGGCAGGGGTGTACTCGTCTCTCATCGACGAGGACCCCGAGCCGCAAACCAGAAGGGGTCCCCTTCAATCTCCCATTTCAACACCCAGGGTTGCAGTTTTTGATTCAGTCTTCATTTTCTCGCCCGCCTGGCTGCGGAAGCCATGGCGGAATTCACAGGCACTCATTTTCTCTTCAAGAAAAAACCTTCTAGTAGGCCCGCGTACCGTGTTACATCCGACGGGTGATATAGCCGCATACCTCCAGACCCTCCAGAGCCACCACAGCCTCCTGCGCCGCCTGCTCCTCCGGCTCCTCCAGTGCCTCCGACTCCCCCTGCTCCTCCTGTTCCTCCTGTTCCTCCGTGTCCGGTGGCCCCTCACATCGACAACCACCCCGTGCTCACGCTCCTGCTCCCATCGGCGTTCGACGAGTATCTGTCGGAACCGGATTATGACAAGGGCCCCGATGTTGACGTACCCGCTCCAGCGCCAGCACCACGTTGGGGCCAGCCAGAAGATTTCACGTGGGATGAATCTGCAGTCGGCGCTGATGACGACGTGCAAGACGCCGAGGACGGTTGGCGCACTGAGGCCGACACCGAGGCCGCTACTGAGGCCGGCACTGCTGAGGATGTGTTTCCCGAGGGTGCGCCGGGCGGTGACGACGACGACGGCGTCGAATACTGGTCACGCGATGGCCTCCCCGAGAAACTCCCGATACCAACTTATCCTCCACGTAATCGTAAGCGACCTCACCCTTCTTCACAGAACCGTGATTCTCGCCCCCCCTCTCCCAGGCACAAGCCCAACGACCACAAGCGTCAGGCCTATACTGCCGCCGAGAAGTTGAAGTGGGTCGCGCAGCTGGATTTGGCGGTGTCGGTGCGCGCTCTGGCTCGCGAGAGTGGCATCCACCGCAAGTGCCTCGCCAACTGGAAGCGTGCCGCTGATTTCCTCAAGGAAGCCCACTCTGCCAGGTGCCACATGCACGGTCGCGGCAGGGCGTCGTGGTACCGCCCGATGGAGATTAAGGTGTATGAGCGACTGCTCGACTGGCGACGCAAGGGAACCGCGGTGTCCGTCGGCCGCCTGCAGGAGTGGTCCCGGGAGTTCATGAAGATTCTCTACCCCCTCGTGAAGTGGAAAGGGAGCCAACGGTGGTCGGACCGGTTCCGTCGGCGGTGGAATCTCAGCGTGCGAATGAAGACGAAGGTCGCCCAGAAAACCGCCGCCCGTAAGAATCATTTTTATTCTCTATGCCATGTGTATGCACTTGTTACTCACTAACCGTAACTGTGCTCAACCGCAGATGTCGCGGAGCAATGCAAGAACTTCTGGCAATTCGTCCGTGACAAGCGTCGGGAGCGCGGCATCAAGACGACGTGGATTATCAACGCCGACCAGACGCCGCTGTGGCTGGAGATGCCCGCCACCACTACCGTCGATCAAACCGGTGTTCGGTCGGTGCCCATCAGGAGCGCAGGGTACCAGAAGGAGCGCGTGACCGTGATGTTGGCGTGCACGGCGGACGGGATGAAGCTGAGGCCGTGGGTTTTTTTCAAGCGGAAGACCGTGCCGAAAGGGGTGTTCCCGCCGGGTGAGTCAGGATTCTTGTTTGTTTGCTTTACACCGGTCTTTGCTTTTAAAGAGACTTACAGAAGCTTGTTTGTTATGCAGATGTGGTCGTGTCGTGTCACGAGAACGGCTGGATGGACGCCAACGGCGTCATACAATGGCTTGAGGAGTGCGTCAAGCCATTTCTAAAGCCTGGGTTCAGGAGGCATGCGCGGAGCTCGATGGTCGTACTGGACTCGTACCGCGGTCACCTCACTGATGCCGTTAAGGAGAAGTTTCGCGAGCTCAACTGCGTGCCGGCGATCATCCCGTCTGGCTGCACGGCGGAGGTACAGCCCCTCGACGTCTCCATCAACAAGAGCTTTAAGGCGAGCGTTCGCCAGCAGTATCAGAAGTGGTTTCAGGAAGAAGGCCAAGAACAGCTAACCAAAGCAGGTACGGTAGCCACGCGAGTCCCTAGACTACCGTAGAAGATTTTCCCCCCTTTTGTTGCGCTAACTACCGTCTCATTTCATGTGATTCTGTTGGTACAGGGAACTTGAAGAAGCCACCCCCAGAGGTGGTCGTGAGGTGGATCTCATGGGCTTGGAAAGCAGTGCCCGCCGACCTCATCAAGCGCGCCTTCCTCACCTGTGGCATCAGCAACGCGCTTGACGGCAGTGAGGACGGCCTCGCCATGGCGCACAGGCGGAGCCAGCTGACCGCGGAGGTGGATGTCGATGACTCCATCATCGCCGATGGCTTCTTTGGCAACAACTGCCAGGAGCCAGAATCCGACGAGGAGGAGTAGATTTTCTAGGTAGAGATGCTAAACTTTGCAATATGTAGCTAGATAAAAATGTCAGTGATGATGTTGTAGGTGTAAAGTTAGCATGCACATGTTTAGTGTTAATTAGAGATGTTTTTTTTGTAATGAGTTCTCCACAACGTGAAAAGGTGCGCTTATAATAAGTACACCCACCAAAGGGGGGGCGCTTATAATCGACTTCCGGCCATAAGCGCCATGCTCCAGATAGAAGCGCCGGCGCCCTTAATCGGACGGTGCCTATATCCGGGGCCATACGGTATCAACTTATCTTGTTCTCACCTACCAATGCAAGGTGGTTCAAGTAAACTCTATTATTACGCTTCCGCAAGTACAACATTCATACTTCAACAAATCTTAGCCCTGAAAATATCCTAATGGCTAATTCTCAGCCCAACATGGTATCAGAGCCTCCAAGGCAAGATCGATTTCTCAAATTCCTACAACAACACAAGGCATGGCAACACAGAAGGAGAGGAGCTCCTCCAACGGATCTCCGGGCACTACTCCTACTCCACCTCCAACCTCTGGCCTACAGACAAAGGAAGGCACAGCAACAAGACCAACTGCGGAGTCAACCAAAACTCCCGGGAATCAAGCAGTAGGCTTTGATCCAAGCATGATGGAGAAGTTCTTCTCCTTCATGTCCTTCTACGAGCAACACCAGCAAGCAGCTCCTGCGCAATCAAACAACAGCGACAACAACAACAGGGTTACTCCAATGAGCCTTGATGGTTCATCGTATGCGCGCGGAAATCAGCAGCAACCCACCTTTGCTCCGTACGAACCTCAACGTGGCTCCATCAGCTTCGCGCCACACCAACAGTCTTCACCTGGACAAGAGAAGACATTGGACGCGCTTCAGGTTCAATCACAATTCGCACATGTGTTAAAACTGCGGACATCAACACCTTTCGACGGAAAGGACTTCTATACCTGGTCATTCGAATTCGAGCTGATGATGGAGGGCGCGCAAATACTCGGATTCTTCGACGGGTCCCTGCCATACCCAACGCATGGGACACAATACGACAAGCAGTAATATACATATCAGACGCTGATGGCGTACACGGTACTTCTTCGAAACATAACGCCAAACGAGCAGCAGAACATTCGGTCTTATCGAGGATACGGCAACTCCGCCGAGCTGGCGTACGACCACCTGAAGAACCTGTATCAAGCAACAGACAGTGTTAACCAAAGTTGTCTCATGGTACAGCTGACAACAGTGGAAATGAAACCCGGCGAGAAGGGAATGGCGTATATAAGCCGTTGTCGTGGATATGCGCGACAGACTCCTTCGATGCGGAGGATCGATATCCGAAGAAGCTTTCGTAACAGTGTCAAACATATATGATATATCCTGTGTAGGCTGTAGTGGGGTAGAAATTATGGGGTACAACTTTTCTAGGTTTTCATACTTGTACCCATCTCCTTTCTAGTCCACATCATTCCTCGTACTATTCTCACATGGTATAGAGCGGATTCCCTAGTGGGACAGTTTTTTTTTTAAGGTCCACCACTTAATTCTTTTTTTCCTGCCCTGCCCGAAGCGCGCTCCTGCCCCTGTCGCGCGCCTCGCGCCTGCCTCACCTGCGCCCCGTGCGCCTACCCTGCCGTCGCGGCCCCTGCTGTCGCGGCCCTGTTTGAAGCCGTCGCGGCCCTGCCCTGCCGTCGCGGCCCTGCCGCCCTGCCGTCGCGGCCCTGCCGCCTTGCCGTCGCGGCCCTCCCTGCGGCCGTCGCGGCCCTACCCTGCCGTCGCGGCCCCGCCGCCCTGCCGTCGCGGCCCTGCCGCCCTGCCGTCGCGGCCCTCCCTGAAGCCGTTGCGGCCCTGCCCTCCCGACGCGGCCCTGCCGCCCTGCTGTCGCGGCCCTGCCTGAAGCCGTCGCGGCCCTGCCTGCTGCCGCCGCGGCCCGTCCTACGGCCGCCGTCACGACCCTGCCTACCGCCGCGGTTGCGGCCCTGCCTACAGCCGCTATTGCGGCCCTGCCTCGTCGCGGCCCTGCCTCACGCGGCCCTGACCTGCCGGCGCGCCACGGCCCTGCCCTTCCAGTTGCGACCCTACCCTGATCCCGCCCTGGTAAGCGCACCGCCGCACCCGCGCCGCCCTACCAAGCCGTGTAGCCTTACCGAGCCGCGCCGCCCTACCAAGCCGCGCCGCCCTGCCGAGTCGCGCTGCTCTTGCTGCTGCTGCTGCTACTGCTGCTACTGCTACTGCTACTGCTACTGCTGTCATGGCTACCCCTAATGTACTTACCTTCGATGCTGAGGGTCGGGAAGTTGATTTCGAGGTCTGGGTCGATGATCTGCAGCTGTTTCTGCAGTGCGATTCTAGGGACGGAGTCTCACTGTTCGATCTCACGTCCGGCGTCTCTGTTGCACCTGCTGCCGATGCTGACGGTACTGTTCGCTCGCAGTGGACCACGCGCAATGCTGCTGCCCGTCTTGCTGTTCGTAGTCACCTGCCGTCTGCTGAGCGCGCGCACTTTAGCCAGTACAAGACCGCTAAGACTCTGTACGACGCTGTTGTTGCGCGCTACTCCTCCCCTGCCACTGCTGCCCTTAGCCGCCTCATGCTGCCGTACCTGATCCCTGACCTAGCTGCTTTTGCCACAGTCGCTGACCTCATTACGCACCTCCGCACTAGTGACACCCGCTACCGCGCTGCGCTTCCTGCCGAGTTCTGTGCCAAGAACCCCCCCCCCCTTATGTACATCACTCTCTACTACCTCGTCACCCGGCTCCCTGACTCCCTTCGTTCGGTCAGGGACCACTTCCTCTCCCTTTGCCCCACCACGCTCACCGTTGACCTCCTCGAGGAGCGCCTCCTTGCAGGTGAGAAGAGTATAGTCGCTGTATGAGCCTCTCGTGGTGACCCTCGTGCCCCTTTCTTTGAGGGGTGCTCCCCCGTTCCCCTTTTGCCATCTGTTGCCTCTGCTGCTGCTGTCGACCTCGTTGGCACCGAGTCGGTCGGCGCTGCGTCTGCTCCTAGTGGGAGGTGCCGCAGCGGCAGGAGCAAGGGGGGCAAGGGTGCTGGAGGGGATGGCGGGGGCGGCGGTGGTGGCGGTGGTGGCGGTGGAGGGGGTTGGGGTGGAGGTGGGGGTGGTGGTGGGAGTGGGGGCTTCGGTGGCGGTGGTGGAGGTGGAGGCGGCGGAGGCAGCGGCAGTGGGGGTGGAGGTGGCGGCGGTGGGGGTGGCGGCGGCGGTGGTGCTGGTCGGGGTGGTGCTGTGCAGTGGGGAGGCTTTGGCGGTGGCCAGCGCCAGCAGCAGCAGCGCCCTCGTGAGACCCTGTCGCCCCATCAGCTTCGTGAGTGGTACGCTAGGCGTGGGAGGTCTGGGGGTGCTGGTCCCTGCGCGTACGTTCTCCGCACCGGCGATCGCAGTGGAGAGACGTGCGGCGGCCCGCATGACACGCTCTGCTGTTTCGGCCGCCTAACTGACGCCTGGCGTGCACAGTTTCCTGACGCCACTGAGATCCCTCGCTGGGGTGATCTGCTTAAGTCGGGGGTTGCTATCTTTGATCTTGATTATGATGCTATCCTTGCTGCTATGTATGCTGTGTCTATTAGTGCTGAGGGTGACTGTTACCTGTGTGTTCCGCCCGACCCGGGCATTGAGGCTGCTGCTCTAGGTGCTAGTGAGTCTGCTGCTCCAGGTGCTGGTGAGGCTGCTCTCTCAGGTACCGCGTCGGCTCAGGTCTTGCACACTTTCACCCTTGACTCGGGTGCTTCCCGCTCCTTCTTTCGCGACTGCACCACACTCTCGCCGCTCAGTCGGCCGGTGGCAGTCTCTCTGGCTGACCCCTCTAGGGGTCCGGTCCTTGCACACTCCTCCACGGTTCTGCCATGTCCGGCGGTCCCGTCTGGCTCTTTGTCTGGCCTCCACCTCCCCTCGTTCTCCACGAACTTGGTGAGTGGAGCTGACCTTCAGGATGCGTGGGTTGACCAGTTCACTCCTGGAGGTCAGCGGGTGACCCACTGTTTGTGTACTCGGACGGGCCGGCACCTGGCCACGTTCACCCGTCAGCCTGGGTCGAGCCTGTACACCCTGACTACCGTGTCTCCTCCGGTTGCTGAGTCTGGTCAAGTAGCCGCGTCGGGTCAGGTGTTTGCTGCAGCGTCCCGGTCTGGTCCTGAGTCTGCCCCCTGCTCGTGTCGCCTCCTGTCTCACCAGACTCTCCTTTGGCACCACCGCCTTGGTCACCCCTCCCTGCCTCGTCTCCGAGGCATGGCCTCCCGTGTCCTTGTCACTGGCCTTCCCCGGTCTCTCCCTCCCCTTCCCCCGGGGCCTGTCCCTACCTGTGCTCCTTGCGTCGAGGGCTGGCAGCGCGCCGCTCCTCACTCCTCCGAGTTCCCTCCGACGGAGGCTCCCCTGCAGACTCTTCACATGGACGTGTGGGGCCCAGCCCGCGTCCGTGGACAGGGTCACGAGCGCTACTTTCTGCTGGTCGTTGACGACTACTCGCGTTACACCACAGTCTTCCCCTTGCGCCGCAAGGGTGAGGTCACTGAGGTGCTGATCGACTGGATCCGCGCTGCCCGACATCAGCTCAGCAAGAGTTTCGGCTCGGACCTTCCTGTTCTACTTCTGCACTCCGAAAGAGGTGGAGAGTTTTCCTCCGACCTTTTGCGAGCCTTCTGTCGTGCGGAGGGCATCCGCCAGACGTTCACGCTTCCGGTCTCTCCGCAGAAAAATGGGATTGCTGAGCGCCGCATTGGCATGGTCATGGACGTCGCTCGTACGTCCATGATCCATGCGGCTGCTCCCCATTTTCTATGGCCGTTCGCGGTTCAGTACGCGGCGCATCAGATCAACCTCCAGCCCCGGGTCTCCATGCCGGAGACCACACCTACTCTGCGGTGGTCGGGGAAGGTTGGCGATGCGTCTGCGTTCCGTGTCTGAGGATCTCGAGCTTTCGTCCGCGACTTGTCTGCGGACAAGCTGTCCTCCCGTGCTGTTCCCTGCGTCTTCCTTGGCTTCCCCCCTGACGCGCCTGGTTGGCAGTTTTACCACCCCACCTCGCGCCGTGTTCTGTCCTCTCAGGACGTCACGTTTGACCAGTCGGTTCCTTACTACCATCTCTTCCCCTACCGCACTGCCCCCCTCCCCCCCCCCGCCGCTCTTCCTCGCGCCAGGTCCCCCCCCGGTAGACCCCCTCCCCCCTCAGGGTCCTGCCCCCTCAGGTGTGTCCCAGGTAGACGCAGTCGAGCCTGTCGAGGTAGCTGTTGACTCTGGTGCTGCTAGGGGTGTTGAGCCTGCGGGTGTTGGGTCTGGGGGTGCTGAGCTTGAGCGTGCGGAGCCTGGGGGTGCTGAGTCTGGGGGTGCTGAGCCTGGGGTTGCTGAGTCTGGCGGTGCGGAGCCTGAGGGTGCTGAGCCTGCTTGTGTGGAGTCTGGAGGTGCTGCGCCTGGAGGTCCTTCGGGTGCTTCGTCCCGACGGGAGCCACTCTCTCCACAGCAGCTGCGCGAGTGGTTTGCTTGGCGCTGGAGCCGTGCTGCTGGAGCTGGTGGTGCTACGAGCGCTGGAGGTTCTACTGCTGCTGGAGCTGCTGGGGGTTCTGGAGTCACTGGTCCCGGAGGTGCTCGTACTGGAGGTACTGGAGCTGCTGGGCCTGATGGTGCTACTGGACCTGGAGCTGCTGGAGGTGCTTGAGCTGGCGGTACTGCTGAAGCAGGTGCTGCTGGAGGTACTGGAGCTGGCGCTACTGGAGCTGCTGAGGCTTCTGGTGGTTCTGCTGGAGCTGGAGGTGCTGCTGGAGCCGGTGCTCCTTGGGGTGCTGGGGTTGGCGCTACTGGAGCTGCTGGAGGTGCTGCTGGAGCTGGTGGAGTTGGACCTGACACTGGGGGTGCTGGGGCTGTCCCTGCTGGTTCTGGAGGCGCTGCGCGGCCGCGGCCATACTTCGTTCCGCTCCTTGAGCAGGTTCTTGGTCTCCCGCCTTCTCCTGGTCCTGCTCCTTCCTTAGAGTGTCCACCGCCTGTCCAGTCGCAGTCCCAGGTACAGCCCGCCTCCCCACTGCCTGCTCCTTCTCGTTACACTGGTCCGACAGGAGGTCTTACGGAGCATCGTGAGCCTGAGTCTCGTCCTGCGTCGCCTGTTCGTGCTGCTAGCACTAGTCGTCGTGGTTCGCGTCAGCGTCCTCCTCCTGTCCCTGGCACGCACCAGATGGCTCTGCATCCTTCCACTGCTCCGCAGCGTGTCCCTCTGACGTCTCCTCCTGCGTCCTCCCTTTGTGCCCTTGCTGACCCGCCGTCAGACCTTGCTCGTGCTGCCAGTCCTACTGTCACGCGTCTTCTCGCTACTGTTGTCACTGACCCTTCGTTTGAGTCCACTGCTGCGTCTGCCTTGGATGCTGAGCTTGTCGACTTTGCTGCTCACTGTCATTTAGACTACGCCGCTCGTCTTGTTGCTGAGTCTGTGTCTGTCTGTCCTCCGTCCGTCGGGGGTGAGTTTGCTCTTATCACGGACGTCCTTGAGGATAGGCAAGAGGAGTTCCAGTGTTTTGCTGCTGCTTTACCTCATCTCGTATCCATGCTGCTTGCCCCTGAGGGAGACCCGGATGCACTAGACATCCCGACCCCGCGCTCTTACGCAGAGGCGATAGAGGGTCCCTACTCCTCTTAGTGGCAGGTAGCCATGGACGCAGAGATGGCTTCCTGGAAGTCCACAGGCACCTACGTCGACGAGGTTCCCCCACCTGGGGCGAACATTGTCGATGGCATGTGGATTTTCAGGGTGAAGCGGCCGCCGGGTTCTCCGCCTGTCTTCAAGGCGCGTTACGTGGCTCGAGGCTTCAGTCAGCGGCAGGGAGCTGACTACTTTCAGACCTTCTCTCCCACCCCAAAGATGACCAATCTTTGGGTACTGCTGCACGTCGCTGCTCAGCGTGACTACGAGCTTCACTCTCTTGACTTCAGCACAGCCTTCCTACAGGGCAGCCTGCACGAGGAGATCTGGCTGCGCCACCCACCTGGCTTCACTGGGTCGTTTCCTCCTGGTACCCAGTGGAGCCTCCGACAGCCAGTCTACGGTCTCCGCCAGGCGCCCCGTGAGTGGCACGACACACTGAGGACTACGCTTGCGGCTCTTGGGTTTGCTCCTTCCACTACTGACCCGTCGCTGTTTCTCCGCACCGACACCACTCTGCCGCCGTTCTACATCCTCGTGTACGTCGACGACTTGGTCTTTGCTACTGCTGACACTGCTGGACTGGCCCACGTGAAGTCGGAGCTGCAGAAGAGACACACGTGCACGGACCTGGGTGAACTGCGCAGCTATCTTGGCTTGCAGATCACCCGGGACAGAGCACAGCGCACCATTACCTTGACTCAGTCACACATGGTGCAGCAGGTCCTTCAGCGCTTCAACTTCACGTACTGCTCGCCTCAGGCCACTCCTCTATCTACTCGCCACTCGCTCTCAGCTCTGCCTTCGGATGAGTCAGTAGAGCCGAGTGGCCCGTACCCAGAGCTTGTTGGCTGCCTCATGTACCTGATGACCTGCACTCGACCTGACCTGGCGTACCCTCTTAGCATCTTGGCACGCTATGTTGCTCCTGGCAGACACCGACCAAAGCACATGGATGCAGCTAAGAGGGTGTTGCGCTACTTGTGCAGTACGTCGGGCATGGGGCTTGTGCGTGGAGGACGGGCTCGAGTTGTCCTCACTGGTCACGCAGACGCTTCTTGGGTTGACGACTTGGCTACGCAGCGGTCGTCACAGGGTTACACCTTCAGCCTTGGTTCCGGCTCTGTTTCGTGGCGGTCTACCCGCTCGTCTTCTGTTCTTAGCTCCAGTTGTGAGGCTGAGATCTACGCTGGGGCCATGGCTGCACAGGAGTTACGCTGGCTCACCTACCTGCTGACCGACTTGGGAGAGGCGCCTCGTTCTCCTCCAGCTCTGTACGTCGACAACAAGGCCATGCTTGCCTTGTGTCAGGAGCACAGACTGGAGCACAGAACGAAGCATATTGCTCTGCGCTACTTCCTTGCTCGACAGTTGCAGCACCGTGGTCAGCTTCGTCTTGCTTACGTGGCCACTCGGGCCAACACTGCTGATATCTTTACCAAGGCACTTCAGCCTTGTGATCATCAGCGTTTTTGTACTATGCTAGGTCTTGTGCCTACTTGGCCTCACTTGCTCACTTCTTGACTTTGCTTGTACTGTGATCTATATATACCTGCATCTGCATGCTTATCCTTGCTAGGTTGAGATCACTGTCTTGCTTGTTCACCTTGATATATATCTCTTCATGTGAACTGGCCTTGTGGCCTTGTGCTTGTGCTCAGAATGTGTGGTGACGTCGTGATCCACCTTGAGCTTGCTTTGCTTTGCTTGACTGGTCTTGTGACCTCTTGTTCTCCCCCACTTTCCCTATGGGGGTGTGTCAAACATATATGATATAGCCTGTGTAGGCTGTAGTGGGGTAGACATTATGGGGTACAGCTTTTCTAGGTTTTCATACTTGTACCCATCTCCTTTCTAGTCCACATCATTCCTCGTACTATTCTCACAAACAGTTATCATCGCTGGCCTTGGTCCTCATTGGCGCTCCACTCGAGCACTTCTCCGAGCTCATGGGAAAATTTCCGAAGCAGCACTCTGCGCCGAAATTCACGCTGAACAGCAGGATATGGACCTACACGAAGAAAGACACAAGAAGAGAGCATCAGCACCAGAATTCGCGTTTCATACTCAACGACGGTACAACAACAAAAAAAATCGACAAAACAACCGTCAAGATCAACAGTAAGTCCCACCGTTCTGTCACCTGTGCAAGACATCAGGTCATCCTCGCGCACACTGCCCGAATCAGCAGCAGTTGACATCGCCGCAACGTCAACTTCGGCCCTCAAGCAGTCAAGTGACTTCTACACAGGCACATCCCACCAATCAAGTACAGTCTTCAACGCCATCAATGACAAAACCTGCGCAAGGCACAAGAAACATCGTAAGCTGTATGACAAGAACAACATACTCCTGCATCACCGGATCACCACCGTTTTACTCACCAGAAGAATAGCTTGACGAGAGCACTCCTCGCCGCGAATCACTGGAGCCCAACCCGACGTATGCAGCCATCGCCCAGAGCGAGCCATCCGAGAAAGACATTTGGTTCTTGGACAGCTCCTGCGGACAGCACATGTGCTCTTCGGGTCGCTTCGTTCAACAGGAACACCAGCTTCAACGCGAAGTTGTAATCACCGACGTCAACAACCAGAACCTGCACACACGACGACAAGGGATCGTTCAACTTCAGTCTCGAGAAACTAACGTTATTCTACAAATGTCGAAGGTTTTAATTGCAGAAGGACTCGGCTACAACTTACTCAACGTCAGTCAATTGATGGCGAAGGGCATTCATCTCGAAGCAGATAGCACCACTCGGGAGTTCAAGTTATTCCACGGAAAGGGCGGACTCTACATTGGCAAGGCAGTCTTGAAGAATAACGTCTTTGTTCTTGACTTCGTTCTGGACCAAGGTACCGCCAACAGCGACGCCATCGTCAACTTCGCTTCTTGGACACATCCCGATCTCAATGCCGACTTCAGTCCTGGAGGATTTTGGTATTCACATACCATACCTGAAGCAGAAAGAACAAGGGCATTAGCAACAATCCGGCAAGAAGAGACAACATCGACAGCAGCAGAGACAACATCGGCAGCAGCAGCAACACCTATGGCACCAATCGCGGGCTCTTCGACAGCACCAGTTCTCATCGACGACACTCCACCGACTCCTGCGCAGCAATTAACTCCCACTCCACGCGAAGTTCACAGAAGCGCCAACCTCACCGCGGGATTTTACTCCAACTCCGACCTGTACAGGCGCTCATTCGGACATCGTGCGAGCGAATCACTATAGCACGAACGATTAGGTCATCCAAGCAACACAACGTTAAACAACACGATCAAGGCAGCTGTACTCGACAAAGACTCACTCCTTCTACCCGACGTCAGAGAACTTCAACGAGTCCGAGGCGCATGCTTTACCTGCCCCGAAGCCGACTTACCTCATCAACCGTTTTTCTCTCACCACAATCCAAGCTCGCCAGCCTACGCACCCGTGGAGAAAGTATACAGCGACATCCTGTACACTCGCGAACAAGGTCAAGGAGCATATAACTATGTGATTACTTTCATCGACGCCGCCACCCGATACGTCTGGCACCTCAACCTCCCAAGTCGCGACATGGCCTTCGAAGCCTTCGTCGCCTGGCTACCTGTGGCAGAACGAGAATCAGGAGCAAAGCTGAAAAGCTTCCAGTCAGATGGGGGAGGAGAAGATCAGTCACAAAGGTTCAAGCAGTACCTCGCAGAACGAGGCATCAAGCTGTCAGAGGTCCACTGGTGATCCCCGATTGATCCTAGGGAAGGGTTACAAGCTCGTTGTCCTGGGGGGGTATGGGCGCACTGACCCGCTACTTAACAAGCCCTTTTATCCCAATGGTCTAGTGGTTGGGATTCTGACATGGTATCAGAGCGGTCTTGGGTTCGAATCCCAGTGTGTGCACTTCGGGCATCCCAGTGCGGGGGGGTGTCAGAGGTCCACTGGTGATCCCCGATTAATCCTAGGGAAGGGTTACAGGCTCGTTGTCCTGGGGGGTTATGGGCGCACTGACCCGCTACTTAACACGCCCTTTTATCCCAATGGTCTAGTGGTTGGGATTCTGACACAAGCGACTCATCTCGCTTCCCTACGCCCATCAACAGCAAGGCGTGGCAGAACGGATGAACAGAATTCTCCAGAACACCATGCGCAAACTGTTGCGTGGCATGCGACTGCCCAACCACCAGTGGCCTGAGGCGATGGACCATGCTGTCATGCTGCACAACTTGCTCTCGTCATCATCGCTCCCGAACAACGCATCACCGCACCTGCTGTGGACAGGAAAACAAGGCAACACAAAAATGTTACGAGTTTTTGGGTGCATGGTACAGTACCGACCGCACACTGCAAGAGCCGGAAGATTTTCTCAACGCGCACAGTGGGGGCTACAACTGGGCATCGAAAAGCATTACAACGCATGGAAGATTTTCGACGTCCACTCGAAGGAAACAGTAGCAGCACGTGATGTCATTTTCTACGAGCGACTCACACTTCAAACGTACCTGGACAACATGGCAGCAAATCGAGACCTCACGGGCGGCTTCCGTGGCAACCGAGCTTTTGCTTCAGCAGCAGACGAAGCTGACTGGGACGAGCAGAATGTGGACGAAGCTTCGGAGGAAGCCGGACCTCTTCCGTATTGCTCAGTGGACATCCCAATGGACGACGAAAATCCTCGCGAAAGTGTCAACGCCGAAACCTACTTCGACTTCGCCGACACCAGTTACGTTACACCCCAACCGGTCGACACCAACATCTCCGAACGCATATGACCTAATTTCCTACCGGATCCAGAAGCGGGAGATGAAGCAGCTTATCCCGAGGACGCAAATCTCCCCCGCTACACACAGAGTGGACTGCAAATACTAGGCCTCGTCACCGCTGTCCACGGAGCAGCACCACCTAAGGAGCCTGCCACCATTCAGCAGGCTCTGGAGGGGGGGAACACATGGAAAAATGGCACGAAGCCATGGACAGAGAGTTAAAGGCGCTGCAAGAACGCAACACCTGGAAAGTCGTGCCTATCGGAGTGGCACGCAACAAGACCATTCTCACGGGAAAATGGATTTTTTGCGTGAAAACAAAAGCCGACGGAACAATCGACAAATTCAAGGCACGCTGGGTCGTGCGCGGCTTCGACCAAGAGCATGGACGAGACTTCACGGAAACATTTGCACCAGTTAGCCGACATACCTCACTGCGGATTCTCCTCGCGATAGCCGCCATTAACAGGAAGAAACTGCGACAAATTGATGTTGCCAACGCATTCCTCTACTCCCCTGTCGATGCTAAGATCTTCGTCGAACACCCACATGGGTCTAATGCAGACCCCAACCAAGTCTGTCGGCTGCAAAAGTCGCTGTACGGCATCAAACAAGCCCCGAGACTGTGGCAGCAGCATCTTCACGCCCGCCTAATCCGCATCGGATTCCTCCAACTACCGCACGACCAAGGGATGTACCGACTCACTAAGGGGACTGACTACATCCTACTCATCGTCTACTTAGACGACCTCCTCTACATAGGCTCCACCGACGACATAACGACCTGGTTTGAAGGGGAGCTGCAGCGGGATTCGACACTCACCGTCGCGACTACCGTGACACAGTACCTGGGACTCAACATACAAGACGACGACAACGAAATCTACCTCATCGCCGAAAAATACACGGACACCATCGCTAAACGATTCGGACTTACTCCAACTGCCTTCACCACGCCATACCGCTACACCGACGGAAATCGCAAAGTCTCCACCCTACTCAAACCCACCGGCATTCGTGATTACCAACGAAAACTAGGCTGTCTACTCTTCACAGCCGTTACCTGCCGACCGGATCTATCCTACTCAGCTAGTCAACTCGCCACCTACCTCAAGAAGCCTGAAGCAGAACACATGATGGAACTCGACCGTGCACTTCACTACCTCGTCAGCACCTCGACGGTCGGACTAACCTACCACAAGACCGGAACTACGACACCCAAGTTAATCGGCTACGTCGACGCTGATCACGCTGGAGATTCTGACAACAGGCGATCTCGTACTGGCTACATCTATGGACTCGAACCTATCGGCCCTATCTCATGGCAGTCGAACAAGCACTAACTAATCGCTCTCTCTTCAGCCGAAGCAGAATACATCGCACTCTGCTCAGCCACCAAGGAAGGACTATATCTTCGCGAATTGCTGGAAGAAGAAAAATTGGCTTAGTTACCCAGCTTCTCCCTCTTCTGCGACAACCAATCGGCCATTCGCATAGCAAACAAAAATGGGTTCGCGAATCGAACGAAGCACATCGCCCTCCAGTACTTCTTCGTAGAAGACGAAATCGAGAAGGGAAGACTCGAGTTATCCTACTGTCCCACATCCGAGATGGCAGCCGATCACTTGACCAAGAAACTCGGAAAACAGAAGTTCGAGTACTGCATGCTGGTGACTGGACAAGGACACGTCAGCAGCGACACTCCAGAAGCGAAGGGGAGTGTTGGAAACAAGTACCGTAATTTAACGCTTCTGAAGTAATCGAAGTATCGACACGAAACGGAGCAGACTACAGCGAAACAACACGCGAGTCAACAAAAGTAACCGCTGGAGGTTACGCGAAGGTCAAAGGTCGCTGACCTTTGACTCGACGAAAAATACAGTGCAACAGCAAGGACACATACGGTAACTGACTCGATATTGAGCAGGTACCCGGGTCGGCACTGTATCGAACCGCAACAGCAAAAACAGTTAAAGTAAAACCTTTCATATTCCTTGTAATCATATAAAAGCTTTGTATTATCAACTTATCTTGTTCTCACATACCAGGGCAAGGTGGTTCAAGTAAACTCTATTATTACGCTTCCGCAAATACAACATTCCTACTTAAACAGATCTTAGCCTTGAAAAGATCCTAAGGGCTAGTTCTCAGCCCAACACCCTGCACACCTTTCTAGCCCTGTGAGTTGTCTTCTCTCCTAGTCGAGGGTGCTTCTTGTAATATAATTATCATATTCCATTATAGACAATAGATGTATATGCTTCTTGTCCTCTTGCTTGTTATCATCTAACACACTAGGTCTTCCTCTTCAACGCATCGACAACTAGCATCCGCACACTCCTGTTGCTAAGTGTTGCATCCCTAGTGCCCTCTTCATCATCAAAGCACCCAGCTGCCAGCAGAATCGCAGTCGGCACTATTCTCTCCATCTTCGCGCCAACCCTCACCATCTCCTCAACCGTCCTTCTCATGCAATCCCCCTGATCATCCCCAACCTCTCCCTTCACCCTCCCCTCCCTCCCCGCCCTCCCTTCCATCCCTTCTTCCCTTTCAGCAATCACTATAGCCCTCCTCACACACCTCTCCGCCTCCTCCTCTCCAACCCCTGCCAGCTCCCCCACCACCCTCACCGCTCTCTTAAAGAGCTTCTCGTTACTCACTCTAAGGTCCACCATGCGGTTACTGTACACTTTGCCTAGAAGCACATGTGCTCCGCTACTAGCAACGTTAAGAGCCAGTTTCACTGCTAGTTGTGCAAAGAGGTCGGTACGGGGAAGGAGAGGCGCGGCGGAGGGAGCGGGAAGGGAGATGGAGACCTGGAGAAAGGTGGGATTGAGTGGGTGGGGGGAAGGAGAGGAGAAATAGGAGGCCATAGGGGAGGAAGTGGAAGAGGAGGATAGAGAAGAGGGGAAGGAGGAAAATGGAATGTCTGAGAAGAGAGCAGATGCGGAGTCCATTGGCTTGGGTCTCCGCTTCCTGATTCCTGTGTCACCTGCTGCTGCTTCCGTCTCTGCATCAACTCCTGCGCCCGCTTTTGCTTCAGCTAGTGCTGTTGTTGCTGCTGCTACAGCTTCAGCCTTGGCTTCAGCTTCTGCTGCTGCTGCTGCTGCCGCATCACCAGGAGGCTTCTGAGTAGACTCACAAGCTTGCCCTGTGGCGCTACTGTGAAGCAGATGCTCGGTTTCATCCCCATCCACTGACTCCCACTCACTCCCCTCCTCACTCCCCTCCTCGTCCCCCTCCTCATTCCCGTCCCCAGACTTACCCTCTCTCTCCTTATCTACAGCCAATCTCTCCTCCTCTCCTAACTCCCTCCCCACCAGCACCCCCGAATCACTGCTTCCTCTTTCCTCCTCTTCATCCTCTTCCACCTCCCCCACTTTCTCCTCCCTTTCCTCGCCCTGCGCTTCCGCTCCGCCCTCCGCATGCTCACCCCCCTCCTCCTCTCCCTCCTCATCCTCCTCCCTCCCCTCCTCCCCCTCCTCCCCCTCCTCCTCCTCACTCCCCTCCACCTCACTCCCCTCCCCTTCACTCTCTTCCTCCCGCTCCTTCCCCTCCTCCACACCATCTTCATCATCATATACCATTAAAAGCCGATCATGGGGTGCCACACCGACACTTAGCAAAGCGAGGGACAGCAGACCCTGCTTGGCTCGTGCGTGCAGGGCAGTGAGGAGAGGGAGAGGGAACAGCTGTGGCTGTAGCACGTGTGACTCCAACAGGAGAACAGTGTCGTTGGCACTGGAGGCAGCACAGGAGGGAGAACGAGTAGGGAATAAGGCACGGGATGAGAGGGGGAGAAGAAAGGGAAATACGACAAGGGAGGAAAGACGAGTGAGCGGTGAGGAGAGGGAGAGGGAACAGCTGTGGCTGTAGCACGTGTGACTCTAACAAAAGGACTGTGTCATTGGCACTAGAAGCAGCACAAGAAGGGGAAAGAGAAGGGAATAAGGCACGGGATGAAAGGTGAGTGAATAATTACTGAGGAGAGATGTGCTGATGGAGGTAAGTGGCTCTGGCGTGGATTGGCAAGACCTGCAGTGTGGTGTGGCTTACTGGGCCTAGTGCACCGTGCGGTGGGGAGAGTTTTGAGTCGACTCAAAACAAGACCTGCAGTGTGGTGTGGCTGACTGGGCCTAGTGCACTGGGTGGTGGGGAGGATGTCGTGCAGAAATTGGCCTGCGCTGACTGATCTTAGAGGCTCTGGTGTGGCTTGGCAAGTAGGCGAGTGGGAGCATGCAGACGGGGTATGTGCTACAGAGCATACTGGGCATAGCAGCCGGCTTGCTGGGCCTGGCTCACCGGGTGGTGGGGAGGACGTCGTGAAGAAAGTGGTCTGTTCTGGCTGATTTGAATGGACTGGCGTGGACTGGCGTGGACTGGCGTGGACTGGCGTGGACTGGCGTGGACCGGCGAGAGGCCGAGCACTGCACTGATTTGCATTGCATGTGGGGTTGCTGGGCCTAACAGGCAGCTTTCTCACCGTGTGGTGGGGAGGACCGCGTGCAGAAAGTGGTCTGTGCTGATTGCCCTCAGAGGCTCTGGCGTGGGTTGGCGAGAGCGTGAGAGGGATGCAGTAGCAGCAGCAGAAGCAGCAGCAGAAGCAGCAGCAGAAGCAGCAGCAGAAGCAGCAGCAGAAGCAGCAGCAGAAGCAGCAGCAGAAGCAGCAGCAGAAGCAGCAGCAGCAGTCGTGAAGGGAAAGAACCAAGAGCTTGTGCTGCTGCGCCTGCTACTGCTCGCTTCGCTGCCCCTGCTACTGCTCGCTTCGCTGCCCCTGCTGCTCCTCTGCCCTGCTCCTGCATCTGCTGTTCGTGTGCGTCTGCTGCTGCTTTTCTCGCTTTGACCTTCCCTAGCCCCTGCCTTGCTTCTCCTGCTGCCACTGCTGCTTCTCCTGCTGCTGCTCCTGTTTTTGCTGCTGCTGCTACTAGGAGCAGATGAGCCCAGTGGATCGACTGTTTGCTGGTTCAACGGACGAATCAGGCGGTGCCACGTGGAGGTGAGGAAGCCTTGGAAGGAGCTTGGGCGCGCCCCAAAGGTGGGGACCTGTTCTGAGGCGTCTGAGGGGGAGGAGAGCAGGAGGGAGGGAGCGAGATAGGGAGATGAGAGGAGAAAAAGGAGGAGGGAGGAACAAAGAAGCCTTGGAAGGAGCCTGGGCGTGCCCCAAATGTGGGCACCTGTTCTGAGGCGTCTGAGGGGGAGGAGAGGGGGCGGGAGGGAGCGAGATAGGGAGATGAGAGGAGAGAAAGGAGGCGGGAGGAACAAAGAAGCCTTGGAAGGAGCCTGGGCGTGCCCCAAAGGTGGGAACCTGCTCTGATGCGTCTGTGGGAGAGAGGGGGGATGAGAGAAGAGAAAGGGGGGAAGGAGGGAGGAGTAAGGAAGAGTAAGGAACGAGCCTGGCCGTGACCCAACGGTGGGACCTCCTCTGAGGCGTCGGAATGGGAAAGGAGAGGGACGAGATAGAGGGAGGGAGATCGGTAAACGAGAGGAATGTTTAAGGCCTGGAAAGGATGCGCCGCCAGGCCGTGCCCCAAGATGCTGCCCCAAGGATTCTCAAAAATACCCGAAAGGATGCGCCGCCAGGCCGTGCCCCAAGATGCTGCCCCAAGGATTCTAAAAAATGCCCGAAAGGATGCGCCGCCAGGCCGTGCCCCAAGAGAGAAGTGTACTTTTGAGACGTCTATCCTCAATGCCCCCCTTTGCCCTGGCCTCATAACTACACTGCTCTCACATCACATGGCGCCAGGCCGTGCCCCAAAGGCGGGGCACTTGCTCTGAGGCGTCTGAATGGGAAAGGAAACCCTAAACCTGAAACAAGCAAAGAGGGAGGAGGAAGGAGGAGGATACGGAGTGGAGGACGTTTTGAGGAGCCTCAAAACTATACGGAGCCAGTGCTGACGGCGTGACTGCCATGGCACATCACAGGCACTGCTCTAGAATACACGCTTCCCTTCCCTCGCCCTCTCGCCTATGAGGCCAACCAAGATGAGTGAGTCGCCCCCAATGCGCATCACCCGACCGCCCGTGCTGATGGAGTGACTGTGATGGCGCATCACAGGGATTGCTCTAGCATTCACACCTTTCTCATCTCTTGCTCTCTCACCTATGAGGCCAACCAAGCCGAATGAGTCGCCCCCAATGTGCATCACCCGGCCGCCAGTGCTGATAAAGTGACTGTGACGGCACATCACAGGCACTGCTCTAGAATACACTCTTCTCTTCCCTCGCTCTCTCACCTATCAAGCCAACGAGGCCAAGCGAGTCGTCTCCAATGTACATCACCCGGCCGCCTGTACTGATGGAGCGATGGGGAGGCATCAAATGCAGATCACTGTTAAATCTAAAGTGCACGCTCTCTCACCTATCAAGCCAACGAGGCCCAGTGAGTCGTCTCCAATGTACATGACCCGGCCGCCCGTGCTGATGGAGTGATGGAAGAGACGGGTGAGGGCCTGATGCGGGGGAAAAGGAAGGAAAGGGGGATGGGTGGGCATGGCGGAGTAGCAGGTCAATCAGCCCCACCAGACCCAGTGAGTCGGCCCCAATATACATGACCCGGCCGCCCGTGCTGATGGCGTGATGGAAGGAGGGAGGGAGAGAAGAGGTGGGCACGGGGGGAGGGTACCAGACATATCAGCCCCACCAGCCCCAATGTACATCACCCGACCGCCAGTGCTGATGGTGCGATGGAAGAGATGGGTGAGGGCCTCTTGGGGGAGGGAGGGGTAGTGTGGAGGGAGAGGTGGTGTGGGGGGAGAGGTAGTGTGGACGGAGAGTTGGTGTGGGGGGAGAGGTGGTGTGGGGGGAGAGGTAGTGTGGACGGAGAGTTGGTGTGGGGGGAGAGGTGGTGTGGGGGGAGAGGTAGTGTGGACGGAGAGTTGGTGTGGGGGGAGAGGTGGTGTGGGGGGAGAGGTGGTGTGGGGGGAGAGGTGGTGTGGGGGGAGAGGTGGTGTGTGGGGAGAGGTGGTGTGGGGGGAGAGAGCATGGGTGGGTGGATGGAGGCTGGGAGTGCTGCTGTAATGACCCTCTCACAAGTGCTGATGGAGCAATGGAAGAGGCGAGTGAAGGCCTGGTGGGGGGGTCTGGGGGGGGAAGGGGGATGGGTGGGAAAGGTGGAGTTGCTGTGCTGCGTGTGAGTGAGCGACAGATGCCCTCCCCAGTGCAATCTAAAAAACACTGCCGCAGAAGCTGATGGACTTTAGAGTCGACTAGGAAAACACTGCCGGGTAATTGCTGGTAAAGCAGTCTAAAGCTATTAAAAACTCACCACAATTCCGGGTAATTGCTGGTAAACTCCCCTCATCGCCCCCTCGTAAGCAGCCATCACATCGCCATACCGAGCCGCGGGGGCAGCCTCGGTTCGGCCCCAGCCTACCCGTGCCGCCCGCCGAACCGCTGTTTTGTCATCGGGAGTGAGCTCGGGGGGAGGGTTGATGAGTAGGAGGGGCACTCCTGCATCTGGTGGCAACGGGGGACAAGGGGAGAAGAGTCCAGGAATGAGCTCAGGAGTGCATGATACATCTTCTGTCACATGCGGCCTTCAAGAGTGAGCTCTGGGGGAGGGTTGATGAGTAGAAGGGGCACTCCTGCATCTGATATGGGGGGAACAGGGGGGAGGGGGATGAAATGAGGTGTAGGAAAATTGCAACATGTTTTTACACTACATTGGGGGGGAGTGAGCTTCGGGGGAGGGTTGATGAGTAGAAGGGGCACTCCTGCATCTGATATGGGGGGAACAGGGGGGAGGGGGATGAAATGAGGTGTAGGAAAATTGCAACATGTTTTTACACTACATTGGGGAGTGAGCTTCGGGGGAGGGTTGATGAGTAGAAGGGGCACTCCTGCATCTGATATGGGGGGAACAGGGGGGAGGGGGATGAAATGAGGTGTAGGAAAATTGCAACATGTTTTTACACTACATTGGGGAGTGAGCTTCGGGGGAGGGTTGATGAGTAGAAGGGGCACTCCTGCATCTGATATGGGGGGAACAGGGGGGAGGGGGATGAAATGAGGTGTAGGAAAATTGCAACATGTTTTTACACTACATTGGGGAGTGAGCTTCGGGGGAGGGTTGATGAGTAGAAGGGGCACTCCTGCATCTGATATGGGGGGAACAGGGGAGGGGGATGAAATGAGGTGTAGGAAAATTGCAACATGTTTTTACACTACATTGGGGAGTGAGCTTCGGGGGAGGGTTGATGAGTAGAAGGGGCACTCCTGCATCTGATATGGGGGGAACAGGGGGGAGGGGGAAATCTGAGAACTGCCAAACGTTATCCTTGGGATTGAGCTCTGGAGGAGGGTTGATGAGTAGGAGGGGCACTCCCGCATCTGATATGGGAGGGGGATGGGAGGGTAGGAAGAAATGAGGTGTAAGAAAATGGCGACATCTTATTGTGATTTGCCACGTGCTGGCTTCGGGAGTGAGCTCTGGGGGAGGGTTGATGAGCAGAAGCGGCACTCCCGCATCTGATGATGGGGAGGAAGAGGGGATAGGGGACGAGGAGTGAGGTTTAGGAGTGCATGGTATCTTCTTCTGAGGCGCCTCAGAAAACATGGTACCCTCTCACTCAGGCATCGTTGCTTCCTGCCACGTGCTGTCCTCTGGAGTGAGCTCGGGGAGAGGGTTGACTTTGACTTGACACGGAAAAGGGACTATCCTCATCATGAAGGAAGGAGACATGAGGGTGGGTCGACACAACCCGGCTGACTTTTGAGTCGACTAAAAAATGGAGCTGGGGAGTGAGAGCGTGGCTTGTGAGGCTGGTGGTGGAAACGTGGTTGATAGAGGTGATTTTTTAGGCGCCCCAAAAATCATCTCAGTGGCGGTGGTGGTGGAAACGCGGTTCAAGGAGACATGAGCACTCGGAGACTGTTTGCACTAACCTGGGCTTGACTACACTCAACATTCACTCTTTTTCAGGTGCCTAAAAAATGGAGACATGAGCACTCGGACACTGCTCGCACTCACCTGGGCTGGACCCAACATTCACTCACAACCTCCCACCCAGGGCGCACAAGCACAGCACTCTGGCAAGGGCTTGGTTGACGATGGTTTCCAGAAGGACCTTGGTGGCAGTGCCGCAACAACCCCATAACCCCACAGCCTCTACTCACACACACCCTCACACGCACTTACCTGACTGTCAACACTCTCACTGGCACACACTCACTCACAGCTTCCAAGGGCGGGCAGGCGCAGCACTCTGGCAATGGCGCGGCTGAAGATGGTTTCCAGGAGCTTGGTGGCAGTGCCCGACAGCTGCCCCCCCACAGCCTCTACTCACTCACACACCCCCTCACAAGCTCAACTCGGCTCATTTGACCCCCACACGGACTCACAGCTTCCTAGAGCAGGCAGGCGCAGCACTCGGGCGATGGCTCGGCTGAAAATGGTATCCAGGAGAACAGCACACTGATAAGATTCAACCTACACTGTTTGCTAACAATCACACTGCCACTCACAGCTTCCCAGGGCAGGCAAGGGCAGCACTCGGGCGATGGCTCGGCTGAAAATGGTCTCCAGAAGGATTTTGGTGGCAGTGCCGCCAAAGCCTCTACTCCTTAACTGACCCCTCACACTCACAGCTTCCTAACGCAGGCAGGCGCAGCACTCGGGCAATGGCTCGACTGAAGATGGTTTCCAGAAGGACCTTCGTGGCAGTGCCCGACAGCAGCCCCCCCACAGCCTTTACTCACGCATGCCCCCACACGCTCGCCTCATTCGACTGCCAGCACTCACAGCTTCCGAGAGCAGGCAGGCGTAGTACTCGGGCGATGGCTCGGCTGAAAATGGTCTCCAGAAGGATTTTGGTGGCAGTGCCGCCCTTGAGCCGCGTGGACCCTGTTATGGTCTCCTGCATGGTCGTTGGGCACACGGGGAGGGAAGGGAAGAGAAGGGATATGAGCGGCCAGACTCCTTTCCTTTCAGCTGGAGGACCTTGGTGGCACCGCCGCCCTTGAGCCGCGTGGACCCTGCGATGGTCTCCTGTGTGGTGGCATGGCATATTGGATGCATAGTGGCATGGTGGTGGTGGCAGGCATGGCGGCAAGGGGGTGGGGGTGAGTTAGAAGCCTTGGTGGCACCGCCGCCCTTGAGCCTTGTGGACCCTGTGATGGTCTCCTGTGGTTGGGAGGGAAGGGGAAGGATGGGAAGGTTGGGAGGGAAGGGGAAGGATGGCTGTGCGGCTGAAGATAGTCTCCAGAAGGACCTTGGTGGCACCGCCGCCCTTGAGCCTCGTGGACCCTGTTATGGTCTCCTGTGGGTGTTGGGGGCACATGGGGTGGGGATGGAAGAGATGTGAGCCGCACATCTACAGTGCGTCTCGAAAGAACTTTGGAGTCGACTCAAAAGTCACCTTGGGGGCACATGGGGTGGGGATGGAAGGGATGCGAGCCGCACATCTACAGTGCGTCTCGAAAGAAGGCGTTCGGCACCAAAGGCTTTTCTCCCTGGCTTTACTCCCTGGCTTTGCTCCCTACTTATCCTACCCCTCCCCCCACTCACCAGCAGGAGAGCGGATACCTAAGTGCCTTGGAACAGTCCCCTCTGCTTCGCAGTGTCATCATTTCTCCTCTAAAGCCCTCCCCACCCTTCCCTATCCCTACCCCCTGCATACCGGGCCAACAGCAGGCGAGAGGAGGAAGTGCCTTGGCTCATCCCCCTCTGCTTCAAAGCATCACCATTACTCCTCTCAACTCCTCGCCACCCATCCTCACCCCTCATCCCTACATACCGGGCCAACAGCAGGGGAGAGGATGAAGTGCCTTGCGACTTCCCCCTCTGCTTCAGCAGCATCAATACGAGCCCTCAACTCTTGAAGGACAGACGGGAAGGTGACGCCTGGAGCGCCCTGGTTGGGGATGGAGGATGGGAGGGGAGGGGTGCTGAGACTGAGATGAGATTGCTTGCAGCAGCAGCAGAGTTTTCAGCAGCATCGATGCGAGCCATCAACTCTTGAAGGACAGACGGGAAGGTGACGCCTGGAGCGCCCTGGTTGGGGACGGGTTTGGAATCGGGAGGGACAGGAGAAAGAAATGGGGTGGAAGAGAATATATGGGAGGAAAGGGTGGTGTCTGTTTCAGCAGCATCTAAGTCGTCTTTTGAGAATTCTCAAAAGTGGAAGGTGCAAAGTGAGGTTTCTGAGCATTGATGCGAGCCCCAGCCCTCATTCCTACAAGGAAAGCTGGGAAGGTCACGAATGGGGGTGAAGGGTTGGGGCGGAATTGGATAGCCGCAGCAGAAACAGCTTCAGCAGCATCGATGGGAGCCCCAGCCCTCATTTCTTCAAGGAAAGCTGGGAACGTCATGCCTGGATGGAGGTTCCCGGATGGCGAATGGGGGAGGGCGGGGAAGGTAACAGACACAGCAGCAGCAGGGAAGCAGCATCATCGATGCAAGCCCTCAAAAGCTAGCAGCAACACCTTCCCTCCCCTACTATCCCAACTCCCCACCTTAAGTGATCCAACCAACTTCACCACCTAGCTTTGTGTTTGGCGGTGTTTTTTGAGCCACCACAGAAGTGGCGTCTCTACACGCACCCACCTTGGTGTTTGGAGCTAGAGAGGGCGGATTGAAGCCCATGACAGCAACGGCGTAGTGTGACTGGGAGAGGGCGTACTGGCGAGGTGGGCACGGTGGAAAGGGAAGAGAGCAACACGAAAGATCAGGGTGGAGGTCTGATGAGTGCAATGAAAGAAGCCCATGACAGCAACGGCGAACTGGCGAGGTGGCAGCGGGGCAACGAAAAGGAAGCAAGTCAGAGAACAATCGAGTGTCAATGGTTGACTTGTTTGACTTGTTTGACTTGTTTGACTTGACCCACACTTGACTTGGTTGACTTGTTTGACTTGACCCACACTTGACTTGTTCGAGCGACCTTGACTTGTTCGAGCGACCTTGACTTGTTCGAGCGACCTTGACTTGTTTGAGCCAGACATGCGTGACTTGTGTGACCCACGCTTGCCCCGGGCAGAATCCATTTTTGACTTGCTTGACTCACCTTGACTTGCTTGACTCACCTTGACTTGCTTGACTCACCTTGACTTGTTCGACTCACCTTGACTTGTGCTGCCACGTAGGGTGCACTGAGGCCACAGCTGATGCCGATCTGAGGAAGAGAGAGAGGGGGAAAAGTAGGAGATGCGGTGCAGTGCGGTTTGAAAGCATGCTCCTACACAGGGTGCGCTGAGCCTGTTTTTAAGTCGACTCAAAAACAGGCACTGAGGCCACAGCTGATGCCAATCTGAGGCAAGAGAGAGAGAGAGAGGGACGGGGAAGGTGGTGGGGGCAAGGCTAAAGAGCGAGATTGCTTTTTTGAACGGGCTGGTTTCTTACGATTGTATCTTACGGAAGTTTTGGGTGAAGTACGGCCGGAATTTCCTAAAGAATTTTGATCACCCCCCAAAAAAGGAGAAAACAAAAGTAGGAACATTTTTCAGGTCATGGCCACGAATAAGAGAATGCAAGAAAGGAAAGGGCTAATGCGCTTTGTTTAGACGATAATATAAGCAGCTTCCCCCACAGTTTCGTTTGCTTGAGTCGACTCAAACATACAGAGAGTAAGCAGGAATAGGGAAGGCAAGAAAAACCCCAATTGCTTCCACTCGCCTCAGAGCCGCCCCGAACATATAAAGAGTAAGCAGGAATAGGGAGAGCAAGCAGGCAAGCAAAGCGTACATAGAGCACTCGCCCGCACGGCTTCCCCCACGGATTCCCTGTTGCCTTTACTCGCCTCAACGCCACCCCAAACATATAAAGAGGAAGCAGGAATAGGGAGAGGCAAGCAGGCAAGCAAGCAAAGCGCACATAGAGCACTCGCCCGCACGGCTTCCCCCACGGATTGCCTCTTGCCTCCACTCGCCTCAGAGCCACCCCGAACATATAAAGAGTAAGCAGGAATAGGGAGAGCAACCAGACAAGGACAACACACATAGAGCACTCGCCCGCACAGCTTTCCTCACGGGTTCGTTCTCTTGAGTCGACCCAAACATACAGAGAGTCAGCAAGAATAGGGAGAGCAGGCAAGCAAGCAAAGCGTACATAGAGCACTCGCCCGCACGGCTTCCCCCATGGATTGCCTCTTGCCTCGACTCGCCTCAGAGCCGCCGCTGCTGCCTCCTGGTTGTCCTCCGCCCCCTCCTGCGCCTGGTTTAGTGGTATACAAGGGGTGACAGGGAAGGGAGAAGGGTGTAAGACGAGGCATAGGGAGGTGGAGGGGCAGGAGGGTTTCACTGTGCTTACCCTCCTCTCCCTTCCACTCGCCTCAGAGCGGCCACTGCTGCCTCCTGGTTGTCCTCCGCCCCCTGCTGCACCTGCGGTAGCGGTGTGGGTCATAGGGAGAGGAGTGTGTGAGGGGAGTGTGTGAGGGGAGTGTGTGAGGGGAGTGTGTGAGGGGAGTGTGTGAGGGGAAGGGCTCACTGTGATTTCCCAACTCTTGATTCTTTCCACTCGCCTCAGATCAGAGCTGCCTCTGCTGCCTCCTGGTTGTCCTCCGCCCCCTTCTGTGCCTGGTGTAATGGTGTAGGGAGGGGGTGGAGAGGGAGGGGGCGAGGCGGATAGGAGGTAAGGGAGGTTGAAGTGGGTGGTCGAGGGGATAACAATGCTTCCACTCGCCTCAGAGCCGCCTCTGCTGCCTCCTGGTTGTCCTCCGCCCCCTTCTGTGCCTGGGGTATAGTAGGGGTGTGGTGTGGGGAGAGAAGTGTCCGAGAGGTGTGCGAGGGGAGTGTGTGAGGGGGGAGGCTCACTGTGCTGTCCTTTCCCTCCACTCGCCTCAGAGCCGCCTCTGCTGCCCCCTGGTTGTCCTCCGCCCCCTCCTGAGCCTGGTGTTGAGTGGAGGTGTGGGGAGGGGTGACAGCATGTATGGGGCGGTTGGAGAGGGCGGCCAAGGGGGTCTCACTGCCTCCTCTTTCGCCTCCACTCGCCTCAGAGCCACCTCTGCTGCATCCTGGTTGTCCTCCGCCCCCTCCTGCGCCTGGAAAGGGGTGTAGGGGGGTGGCAGGAGGTATGGGGTGGTTGGAGAGGGCGGTTAAAGGAGTCACACTGGGATGAGATGAGCACGTGGAGGGGAAGCAAGGCAGCAGGCCGCATCAAAGGATATTCATCAGCACCATGCCTGCATGCGTCCCAAAACCCCCTCCTTCCCCACCACACACACCTACATTCAGCAATGCAAGTAGGGCCCCTGCAATGAGGAAGTGGAAGCAGGGCGGCAGGCCGTACGAGAGGAGACACAGCGGCATGCCCGCACCTGCCCATACCATGCCATGCACATGCGCACACTCTCAAACTCGCACTCGCACACACACGCGCGCACCCCCCCACACACACACACACACACACACACGCACGCACGCACGCACGCACGCACGCACGCACGCACGCACGCACGCACACACACACACACACACACACACACACCTTGAGTAGGGCTGGCAACCCTCCTGCGATGAGGAAGTGGAAGCAGGGTGGCAAGCCGTATCTCCTGAGCACAGCGTTGAAACAGACAACCACCTGCAGGAGATTTTTCAGGTGAAAGTCGGTTGGGCGGTTGGCACGTGCCAGGTGGTTGGCTGGATAAACGTCCAGTGCAAAGAACATCCTAATGCGTTTCAAAAATGACGCTAAAGAGCATGCAGATTGAAAAAACGAGAGGGGTTTTTTAGCTAGATCGACTGTGGTAAGGAGAAAGCCGAAGTGATTACAGAAAGCTCCATCCCCTTCCTTCCCATTGTTCCAGCTTAAAAGGGTGAGTTTATAGTCGACTTAAAAGGTCACCCTGTTAAAAAAAGCTCGTCTCAATCTGTTTAATAAGGAGGCTAATTGATCAATCAAAGAACGGATGGAAGAGAGACAAAGGTTGCCAGAGGGGAAAGAAAGTGCAATAGCAGGAAATGAGCAGGAATCACAGTAACTAACACCTGACATGAAGACGCACCTGAAAAGCTATTCTGCCACTGGTGCCAGCACCTGACACCACCACTGCACTATCCTGAGTTATGGGGGAGTGGGGTGGATGATTGCGAGGGGAGAGAAGGGGGAAAATTGGCGAAGCGAAGGGTAGAGGGGAAAGTGGAGCTGGGGAAATGCATACGTGTCAGCACCTGACAGCACCACTGCATTATCCTGATTTACAGAGTGGTGGGGCGCGATTGGGAGGGTGGGGGGGGGAGAGATGGGTAAGTGGGGCCCATGCGAGTGAGTGGTGCCAGCACCTGACACCACCACTGCACATCCTGAGGGCAGGGGCGGTGGAGACCATGATTAGGAGGGAAAGAGATGGGTGAGTGAGTTGGGGCCATGCAAGTGGTGCCAACACCTTACCCCACCACTGTAACATTGGGAGGAACGAAGGAGAGAGAAAAGGCAAGGGAACAGGAAACAGCAGCATGCATTGAAGAGGAAGAGAACACGAACGAGGAAGAGGAAAAGAAAAGGGGGGGAAGGGCAGGGGAGGGCTGGGGAGGGCTGGGGAGGGCAAGGGAGGTAAATCTGAAAAGGAGGAGATAAAGAGGAAGAGAAAGAGGAGGAGGGAAAGGAGGGACGGGGAAGGACGGACAGCTCACCTTGGAGAAGGATACGATTTCAGCCGCTACTGCTGTGAGCTGGTCGACCACTCGAATGGTCTGATGTAGATAAGGGGGGGGGGTAGGGGCGGACAGGGGGGAGAGGCGGAAAGGGAGGAGGGGCGGACAGTGGGGAGGGGAGGGGAACGGACAGGGGGGAATGGAGGGGGGCGGACAGGGGGGAAGGGAGGGGGGCGGACAGGGGGGAGATGAGGAGAGTGGACAGGGGAAAGGGGAGGGAGGCGGAAAGGGAGAAAAAGACTCAAAGGGAGTGAACAGAGCGTTGAGGAGATTCTCAGTATCTACTAGCTTGAAGCACATCAGAATCCACGAACAGCTCAAATCACCCTCACTCTCTGCCCCATACTCACCCCTCTGCACTCCCCCCTCTGCACTCCCCCCTCTGCACTCCCCCCTCTGCACTCCCCCCTCTGCACTCCCCCCTCTGCGCTCCCCCCTCTGCATTTCCCCCTCTGCGCTCCCCCCTCTGGATTTCCCCCTCTGCGCTCCCCCCTCTGGATTTCCCCCTATGCGCTCCCCCCTCTGCATTTCCCCCTCTGTGCTACCCCCTCTTCGCTCCCTCTCTGAACTCTGTCGGAGTACTCACTTATCCTTGCCAGCACTGCGTGGTTACCTTCTCTGCTCTCACCTCATCCTCCTTTTGTCCCATTTCCTTCCGTGATTGCCTTACTCAGTCCTCTCCTGCCTCAGCCACTTCCTGTGAGAAGTCCTGACTCCCACACAATGGCTACCCCGAGTGGCCTTGTCACCTAGCAGCAGTAGCTTAGAATGGTAACTTGCATCCACTATAACAGGTAGACAAACGAGAGAACAAGTCTGGCTCTGCTAGGCTAGACTACTAGTACTTGCTTTTCCCTGTCGCGAAATATTCAGGGGGCTGGGCTTGCACTGGAGTCGCCTGGGCTCTGGTTGGCCCTCGCCGATTTCCTGTCTCCCTAGGCCTCGAATTCTCCCAACATGCGCTTCGCAATCTTCTGAGTCACCAACTTCGCGTGCTTCCCCAAGTCCTCAACTACCACCCCAATACCCTGCATAACAACTTGTACACCACCTACACCCTACTTAGCTCTGAACGAAATATGCTGCAACTTACCAATATGTTTCGTGACAACTCCCTCTGTGCTATCCCCTCTGTGCTCCCTCTCTGAACTCCCTCTGTGCTACCCCCTCTGCGCTCCCTATCTGAACTCCCTCTGTGCTACCCCCTCTGCGCTCCCTATCTGAACTCCCTCTGTGCTACCCCCTCTGCGCTCCCTCTCTGAACTCCCTCTGTGCTACCCCCTCTGCGCTCCCTATCTGAACTCCCTCTGTGCTACCCCCTCTGCGCTCCCTCTCTGAACTCCCTCTGTGCTACCCCCTCTGCGCTCCCTCTCTGAACTCCCTCTGTGCTACCCCCTCTGCGCTCCCTCTCTGAACTCCCTCTGTACTACCCCCTCTGCGCTCCCTCTCTGAACTCCTGCTGCTTTCAGAGCGCCTGGCAGGCAGGCTTATTCATCTATAGAATTTGCTCTAATCGAAGCAGGCCGTTTTCGTCAGCCTACAGAAGCTTTCGCAAGGGAGGACAATCTCACACGCTCACCTCTTCGTCCATCAGGCCGGGGTAACCCGCATAGCCGGCGAAAAGCTGCGCGTCGCACGCGCGGAAAATTCGCACGATTTCGTCCGGCGACGCGACGTCTATCGCCGAGGACATCTCATTCGGCCGCTCTGTGAGAGGGAGCTCGTGCGACCGCGAATGCGACATCGTATGCGACCGCGAATGCGAATGCGAATGCGACTGTCAATGTGGAAACTGTGCGACGCTAGCAGGGACGATTCTATCTCGGGTTTACTCCAGCTACACCTCGTGTCTACGTAATACTTCGTTATAAGGCGCCCCAATACTGCTTCCTCATCTCGATTGTCAGTTTGCGTCTATACGCAAGCATTCGTAACACTCAACTCAAGTGACGCAGCGCCTGAAACGCTGTGCAGTCTACAAGGCTGCTATTCTGTTCCCACTCAGGTCCACCCACTCTTCCATCTGGAACCGACTTTCCTATGATCAAGGCGTGGTACATTCGAACAAAATGACGAAATCTAAAACAAAAATTTCGCTGTACTCATTCTTGATGAACCTTGATGCTCTGTTAGAACTTCTGGCGAACGACTCTGCGAAAAGTTCAAAGCTGGATACCCTTTCAAAATTCGATCACTGTCACAAGAGGTACCACGCCTGGACCTTCAGTTGGACGCGTTCGGTTCTGGTTTCTATCATCTTTTGTGGAACATAGAATGAGCAGAGCTGGAGTTAGTGAGAACGAACAGGTAACTCCATTGAAGATCAAATAAGTGTTGTAACTAAGCTCTTAGCTTGTTGTGCCTCGCTAGGCTCTCGTAAGCATTTCTCCCACAGACGGTCATTACTTCACAATCACCAGATCCACAGAAAGCTCGTTCTTCATGTCCGACTTTTATAGTGCAGAAGCCATGCCTCCCTCATACATCAACAACCTGTCAGATGACCTCCTTACTAAGATAATCTGGTATTCTCCAAAGCACGTCTCCGCTCGCCGTCAATCCGAAAACTGGAGTGATGCAATAGATTCCATCTTGTCACGACCTAGGTACACCTCCGAAAATCCGTACGGCGACGATCCCAAAACATCAGAAGGCTCTTCCGGACCGTCCTCCCTGCAGCAAAACGGCAACAACACTACTAGTCCATTGTCAGCTCCTAATATCCTTACAGATCCAGCGTATAATCTCCTCATCGCGTCTGTCTGCAAGCGCTGGCGTCGCGTGGCTCGCCGTGAGGTCTCAATGCTCGTCGTGAAGGAAAACATAGCGGCATCGCTTCAAGATCTTACCGCAGCCGTCAAGTGCTTCTCAAACCTCTCCCATCTGCACCTCAGCGACAACAGCGTAGAGATTATCAACGACGCGTTTTTCGATTTCCTCTCTTCGTCATGCCCTAATCTGGTGTCGCTGCACGTAGGAAGGTAGATCATGTCGAAATCGGACTGGTGCCGGCCGAAAGAGCATCCCGTGACCGAAACCGGTTTGGACCGATTCATACATCGCTGCACTCAGCTGCAGCACCTCTCGCTCTACTGCTTGCATTATTACGGCGCGCTACCGGATTCTCTCTCGCTGCTCACCAACCTTCACACCCTCGCTCTCACCGAAGGCTCGCTTCTCGAAGCTCCAGGATTCACAAACCTGACTTCTCTCACCGCGCTATCCATCGGTATTCCGGATGAGGAAGATGTGAATCTCTCGAGCCTCGCGCATCTCCCAGCCGTCTCCACCCTCGTTTTATTCGACAACACATGTCCGAATCTAGAAAGCGGAGAAGCATCTAACCCCTTTTCATTCACCCAGATGCCTTCGCTGACAGCCCTGGAGTTCGAGACGTGGTGTCCGCGGTTCGAGCTGTTGTTTCCATCAGGAAATTCGTTTACTCGTCTCGAGCGGTTGCTTATCAAAGGCTGCGACAGCCTCGAGCGGCTTCCTGACGACATTGGCGAACGACTGCCACGCCTTCGCGAACCGAGCTTGTGCGGATGCGAAAAACTTCTCGAGCTGCCCGAAACCTCTGGAAATATGCACACTCTGAAAACGTTGACGCTGAACCTCTTGCCACTGTCGAGCCTTCCAGGTTCGTTCACCCAGCTGACATCCCTGGAATCCCTCTACCTGTCTCACTGCAACGAAATCTTGGAGCTGCCTGCAAGGTTCGGTTGTCTCAACGCACTCAACTCCTTGAGTATTCTCGACAGACCTGAGGCTCCCAGACGACATAGGCTCACTCACCAACCTCCTCACCTTCCGGTTATCAAAAAACTTTTCGCAGCTGCTGCTTCCATCCTCGTTCACGCAACTGTCTTCCCTCACAAGTCTCCATATCACCAAGTGCAGGATACTAGCCGAACTTTCAGAGGACGTGGGGAAGCTGAGTAACCTGCGGGTATTGACTGTCCAATCCTGTCCTAATTTACCGAACATTTCAGAGTCTCTCACTGACCTTGTCAACCTAGAGGTTCTGAAAGTTGTGGACTGCGATAGCCTTACTGCAATCCCCAGCAGCTTGAGCAACCTTGGAAGGCTGAAAAATTTGGCACTAGCAAAGCTCCCCAACCTAGAACAAGTATCGGGATCCCTGCCCTGTTCCCTCGAGCTTCTTTCCCTAGGGAGCTTCGAGCGGCTCACCTCTCTGCTGGAAACCCCTGCACTTCCAAAGCTGAGGGAATTCAGCTCGACCAGTGAAGGGCTTATGGGTGGCCTGGCCGCTGGCTTGACTCTGCCCTCTCTAGAGCACTTACAGCTGGAATTCGTTGGAAATACAAAGCAGTTTTCGTTGCCTCCTAACTCCCTTCCTAAGCTCCGCCATTTGACAGTCCAAAATACTGCTTGGATGAGTAAGCTTCCGGATGGGCTTGGTTCGGCCTTGCAGCGGCTGAGGCGGCTGGAGATACGATGGGCTGCGGATGTAACAGAGTTGCCAGATGGTTTCACTGAGCTTCAGTACCTGACATCCGCTGAGATACATGCACCTAGACTTTCCTCTCTTCCGGACGGCATCGGGGCTCTATCGCGGCTGAGGCAGCTGAATCTTGAAGAATGCTCATCGCTCACCCAACTCCCTGCTTCTCTCACCCGGCTTTCCTGCCTTCATGAGCTGAACCTCAGCTGCACCGCCATACGCTCCCTGCCATGCCAATTTGGACAGCTGAGCCGGCTTAAGAAACTTAAGCTGGATGGATGCGAGGAGTTGGCTGCTCTGCCGGAAGATTTCACTCAGCTCAAGATGCTACACAGCTTGTCTGTTAAAGGGTGTGGCGAGATTTTACCTAGAGGTGTGAGAGATATGTACGGGTTGCAGGTTCATACTGATTCTGATCAGGATCCTTTTTCAGGTTTGCCTTTTTGAAATATTTTGATGCACTTCTGATCTGTGCTTCCAACGTCTACGTTTTTTATTCCTGCTTTATCCTATTGGAGACAATTATTTCCCTATAGCCGTTCTGAGGAGCTACAATTGTTGATACTAGTTTCCTCTAAGGCCAGCATTGTATTACGGTAATACCGGTATTGCCATTTTCCCGTTTCAACCGAGTGCAGGAAGGAAATGGACCTGGTTCTCATCTTGGCGTGAAACAAACATCAGCCTGAGAAAAAATTGTCAGTGCTGGGATTCGAGCCCAGGTCTCCACGGCCACAACGTGGGATTCTAACCACTAAACTACACCGACCTGTACACTAAACTATTCGTAAATTACTTTTCCCAAAAAACTATTTTCTTTAGAACATTCGCTTAGGTACCACATTCGGCAAGCATGCGTTCAAACGTTTTTTTATTCTGGACGTCTAGTTACCATGCTCTAGACCAACTCCCACCCCCCCCCTCCCCTCTCTGTGAGAAACTGAACGAGAATGAATTGACTAAGGGAAAGTTGGGTACAAATGCAAACCCTAGAAAACTGTACCCTATATGTGCTACCCTACTATAGCCTACAGTAGCTATGTCATATAAATCTGACACACCCCCATAGGCAAAGTGGGGGAGAACAAGGGGTCACAAGACCAGTCAAGCAAAGCAAAGCAAGCTCAGGGTGGATCACAAAGTCACCACACATTCCGAGCACAAGTTCAAGGCCACAAGGCCGGTTCACATGCAGGATTACATATATATATAAGGCTAGACAAGCAAGAGCAGGTGTATATATATATGCAACAGTACAAACAAGGTCAAGTGGTGAGCAAGTGAGGCAAGGTAGGCACAAGACCCAGCTGAGTACAGAAGCGCTGATGATCACAAGGCGCAAGTGCCTTGGTGAAGATATCAGCAGTGTTGGCCTCAGAGGCCACGTACGCAAGCCGCAGCTGACCACGCTGCTGTAGCTCACGAGCAAGGAAGTAGCGGAGAGCAATGTGCTTCGTTCTGTGCTCCAGTCTCTGCTCTCGACACAAGGCCAGCATGGCCTTGTTGTCTACGTACAGCACTGGAGGAGAACGAGGCGGCTCTCCGAGGTCAGTCAGCAGGTAGGTGAGCCAGCGAAGCTCCTGTGCAGCCATGGCCCCGGCGTAGATCTCAGCCTCACAACTGGAGCCGAGAACAGAAGACGAGCGGGTAGCCCGCCACGAAACAGAGCCGGAACCAAGGCTGAAGGTGTAACCCTGTGACGACCGCTGCGTAGCCTGGTCGTCAGCCCAAGAAGCGTCTGCGTGCCCAGTGAGGACCACTGGACTCTGCCCTCCAAGCACAAGCCCCATGCCCGACGTACTGCACAAGTAGCGCAACACCCTCTTCGCTGCAGCCATGTGCTCCGGTCTGTGTCTCCCAGGAGCAACATAGCGTGCGAGAATGCTAAGAGGGTATGCAAGGTCAGGTCGTGTGCATGTCATCAGGTACATGAGGCAGCCAACAAGCTCTGGGTACGGGCCACTCGACTCTACGGACTCATCCGAAGGCAGAGCTGAGAGCGAGTGGCGAGTAGGCAGAGGAGTGGCCTGAGGCGAGGAGTACGTGAAGCCGAAGCGCTGAAGGACCTGCTGCACCATGTGTGACTGAGTCAAGGTAATGGTGCGCTGTGCTCTGTCCCGGGTGATCTGCAAGCCAAGATAGCTGCGCAGTTCACCCAGGTCTGTGCACGTGTGTCTCTTCTGCAGCTCGGACTTCACGTGGGCGAGTCCAGCAGTGTCAGCTGTGGCAAAGACCAAGTCGTCGACGTACACGAGGATGTAGAACGGCGGCAAAGAAGTGTCGGTGCGCAGAAACAGCGACGGGTCGGCAGTAGAGGGAGCAAACCCAAGAGCCGCAAGTGTAGACCTCAGTGTGTCGTGCCACTCACGTGGTGCCTGGCGGAGACCGTAGACTGGCCGCCGGAGGCTCCACTGGGTGACAGGAGGAAAAGACCCAGTGAAGCCAGGTGGGCGACGCAGACAGATCTCCTCGTGCAGGCTGCCCTGCAAGAAAGCAGTGCTGAAGTCAAGAGAGTGCAGCTCGTAGTCGCGGTGAGCAGCTATGTGCAGCAGTACCCGAAGAGTGGTCATCTTCGGGGTGGGAGAGAAGGTCTGAAAGTAGTCAACTCCCTGCCGCTGACTGAAGCCACGAGCCACGTAACGCGCCTTGAAGACAGGCGGAGAACCCGGCGGCCGCTTCACCCTGAAAATCCACATGCCACTGACGATGTTCGCCCCAGGCGGGGGAACCTCGTCAACGTAGGTGCCTGTGGACTTCCAGGAAGCCATCTCTGTGTCCATAGCTGCCTGCCACTGAGAGGAGTAGGGACCCTCTATCGCCTCCGCGTAAGAGCGCGGAGTCGGGATGTCAAGTGCATCCGGGTCTCCCTTAGGGGTAAGCAGTACGGACACGAGATGAGGTGAAGCAGCAGCCAAACACTGGAACTCCTCCTGCCTGTCCTCAAGGACGTCCGTGCCAAGGGCACACTCACCCCCGACGGACGGAGGACAGACAGACTCAGACTCATCGACAAGACTAGCAGCGTAGTCTAGACGACAGCGAGCAGCAAAGTCGACGAGCTCAGCAACTAGGGCAGACGCAGCAGTGGACTCAAAGGAAGGGTCAGTGACGACAGTAGCAAGGAGACGCGTGACAGTAGGACTGGCAGCACGAAGAGAGTCCGACTCTGGGTCGGGAAGAGCAGGAAGAGAGGACTCAGGAGGAGAAGGCAAAGGGGCACGCAGAGGAGCAGTGGACGGACGCAGAGACATCCGGTGCGTGCCAGGGACAGGAGGAGGACGCTGACGCGAACCACGACCACCAGTGCGAGCAGGACGGACAGGCGACGCAGGGCGAGACGCAGGCTCACGACGCTCAGCAAGACCTCCAGTAGGACCAGTGTAGGGAGAAGGAGCGGGCAGTGGGGAGGCCGGCTGTAACTGTAACTGTGACGGGACAGGCTGTGGACACTCTAAGGGAGGAGGAGGACCAGTAGAAGGCGGGAGACCAAGAACCTGCTGAAGGAGCGGAACGAAGTACGGCCGAGGCCGCGCGGCGACTCCAGACACAGCAGGGACAGCACCTCCAGCTCCAGTACCTCCAGCAGCACCAGTAGCACCCCCAGCAGGACCGCCTCCAGGACCGACAGCAGGAGCCTCAGCGCCAACACCCTCAGCAGCTCCAGCTCCAGGCATACCCGCAGGCCCAGCAGCTCCAGTACTCCCAGTACGAGCACCTCCGGGACCCGCGGCACCAGCACCCTCAGCAGTCGAAGAACCTCCAGCTCCAGCAGCACGCCTCCAGCGCCGGGCAAACCACTCTCGCAGCTCCTGTGGAGAGAGTGGCTCCCGCCTAGAAGAAGCACCTGGAGAACCTCCAGGCTCAGCACCGCCAGACGCCACACGAGCAGGCCCAGCTCCCTCAGGCTCCGCACCCCCAGGCTCAGCACCTCCAGGCGTAGCACCCCCAGGCTCAGCACCCCCAGGCGTAGCACCCCCAGGCTCAGCACCCCCAGGCTCAGCACCCCCAGTAGTAGCACCCCCAGGCTCAGCACCCCCAGGCTCAGCACCCCCAGTAGTAGCACCCCCAGGCTCAGCACCCCCAGGCTCAGCACCCCCAGTAGTAGCACCCTCAGGCTCAGCACCCCCAGGCGTAGCACCCACACGCTCAGCACCCCCAGAGTCAGCACCCCCAGGCTTAGCACCCTCAGCAGCACCAGAGTCACCAGTAACCTCGACAGGCTCGACTGCGTCTACCTGGGACACACCTGAAGGGGCAGGACCCTGAGGGGGGAGGGGGTCTACCGGGGGGGGACCTGGCACAAGGAAGAGCGGTGGCGGGGGGAGGGACGGAGTGCGGTAGGGGAAGAGGCGGTAGTAGGGGACCGACTCGTCAAACGTGACGTCCTGGGAGGACAGAACACGGCGAGAGGTGGGGTGGTAGAACTGCCACCCTGGCGCGTCAGGGGGGAAGCCAAGGAAGACGCAAGGAGCAGCACGAGGGGACAGCTTGTCCGCAGACAAGTCGCGGACAAACGCTCGAGATCCCCAGACACGGAACGCAGACGCATCGCCAACCTTCCCCGTCCACAGCAAAGCTGGGGAGGTCTCCGGCATGGAGACCCTGGGGTGAAGGTTGATCTGATGCGCCGCGTACCGAACCGCAAACGGCCACAGAAAATGGGGGGCAGCCGCATGCATCATGGACGTACGGGCGACGTCCATGACCATGCCAATGCGGCGCTCAGCAATCCCATTTTGCTGTGGAGAGTCCGGAAGCGTGAAGGTCTGGCGGTTGCCTCGTGCACGACAGTAGGCTCGCAGAAGGCCAGAGGAGAACTCTCCACCTCTGTCAGAGTGCAGACGCAGAACAGGAAAGTCCGAGCCGAAGCTCTGCCTGAGCTGGAGACGAGCTGCGCGGATCCAGTCGATCAACACCTCAGTGACATCACCCTTGCTGCGCAAGGGGAAGACTGTGGTGTAACGCGAGTAGTCGTCAACCACCAGCAGGAAGTAGCGCTCGTGACCCTGTCCACGGACGCGGGCCGGGCCCCACACGTCCATGTGAAGCGTCTGCAGCGGGGCCTCTGTCGGAGGAAACTGGGAGGAGTGAGGGGCAGCCCGCTGCCACCCCTCGACACAGGGGACGCAGGTAGGGCCAGGCCCCGGAGGAAGGGGAGGGAGGGACCGGGGAAGACCAGAGACAAGGACACGGGAGGCCATGCCTCGGAGACGAAGCAGGGAGGGGTGACCAAGGCGGTGGTGCCAGAGGAGAGTCTCGTGAGACAGGAGGCGACACGAACAGGGGGCAGACTCAGGACCAGACCTGGACGCTGCAGCAAACACCTGACCCGACGCAGCTACCTGACCAGACGCAGTGACTGGAGGAGACGCAGTGGTCAGTGTGTACAGGCTCGACCCCGGCCGACGTGTAAACGTGGCCAGGTGTCGGCCTGTCCGAGCGTCCGTGCAGTGGGTCACCCGCTGACTCGCAGGAGTGAACTGGTGAACCCCCGCATCCTGTAGGTCAGCACCACTCACCAAGTTCGTAGAGAACGAGGGGAGGTAAAGACCAGACAGGGTGCCAGAGGGGGCCGCCGGACACGGGAGGACAGTGGAGAAGTGAGCAAGGACAGGACCCCCAGAGGGGTCTGCCAGAGAGACTGCAACTGGCCGGCCAAGCGGCGTGAGTGTGGTGCGGTCTCGAAAGAAGGAGCGAGAAGCCCCCGAGTCAAGGGTGAAGGTGTGGGAGGCCGAAGCCGACGCAGTACCTGAGAGAGCAGACTCACCAGCACCTGAGGGAGCAGACGCACGAGCACCTAGAGCAGCAGCCTCGCTAGCACCTAGAGCAGCAGCCTCACCAGTACCTAGAGCAGCAGTCTCAATGCCCGGGTCGGGCGGAAAACACCGGTAACAGTCACCCTCATCACTAATAGTCACAGCATACATGGCAGCAAGAATAGCATCAAAGTCAAGGTCAAAGACAGCTACACCCGCCCTAGACAGCTCGCCCCAGCGGGGGATCTCAGTGGCCTCAGGGAACTGGTGACGCCAAGCGTCCGTCAGGCGGCCAAAGCAGCGCTGGGTGGAGTGCGCACCCCCGCACTGCTCACCCGCGCGGTCGCCGGTGCGTAGGACGTAGGTGCACGGACCAGTACCCCCACCCCGCTGGCGTGCAGCGTACCACTCACGGAGCTGCTGAGGGAGGGGGATGTCACGAGTGCGCTGCTGCTGCTGCTGCTGCTGGCGCTGACCACCACCGGAGCCGACCCTCTGCGCAGTGCCACCCCGACCAGCTCCACCTCCTCCGCCGCCGCCTCCTCCACCGCCGCCACCTCCGCCACCTCCGCTCCCACCGCCACCGCCGCCGCCGCCTCCGCCTCCACTGCCGCCACCGACACCTCCACCCCCGCCACCACTCCCACCACCACCCCCACCCCCTCCACTGCCTCCACCACCACCTCCGCCACCCCCGCCAGCCCCTCCAGCACCCTTGCCCCCCTTGCCCTTGCCGGTGCGGCGTCTCCCGCTCGGGGCAGACGCAGCGCCGACCGACTCGAAACCAACGAGGTCGGCCGCAGCAGCAGAGGCAACAGAGGGCAAAAGGGGGGAGGGGGAACACCCCTCAAAGACGGGGGTGCGAGGGTCACCACGAGAGGCTCCTACAGCGACTATGCTCTTCTCTGCTGCTAGGAGGGCCTTCTCGAGGAGGTCAACGGTGAGAGTGGTGGGGCAAACTGAGAGGAAGTGGTCCCTGACTACGCGAAGGGAGTCAGGGAGCCGGGTGACTATGTAGTAGAGGGTGATGTACATGGGGGGGGGGGTTCTTGGCGCAGAACTCAGCAGGAAGCGCGGCGCGGTACCGAGTGTCACTATTGCGGAGGTGCGTAATGAGGTCAGCGACTGTGGGAAAGGCAGCAAGGTCAGGGAAGAGGTACGGTAGCATGAGGCGGCTCAGTGCAGCAGTGGCAGGGGAGGAGTAGCGCGCAACTACAGCGTCGTACAAGGTCTGAGCACTCTTGTACTGGCTAAAGTGCGCACGCTCAGAGGTGGGCAGGTGGCGACGCACAGCAAGACGTGCAGCAGCATCGCGTGTGGCCCACTGTGAGCGAACAGTGGCGTCGGCATCAGCAGCAGGGGCAGGAGAGGCACCAGAGGTGAGGTCAAAGAGGGAGAGACCGTCTGCCCTATCGCACTGTAGGAAAAGCTGCAGGTCATCTACCCAGACGTCAAAGTCAATGGCCCGACCCTCAGCGTCAAAAGCGAGGACACTAGGGGTAGCCATGACAGCAGTAGACTAGCAGCGCGAACAGTAGGGTAAGGGCAGTGCAGTGACAGAGGCGCTGCTCTTACCGGACAGGGCGGCTCGGGCGGCTCGGCGGCTCGGCGGCTCGGCAACTCGGCGGCTCGGGCGACTCGGGCGGCTCGGCGGTACGGCGGCTCGGCAGCAACTGCGGCTCGGCTACTCGGCGGCTCGGGCGGCTCGGGCGGCTCGGCGGTACGGCGGTACGGCGGCTCGGCAGCAACTGCAGCTCGGCGGCTCGGCGACTCGGCGGCTCGGGCGGCTCAGGTGGCGCGGCGGCTCGGGCGGCTCGGGTGGATCGGGCTGCTCGGCAGCAGCTCGGCGGCGCCGGCGGCTCGGTGGTGACGGCGGGGCCGCGTGGGGACGGCGGCTGGGCCGGGTGGAGCGGCGGCGGGGCCGGGTGGAGCGGCGTCGGGGCCGGGTGGAGCGGCGTCGGGGCCAGTAGAGGCGGCGCCGGGGCCGGGAAGGGCAGCTCCGGGGCCGCAGGGGTAGGCGACGGGGCCAGCAGAGGCGGCGCCGATGCAGGGAAGGGCGGCGCCGGGGCCGCAGGGGTAGGCGACGGGGCCGCTAGGGCGGCTAGGAGGGGGGGGGGTCGCGAGGGCGGCTTGAAGAGGCCGCGAGGGCGGCTAGAAAGGGCCGCGAGGGCGGTGTGAAAGGGCCGCGAGGGCGGCGCGACGCGACGGAGCCGCGAGGGCGGCGGATCGGGGCCGCGAGGGCGGCGCGACGCGGCCGCTAGGGCGGCGCGACGTGAAGGGGCCGCAAGGGCGACGCGACGGGGCCGCAAGCGCGACGCGACGGGGCCGCTAAGGCGGCGCGACAGGGTCGAGAGAGGGGAGCGCGACTCGGGCAGTGTAGAGCGCGCTCCGGGCAGGAAGAAAAAGGTGGTGGGCCCTAGGAACAGTTCCCACAGGGGAACCTGCTCGATACCATGAGAAACTGAACGAGAATGAATTGACTAAGGGAAAGTTGGGTACAAATGCAAACCCTAGAAAACTGTACCCTATATGTGCTACCCCACTATAGCCTACAGTAGCTATGTCATATAAATCTGACACTCTGGCGAACATGGATCGGTACAAATTTAATCCCACCCTGAATGACATTTTCCTCAAGTCTCTTTGAGCTTACTCTTAATCACGACAGCTATGGAGCTGACCTCGTGCCTCTAGCAACGTGATGGCAGCAGCATTGTGTTGCTGGCAGCAAAAAGAAACTAGCAGTATCCAAAGATGCTGCCAGCAGTGAAAAAAATTAGCCAGCAGGCAGGCCCTCAGATTCATTTCTGGCCTGTCTGATTCATCAGACTTAGTACACCGTTTTAGTCTGATCAATCAGAGTCGGTAAAAAAAAAAAAGCTGAAATTTCAGAGCGTCAACAAAAAAAGTATGAACAATCAGAGTCAGCACCAATTTTTAGTATGATTGTGATTTTAGAGGTGTGAGCTCTGTTGGCATTGTTTGAACGACATCTACAATAGTCTTGCCTACACATACATACTAATATACTACTGCTTAACATTCACATGCGTAACAACTATCTATACTACTTAACTATCCTATCTAAGATATCCTACTCATCAAATCCAGCATCATCAATGTCAGTGTGAGATGCATCCTCATCTCCTAGGTCTACTACTTCTACTTCCATCTCTTCATCTGCAAGCTCCTTGCCCCTCTTGCTATGTTGCTTTCCTGCAAGCGGGAGTGGAGCATTGCTGTGGGGCTTGCACTTCTTATAGCTCCTCTAGATGGTTACGATCTCCTCCGAGTTGGGCTTGTAATTGAATGCGTGCATCCTTCAGTGAGCCCCTCTATAATAGTCTTGCCTATACATACATACTAATATACTACTGCTTAACATTCACATGCATAACAACTATCTATACTACTTAACTATCCTATCTAAGATATCCTACTCATCAAATCCATCATCATCACTGTCAGTGTCAGATGCATCCTTCTCATCTCCTAGGTCTACTACTTCTAATTCCATCTCTTCATTTGCAAGCTCCTTGCCCCTCTTGCTATGTTGCTTTCCTGCAAGCGGGAGTGGAGCATTGCTATGGGGCTTGTGCTTCTTATAGCTCCTCCAGATGGTTACGATCTCCTCCGAGTTGGGCTCGTAATTGAATGCATGCATCCTTCAGTGAGCCCCTCTGCCACGACTTGATGATGTTATGCCTAGAGAACCCTCGCTCGCACTCCACGGTGCTCAGCGGCAGAACAGCTACCACCACCCATAAAAGCACTAGATTGGGGTAGTTGTCACGCCAGTCGGGTGTCTTGAGCATGGCAGTGAGCCCCGCGTGGAAGCTGCGCTCGTTCTTGTTGGATGCTGGAAGCACCGAGGTGAACATGCGCAGCTCCTTCACCGCACAGCGCTTGTTGACACCTGGCGGGGTTTAGGGAAACGTATAACAAAGGAAAGGAATGAGGGAACGTACGTTGAAGCGCCGCATAACAAACAAGCTCACCGGTCAATAATCAAGCACCATTTGGAAACCATACACACAAGGCTCGGAAATTTGGGCCTACCTGGCAGGATCTCCCCTGTCAGGTCGGCCTTGAACAGAGTGACAAGTGACTCTAGCCACTCGAGGCACTTGCGGTTCCTCTCTCCTCGTTCTAGCGGGTACTCATCGGGGGTGAAGAGCTTTGCCCCAGACATCCCCTCCAGATCGCCAAGCCGATGCAGCAGGTTGTGGATAATCGGCTCGACGAACTCCGTGAAGACGTCCACGCAGCCATCGTGGGTCCCGGGCCCATCGAACTCCTCCAGCTCGTCCTCATGCAGCCTAAAAGTGAAGCGTGCAGGGCGGCTGTCCGAGTCAACGCCCTCGAGAGTTACCTTCCGGTTTCCTCCTGGCCCATGGCGCGCGATGAAGGGGGACAACAGCTCGCTGAATCCGCCACCGAAGTCGTCGCCGCAATCAACGTAGCGACTCTCGATGTGGGACGTTGTGCTCGATATGTGCATGCACGCTGGCATAGTCAAGCCTGACAGGGAAGAGAGAAGTAGTTAGTGACTGCTGAAGGTAAGCTTGCAGGGAGCTGGCAGAAGGACCAATACTTCAATACATTAATGATATAAAACAATCACAAACAAGCTCACCTCCTTGTGCTGGAACGCCCTATTGAGGATGTTGAGTTGCTCAAGCACATCAGCAATGAAAAACAAGAGGAAATGAAACCTGTAGCTTGTCACGAGCGCATACAACTTCGCGTCCCACTCCTTCTGCATCACGATCAGTGCTGGAAGCACGGCGACAAGCCTGCACGCTGCGTCACCCCGCGAAAGCCAACAGACGGCATGTATACCTTGTAGCTCAAGGCTTGTGGAAGTGAACAATTCATGGAGGCCCATAAAGCGCTGATGCCAAGGCCCCGACCGGCCGAGATGCTCCGACACGGTACGAATCATCGTGTCAATCACGTTGAAGGCGGGAATCTTCTCGGCGGATGTTTTAGCCGCCAGTGCCTCCCTGTAGAACAAGGCGCAAACAAGTAATTAGTCGGGCACTTCTGAAACCGAAAAAAACAGCACAATGCTTTATGCTCAAAGTATAACATACCTGTGCGCGATGCAATGTGATGACACCAAATAAGGGATGCGCAGGTGGAGGCGTGTAGTGAGGCCCAACTTGCTGCCCATCATTACGTTGGCACCGTCGGTGCTGATGCCTGCTATGTGCTGAAGGTCGATCTCGACTGCTTGCAGGTGTGACAGGAGAATGCTCAGAAGAGATGTTGCGTCTGCCTTCTCCACGGTGAGTAAAGCCACGAACTCCGTGACGAGCTTATTGTCACAGATGAAGGTGATGAAGAGGATCAGGTGCTTGTCGCTGCGCCTATCCGTGCTCTCGTCAATCGAGATGCCAACGAACGGCGACGCCAGCACGTGTTCCAGCTGGGTTGTTTGGAGCCATGTCGCAGTCGCTTGCGTCAACTCGCCGAAGCCGTATCTGCACAGGGAAACAATTGTCTATAAATATGTACGTGTAAATTACTGAAACACATATGTTTATAAAAATGCATATGGCAGTTGCACTCACGTGGTGTAATAGGTGCCGTACCCCTTCTTCGGGAAGCACTTCAGGCCCTTCTCCGCCAGGTACCGCACCAGTTTCACCCACATCCCCATGGGCGCTTCGGACCTGCTGGCGAACAGCAGCGAGTCGAGAAGGGCGACGACGCGCATCTTCTCACCGTCAACCGTGGCGCGATGTTGGTCGATCAGCGGCTGCCCTGCAATCCCGCCATCGCAAGCTTGTGCTTCGCTGTGCCAGCGTGCTTGCGAAAAGAATTTGTCTGCAAGTTGGTGGCGCCTTTCCCGCGCCTCCCGCACTTGCCTGCATCGCCAGCATGAGCTGCACAAACAATACACTTGAACGTAGGCAGCCTCGAGGAGTTTTTTAGCGATCTGAAGCCAGGGAAAGCGTGCAGCCCAATGACTCTTGAACTTGTCAATCGCATCGTCGTAGACACTTTCAATGAGCTACGCCAGGTTGATGTTGAGGCTAGGACGCGGCCGTTCAGAGGACCCGGGAACGTTGTTGACATCGGCATACGACGATGATGCCTTCCCAAAGCTCAAGGTCGCATGCTTGAGCCGGATGGTGCGCACCGTGGTTTGAGTAGGATGGTGCGAGGCCGAAGCCACAGTAGGTTCCGCAACTGTCTCTTCCACAACGTCGTGAGAGATGGAGATAACAGGTGCTACGGGTTCCTTCTGGGTGGGGATTGTATCAGGCGTGGCGCTTGCTGCCTTATCGAGTTCTCGAGAGCTAAGCAAGAAATATAGGTCTGTTAAGGCAGGCTGGGAAGCAGGGTCGTCATCGCTAGTGGGGGGATTTTCCAGCACCGCCATGGCGGGGTTCTGAGAGAGTATGGAGAGAGAGAGAACTCGGTAATGGCTGGAGCTAGTGAGTAAAAGCTCGGAGTATGGATGACACCCTAGCTCAAAGACGATGGCCCTAGAACCGACAACGGGCCATCCTTGAGTTAGGTGGGTGGTTGCCTAGCATGCACGGCAATGACGAGGGGCGTCTGCTGTGCAATGCTGTCAGCATTGGTTCATGGGTGCCCATAGTTGCATCGTGGGCACAGGAGGAGTCTGTAATGGCAAGTAGAAGCTGCCAAAAGGACCAATCAGTGCCCTAGCAGGGTGTGCGCTGGTGCTTACGAGGGAAAAATCGGTCCGCAGGGCAGTGTCGCCCACAAGGAAACCTGACTGTTGTGTTGTGTTGTCCCAGGTATCTCGTCATTGACAACAGTCAGGCACTACCGCTAATCCGAGGTGTCGGCGCCTAGGTACATTGAATCAGAGTCGGTACACGTTTGTACTATGAAGAATCAGAGTACACTCCACAAAAAACTCTAAAACTTCAGACTTAGCTTAAAAAATAAATATGATTCATCAAAGTTGAGGCAAAAAAAAAAAACTGAAATAACAAAGTTTTTCATTCAAATCAGAGAATTTTCTCTGACTTTGTGGGGCCTGCCAGCAGGCTATAAATTCCGCTGGAATCACACTGCACAATGATGGGACTCACATACACCACACACCGAAATCACACAGATTGAATGAATCTCGGCACTGGGTGGTTACTACGAAGTTTGTACATGTTACAATTTTGTTTAAATTATGGACTTATGAAAAGATTTATATGACACCCATAACCTTCCTTTTACAAGACAACCTTTTTTTTTTTTTTTTTTTTTTTTCGTAGTGTATGAGAAAAGACATACATACATACTACTAGGGTGATGACGATAATAGATCGTTATTCAACATGGTATCGGGAATGGTTGGTTCCGAGGCCCATTTGTTTTCCCATGGTGCCCTACTCCACTGCTGAAGGCGCGTTCGTCGACCCCGTTGCGTCCATCATCGCTGCTCCCGTCGCTCTCGTCGTGGCACCAGTCGCAGCCTTGGCGCGGCTCGTGTCGCGACCCCTTCGACCCCAACCGTCGCACCCATTCTGCGCCCCGTCGGTTGTTAGTCTGAGAAACAGTCAAGCTTTCTTCTGAGTAAAAAAAAAAAACTATACCGTGACTGTGCTGTGTCCGAATACTGAATGAGAATGAATGAACTATGAAAAAGTTGGGTACAAGTGCTAACCCTAATTGGGTTGTACCCCTTATGGGCTACCCCACTATAGCCTACACAACTATAAGCACTATAACATTCTGACACACCCCCATAGGCAAAGTGGGGGAGAACAAGTGGTCACAAGACCAGTCAAGAAAACAAAGCAAGCTCAGGGTGGATCATAAAGTCACCACATAGTCCGAGGACTAGCAAAGGGCCACAAGGCCAGTTCACATGCAGAGTTATATAAAAGAGAACAAACAATACAGTGATCATACCCTAGCAAGTGCAAGCATGCAGGTATATATATAGATCACAGTACAAGCAAAGTCACACAGTATGCAAGTGAGGCAAAGTAGGTACAAGGCCTAACACAGTAGAGAAGCGCAGATGATCACCAAGCAGAAGTGCCTTGGTGAATATATCAGCAGTGTTGGCCCTAGTGGCCACGTACGCAAGACGAAGCTGGCCACGCTGCTGCAACTCTCGAGCAAGGAAGTATCGCAGAGCGATGTGCTTCGTTCTGTGCTCCTGACACAAGGCAATCATGGCCTTGTTGTCTACGTACAGAACTGGAGGCGAAAGAGGTTCCTCTCCCAAGTCAGTCAGCAGGTAGGTGAGCCAGCGTAGCTCCTGTGCAGCCATGGCCCCGGCGTAGATCTCAGCCTCACAACTGGAGCTGAGAACCGAAGACGAGCAGTAGACCGCCAGAAAACAGAGCCAGAGCCAAGGCTGAAGGTGTAACCCTGTGACGACCGCTGCGTAGCGGAGTCATCAACCCAAGAAGCGTCTGCGTGACCAGTGAGGACAACTGGACCCCGTCCTCCAAGCACGAGCCCCATGCCTGACGTACTGCACAAGTAATGCAGTACCCTCTTTGCAGCATCCCAGTGCACCTTTCGGTGCCTACCGGGAGCCACGTAGCGAGCCAGGAGGCTGAGAGTGTACGCGAGGTCAGATCGTGTGCACGTCATCAGGTACATGAGGCAACCCACAAGCTTAGGGTACGGACCACTCGGCTCTACGGACTTGTCCGAAGGTGGAGCTGAGAGCGAGTGGCTGGTAGACAGAGGAGTGGGCTGTGACGAGGAGAACTTGAAGCTAAAGCGCTGAAGGACCCGCTTCACCCTGAAAATCCACATGTCAACGACTATGTTCGCCCCAGGTGGGGGGACCTCGTCGACGTAAGTGCCTGTGGACTTCCAGGATGCCATCTCGGCATCCATGGCTGCCTGCCACTCAGAGGAGTAAGGACCCATAATCGCCTCTGCGTAAGAGCGCGGGGTCGGGATGTCTGGTGCATCCGGGTCTCCCTTAGGGGCAAGCAGCATGGAAGCGAAACGAGGTACAACAGCTGCAAGACACTCAAAGTCCTCCTGCCTGTCCTCAAGGACGTCCGTGCCAAGAGCATACTCACCCCCGACGGAAGGAGGACTGGCAGAGTCAGACTCAGCAACAAGAGCAGTGGCGTAGTCTAGACGACAGGCAGCAGCAAAGTCAACCAGCTCAGCAACGAGGGCAGACGCAGCAGGGGACTCAAAAGAAGGGTCAGTGACAGCAGTGGCGAGGAGATGAGAGACAGTGGGACTGGCAGCACGAGCGCGGTCAGCCTCAGGGTCAGGGACCTCAGGAAGAGAGGACTCAGGAGGAGCAGGCAGAGGAACACGCAGTGGAACAGAGGAAGGACGAAGTGCCATAGGGTGCGTGCCGGGGTCAGGAGGAGGACGCGAATGAGGAACGCGACGAGCAGTGCGAACAGGCGAGACAGGACGAGACGCAGGCTCACGACGCTCTGTAAAACCGCCGGACTGCTCAGTGTAAGGAGAAGGAGCAGGTAGTGGGGAGGCCGGCTGTAACGGCAGCTGCGACGGGTCAGGCGGTGGACACAGGAGGGGAGGAGTAAGGCTAGTAGAAGACAGGACACCAAGAACCTGCTGAAGCAGGGGAATGAAGTACACTCGTGGCCGCACAGTGCCTCCAGGGTCAACAGCTCCAGCTCCTCCAGCTCCAGCGCCTCCCGCGCCTGGGCCTCCAACTCCAGCTACTCCAGCTTCAGCGCCTTTAGTGCCAGTGCCACCAGCTCCAGCAGCCCCAGGCTCCATAAACTATCCAGCTCCAGCTCCTCCAGCTCCAGCGCCGGGGCCTCCAACTCCAGCTCCTCCAGCTCCAGCGCCTCCAGCGCCAGTGCCACCAGCTCCAGCAGCCCCAGGCTCCGTAGGGTCTCCAGCTCCAGCTCCCCCAACACCACCTGTCCTGGCAGCTCCAGTACCCCTGGTACGAGCACCTCCAGGACCAGCAGCCGCAGTACCTCCAGTACCACAAGCTCCAGCAGTAACCCCAACACCTCAAGCGCCAGCGTCTCCAGTGCCTCCAGCTCCGGTAGCTCCACTCCAAAGGCGTGCGCGCCAAACAAGCCACTCACGCAGCTGCTGCTGAGACAGTCTCGGAGAAGCAGCAGCCAGGTGCGTCAGGGGGAAAGCCAAGGAAGACGCAGAGGATAGCGCGGGCGGAGAGCTTGTCCGCGGACGTATCGCGAATAAAGGCATGAGAGCCCCAGACCCGGAACACCGACCCATCGCCAACCTCCCCCGTCCAACGCAGTGTAGGCGAGGTCTCCAAGAAGGAGACACGGGGCCAGAGGTTGAGCTGATGCGCAGCATACCGGACCGCAAACGGCCACAGAAAATGGGGAGCAGCCGCATGGATCATGGAGGTACGAGCGACCTCCATGACTAAGCCAATGCGGCGCTCAGAAATCCCATTTTGCTGAGGGGAGTCCGGAAGCGTGAACGACTGGAGAATGCCCTCCCCACGACAAAAGTCCCGCAAGAGGTCGGTGGAGAACTCACCACCTCTGTCAGAGTGCAGACGCAGGACAGGAAGGTCTACACAGAACCGCTCACGGAGCTGGAGACGGACTGCGCGGATCTAAGGGATCAAGACATCAACGACCAGACCCTTGTTGCGCAAGGGGAAGACCGTGGTGTACCGCGTGTAGTCGTCAACAACCAGCAGAAAGTAGCTCTCGCAGCCCTGTCCACTGACGCGGGCTGGGCCCCACACGTCCATGTGGAGAGTCTGCAGGGGAGCAGTCGTCGGGGGAAACGAGGAGGAGTGAGGAGCGGCGCGCTGCCGCCCCTCGACGCAAGGAAGGCAGGGCGGGGCAGGCGAGGGCGGTAGGGGAGGCAGAGACCTGGGTAGACCAGAGACAAGGAGACGGGAGTGCATGCCACGAAGGCGTGGCAGGGAGGGGTGACCCAGGCGGTGGTGCCATAGAAGAGTCTTGTGCGACAGGAGGTGACACGAGCAAGGGGGTGCTACCTGACCTGACGCGGACACCTGAGCAGATGCAACTACCTGAGGAGGCTCGGTAGCCAGTGTGTACAGACTCGACCCTGGCCGATGAGTGAACGTGGCCAGGTGACGACCCGTCCGTGTACACGTGCAGATCGACACACGCTGACCCCCAGGAATGGTGGTAGTGACCATTGCGTCTTGGAGGGCAACGGTACTCACCAAGTTCGTAGAGAAAGAGGGGAGGTGAAGACCTGACAGTGAGCAAGACGGAACCGCCGGAATCGGGAGGACAGTGGAGGAATGGGCAACGTCTGGGCCCCCGGAGGGGTCAGCTGGTCGGACCAGGACTGGTGCAGGGAGAGGAGTGAGGGTGGTGGTGTCACGAAAGAAACTGCGTGAGGCACCAGAGTCCAGCGTGAAGGTGTGCAAGGCCTCAGCAGGTGCAGTACCAGGGAGAGAAGACTCAGTAGCACCCAGAGCAGCAGCCTCTATACCTGGGTCAGGCGGGACACACAGGTAACAGTCACCCTCAGCACTAGCAGACAAAGCATACATAGCAGAAAGAATAGCATCATAGTCTAGGTCAAAGATCGTAACACCAGACCTAAGCAGCTCTGCCCAGTGAGGGCGCTCAACCTCATCACCAAACTCAGCACGGCACGCATCGTCGGGACGGGAGAAGCAGCGGTTCTGCGTGTGAGACTTCATGCATGTCTGACTAGCACGGTCACCCGTGCGAATGACATACGGGCAGCTCACACTACCCCCAGACGCCCCACGCTGAAACAACCACTCACAAAGCTGTTGGGGCGACGGGGTCTCGCTCCGACGCTGCTGCCGCTGCCGCTGGCCTCCTCCAGAACAGCCACGCTGAGCTCCAGTCCTACTACCACCACTGCCACCGCTGCCACTACCACCACTCCCACCGCTACCTTCACCGCCGCCACCAACGCCCCCACTCCCTCCACCACTCCCACCGCTGCCACCACCTCCACTGCCTCCACTACCTCCACTGCTGCCCCCACCACCACTCCCGCTGCCCCCTCCACCACCCCTGCCACCCTTGCCCTTGCTGCTGCGGCGCTTCGCACCAGCAGAAGCAGCCCCGACATCCTCAGTACTAAGGACGTCTACAGCAGCTGCAGAGGCGTAGGAGGGGGCAAGGGGGGAGGGGGAGCACCCCTCAAAGAAGGTCGTGCGCGGAGTGCCACGAGCAGCACCTACAGCTACTGCACTAGTCTCAGCTGCAAGGAGGTGCTGCTCGAGTAGGTCAACAGTGAGGGAGGTGGGGTCAAGGGAGAGAAAGTGGTCCCTGACAGAGCGAAGAGATTCAGGGAGGCGGGTGACTATAAAGTAGAGAGTGATGAACATCGGGGGCTGGTTCTTGTCAAGGAACTCAGCGGGGGCGGCAGCGCGGTAGCGAGCGTCGCTAGCGCGAAGGTGGGAAACCAGGTCCTCAACTGTGGCAAAGGCGGACAGCTCGGGGAACAGGTAGGGCAGTAGGAGGCGGCCTAGAGCAGCAGTGGCAGGCGAGGAGTAGCGAGTGACTACAACGTCGTACAGTGCTTGCGCTGTCCTGTGCTGTCCAAAGTGAGCGCATTCGGCCAACGGGAGGTGCTTGCGAATGGCTAAGCGGGCAGCAGCGTCGCGAGTCAGCCACTGTGAACGGGTCGCACTGTCAGCTTTGGCGGGAGGGGCGGGAGCAGCGTCAGACGTGTGGTCAAACAACGAAACACTGTCCCTAGAGTCGCTCAGCAGGTACAGCTACAGGTCATCGAGCCACGTGTCAAACTGCAGGGGGGCACCCTCATGATCAAACGCTAGCACGCGGAGAGAAGCCATAGTGGCGCAGCACGCAGGGCGGGCAGAAGCTGGGCAGCGCAGAGGGGGGGAGCAAGGGGGCTGCAAGAACGCAGTGTGCAGGCTGCAAGGGGCGGCGCACAAGAAGGGGCGGCTAGCGGGCCGTTAGAGAGCGGCGTGCAGGCAGCAAGAGCGGCTGGCGGGCTGCTAGCAGGCGGCGCGCGGGCGGCAGGGGCGACGGGCGGGCCGACAGCGGGCGGCGCGTGGGCGGCAGAGGCGGCTGGCGGGCCGTTAGCAGGCAGCGTGCGGGGGGCAGAGGCGGCTGGCGGGCCGATAGCGGGCGGCGCGCAGGCGGCAGAGGCAGCTGGCGGGCCGTTAGCAGCGCGCGGGCGGCAGAAGCGGTTGGCGGGCCGTTAGCAGGCGGCATGCGGGGGGTAGAGGCAGCTGGCGGGCCGATAGTGGGCAGTGCGCGGGCGGCAGAGGCAGCTGGCGGGCCGTTAGCAGGCAGCGTGCGGGCGGCAAAAGCGGCTGGCGGGCCGATAGCGGGCGGCGCGCGGGCGGCGGGGGCAGCTGGCAGGCCACTAGCGGGCGGCGCGCGGACGACAGGGGCGGCTGGCGGGCCTATTGCGAGTGGCACGCGGGCGGCAGAGGCAGTTGGCGGGCGGGCGAGTCGCTAGCGGGCGACGGGCCGCGGGTTGACGGGCCTAGCGGCGACGGGCTAGGGGCGACGGGCTAGGGGCGACGGGCCGGGGGTCGACGGGCCGGGGCGACGGGCCTAGGGCGACGGGCCTAGGGGCGACGGGCCGAGGCGACGGGCCTAGGGCAACGGGCCTAGGCGACGGGCTAGGGGCGACGGGCCGGGGGTCGACGGGCCGGGGCGACGGGCCTAGGGCGACGGGCCTAGGGGCGACGGGCCGAGGTGACCGGCCTAGGGGCGACGAGCCTACGGGCGACGGGTCGCGATGGGCCTAGGGGCCTGGACTAGGGGTCGACGGGTCGCGACGGGTAGTAGGGGCAGCACGAGGGCTGCAGAGGGCGACTAGTTGGGTAGCACTGTGGTGGGCCCAAGGAAAAAAAAACGGTCCTAGGGAAGGACCTGCACTGAAACCATGTCAGAATACTGAACGAGAATGAATGAACTATGAAAGAGTTGGGTACAAGTGCTAACCCTAATTGGGTTGTACCCCTTATGGGCTACCCCACTATAGCCTACACAACTGTAAGCACTATAACATTCTGACATGCTGCACTCTTTGGCACCCGCCGCTTTGTCCAACCCCCAAGCACCGTTGTGTTCTCCCAAATTTGAAGTACCCATTGCCGACTTTCGAGGTACCTCAAAAGTCACATGCATGCCCCTTGTGTCGTCCTTTCCCGTAACTGATAGCCATTGCTCATGTTTCCTTCTTCTCCAACCCATTTTCATTACCTCATCACCCTCCCGATGTTTCGTTCTTCTCTTTCTGCTGTCTCTTCCTCTTAACGCATTTCTCTTTACTCATCCCATCCCATCCCATCCCATCCTATCCCATCCCATCCCATCCCATCCCATCCTCATCACTCTGCCCTTCTTCCTGCCCTCAACTCTTTGCCGTTCACTTCCCTTCCTTCCATGTAACTCTGGCAGTCGACACGTGTGCCTACGTTGCACTTGCCAATCCCCGCAACAGCTGATGCGCGGGGATGGCGGCTGGTACGCCCACACCAGCGCAAGCCTTGAGTTTTGATCTGGTCCATGGTCTGATCCGTGAGGCTGGTTCTAGAAAAGGTGCGCATCATGACAATATTAGGATTGGATCAGACTTGCCCTTATAAACTAATTATGAGCACTTTTTGTGCCCTATTTGAGCAGGCCTGGTTTTACATGGTATTTTGCAGGTTGCCTCTAATCCAGAGGTTTCTTTGTTTGTTTGTTTTTTCAACAAAAACAAAGCGGGTGCGAGTCGTCGGCAGGGGCCATGGAGTCGGGTGTATCTGCTGTGGTAATTGGAGCAGGGGCTGAGGTAGGTCAGGGATGGTCACGTGAAGGCAAGGGCTTAGGGTGAGAGGTTGTAGGTCGAGATGAAGATAGGGAATTAGGAAGGGTGTCCTTAAGAACCTGCCGGAGAACCTCCTTCTGTTGTTTCGAGACAAGTTTTGGCTCTGGCGTTGGCTGAGGTTGCGGCGAAGGTTGCAGAAGCTGGTTGAGGCTGAGGAATAGAGGGTGGTGCGGGTCATCGGCAGGGGCCATGGAGTCGGGTGTATCTGCTGTGGATATTGGAGCAGGGGCTGAGGTAGGTCAGGGATGGTCACGTGAAGGCAAAAACTTAGGGTGAGAGGTCGTAGGTTGAGATGAAGATCGGGAATTAGGAAGGGTGTCCTTAAGAACCTGCCGGAGAACCTCCTTCTGTTGTTTCGAGACAAGTTTTGGCGCTGGCGTTGGCTGAGGTTGCGGCGAAGGTTGCAGAAGCTGGTTGAGGCTGAGGAATAGAGGGTGGTGCAAGATTTGATGAGGCAGTCGGGTGTCTCACAGGCTGGAGCCGGTTGCGAACGAGCAGGAGGACGAGGAGGAAGGGGCTCGAAGTCTTGGGCATCGCAACCCCTTTTGTGGCTTGTCATGTTGTGAGGTAATGGGCTCGTGGCTATGAAATGAATTTGGAAAGTGCAGTACATGGAGGTGGAAAACCTCAACTAGATGCTCGATACAAGCAGGGAGTTCAAAGCGGAGGAGCGGAGACACCGAGGGACTTGCAAGCCTTTCCTCCACTCTCCGTTCTCCTATCACAGATCGCCTTACATTGGTAGTACATGGAGGTGGACAACCTCAACTAGATGCTTGACACGAGGGGCTGAGAGACTGGCTGCTGCTCTCACCCCAACCAACCCCATCCCATTTCCCCACACACACAGTTTGTCCTCCGTATATTCTGCAGATCATTTTTTGAGACGTCTCAAAAGTCGTCACGAGGGGCTGACGGACTGGCTGCTGCTCTCACCCGATCCCGTTTCCCCACACACTTCTTGTTTGTCCTCCGTATGTTCTGCAAATCGCCCTGCAGCGGCAGTACATGGAGGCTGACAACCTCAACAAGATGCTTGATATGAGCTGAAGGACTTTTCACCTTCCTCCCCTCTCTTCACTGCACCCCCCACACTGTCACTGTCTATCTATTCCACAGATCTCCCTGCAGCGGAAGTACATGGAGGTGGATAACCTCAACAAGATGCTGCACATGAGCAAGGAGTTTTCCTCCCTACCCGTCCCTCTCCAACTCCCTTGCTCTCACATACATACACACTCACACCCCGTCCCTCTACTGCAGATCGCCGTACGTGGAGGTTGACAACCTCAACAAGATGCTGGACTGGACATGAGCAAGGAGTTTAAAGCCGAGGAGCTTAGGGATTTCCGCGGGCAGGAGCAGAAGGCGGGTGGAGTGAGTGGCGTCTGGCGGAAGGAACGACCAGACCAGAGGGGCTTGGATATGAGAGAGTGAGGGACATGAGTAGGGAGTTGAAGGCCGAGGAGCTGAGAGTTTTAGGAGGGCAGGGGCAGAATTTTGGAGGGGTGAGTGAGTGGTGTTTGGGTGAAGGAACGACCAGAGGGATTGAAGAGATGATAAAGAGAGGGACATGAGCAAGGAGTTTAAAGCCGAGGAGCTGAGGGACTTCCGAGGGCAGGAGCAGAAGGACGTAGGGATGAGTGTGATTTGATCGGGGGTGATAGTGAGGAAGGGGTTAATGGGGGGTGTAGTCGTGGGGGAGTAAGAATGAGGGGCATGAGCAATGAGCTCAAAGCCACAGAGCTGAGAGATTTTCGCGGGTAGGAGCAGAAGGCAGGGAGGGTAAGTGTTGTGTGGGGGATGGGGCTTGAATGTGAGAGTAGGAATGTGAGGGAGTGGGCGAGTGAGGGAGTGAGAGAGAGGGAGTGAGAGAGAGGGAGACATGAGAGAAAGGAGTTCAAAGTGGAGGAGCTGAGGGATTTTCGCTGGCAGGAGAAGAAGGCGGGAGGGGTGAGTGGTGTATGGGGGAGAGGGCTTGGATATGGGGGGGTGGGGGAATGAGAGAGTTAATCAGTGGCGGATTGGGGGAGGGGTGAGGGGCATGAGTAAGGAGTTCAAAATGGAGGAGCTGAGGGATTTTCGCAGGCAGGAGCAGAAGGCGGGAGGGGTGAGTATTGGTTGGGTAAGGTAGGGGGCGTGTGAGCGGTGTTGGGAAATTCGAGTGAGGGATTGGGGGAATGAGGGGCATGAGCAACGAGCTCAAAATGGAGGAGCTGAGGGATTTCTGAGGGCAGGAGGGGTGAGTCTGATTTGGTGGTGGGCAGAGAGGAAGGGGCCAGCGAGGAGGGAAGGGGTGAATGGACATGGTTAGGGAGTGAGTGAGACCGTGAGGGAGTGGTGGAGTGAGCGACATGAACAGTGAGATCAAAGCCGAGGAGCTGAGATATTTCCGAGGGCAGGAGCAGAAGGCAGGCGGGTTGAGTTTCATCCGATGGGGGTGGGGGCCACTGAGGAAAGGGTGGATGGGTATGCTTAGGAAGTGAGACAGTGAGGGATTGAAGGGGTGAGGTACGGTACGGGAGTAAGTGGCATGAGCAAGGAGTTCAAAGCGGAGGAGCTGAGGAGAGGTGCTACTCTACTGCTGAGCGGTTTTCGAGAATTCTCAAAAATCGCTCACAATGAATTAAAATCAGAGGAGCTGAGAAGAGGTGCTACTCTACTGCTGCAGAATGCAGGAGCAGAAGGCCAGAAGGGTTTGGATATGGGGGAGTGGGGGAGCGAGGAACATGAACAAAGAATTCATGTATGAGGAAGTGAGAGAGTTAAAAGGTGAGGAAGTGAGAGAGTTAAAAGGTGAGGAAGTGAGAGAGAAAAAAAATTGAGGAAGTGAGAGAGTTAAAAAGTGAGGATGTGAGAGAGTTAAAAGGTGAGGAAGTGAGAGAGTAAGGGACATGATGAGCAATGAGCTCAAGGCTGAGGAGCTGAGGGACTTCTGAGGGCAGGAACAGAAGGCAGGCAGGGTGAGTGAATGGTGAATGGGGGATGACTTGGATATGAGGGAGTGAGGTAGTGATGGTATGAGGGACACGAGTGAGTGTCAAACTTATATGCTGTAGTCTGTTTAGGCTGTAGTGGGGTAGTTCATATAGGGTACAACACTTTTAGGTTTCCTACTTGTACCCACCTGCTTGCTAGTTCAGTCATTCATTCCTTCACTATTCTGACATGGTATTCTGAGCAGGTTCCCTAGTGGGAACGTTTTTTTAGGGCCCACCACGATTTTTTTTTTCCTGCCCTGCCCGAAGCGCGCCTCGCGCCTGCCTCACTTGCGCCGTCGCGCGCCCTGCCCTAGTACGGCCCGTCGCGGCCCTGCCTTTGCTGGCCCATCGCGACCCTGCCTTCGCCGCCCGTCGCTCGCCCGTCCCGGCCCGTCCCGGCCTGTCGCCGCCCGTCGCTGGCCCGTCGCCGCTCGTCACGGCCCTGCCTTCGCCGCCCACTGCGGCCCTGCCCTGCAGCCGCCCTGTCGCAGCCCTGCCTTCGCCGCCCGTCGCTGGCCCGTCCAGGCCCGCCCCGGCCCGTCGCCGGCCCGTCCCGGCCCGTTGCCGCCCGTCGCCGGCCCATCGCCGGCCCGTCGCCGCCCGTCGCTGGCCCGTCGCCGCTCGTCGCGGCCCCGTCTTTGCCGCCCTGTCGCGGCCCTGCCCTGCTGCCGCCCCAGTCACGGCCCTGCCTTCGCCGCCCGTCGCGGCCCTGCCCTGCAGCCGCCCTGTCGCGGCCCTGCCCTGCTGCCGCCCGTCGCGGCCCTGCCCTGCAGCCGCCCTGTCGCGGCCCTGCCCTGCAGCCGCCCGTCGCGGCCCTGCCCTGCCCTGCTGTCGCGGCCCTGACCTAAACCACCAGCTGCGGCCCTGCCCTGCACCCGCCCCTGGTAAGCACCAGCGCCACCATGCCGCGCCGCGCCGCCAGGAGCTGAGCCGCGCCGCCAAGCCTAGCCGCACCGCCCAGCCGAGCTGCGCCGCCCAGCCGAGCCGCGCTGCCCAGCCGAGCCGCGCCGCCCTGCCGAGCCGCGCCGCCCTACCGAGCCGCGCTGCCCTACCGAGCCGCGCCGCCCTACTGAGCCGCACTGCCCTGCCTGCGTTGCTCCTTCTGCTACTGCTGCTTCTGCTGCCACTGCTGATACTGCTGCTCTTGCTGCTACTGCCGCTATGGCTAGCCCTACTGTTCTTACCTTTGATGCTGAGGGGAGTGCAGTTGAGTTTGACGTGTGGGTTGATGACTGCAGCTCTTTCTTCAGTGTGACTCTAGGGACGGGGTATCCCTTTTCGATCACACGTCCGGTGTCTCTACTGCACCTGCTGCCACTGCTGAAAGTACGGTTCGCTCGCAGTGGACCACTCGTGACGCTGTTGCTCGCCTTGCTGTTCGTAGTCACCTGCCGTCTGCTGAGCGCGCACACTTTGGCCAGTACAAGACTGCTCGGTCTTTGTATGACGCTGTAGTAGCGCGCTACTCCTCCCCTTCCACTGCTGCCCTCAGCCGCCTCATGCTGCCGTACCATTTCCCTGACCTTGCCGCCTTTCACAGCCGTAGTCAGGGACCACTTCCTCTCAGTTTGCCCCACCACTCTCACCGTTGACCTCCTCGAGAAGGCCCTCCTAGCAGCAGAGAAGAGCATAGTCGCTGTAGGAGCCTCTCGTGGTGACCCTCGCACCCCCGTCTTTGAGGGGTGTTCCCCCTCCCCCCTTTTGCCCTCTGTTGCCTCTGCTGCTGCGGCCGACCTCGTTGGTTTCGAGTCGGTCGGCGCTGCGTCTGCCCCGAGCGGGAGACGCCGCACCGGCAAGGGCAAGGGGGGCAAGGGTGCTGGAGGGGCTGGCGGGGGTGGCGGAGGTGGTGGTGGAGGCAGTGGAGGGGGTGGGGGTGGTGGTGGGAGTGGTGGCGGGGGTGGAGGTGTCGGTGGCGGCAGTGGAGGCGGAGGCGGCGGCGGCGGTGGCGGTGGGAGCGGAGGTGGCGGAGGTGGCGGCGGTGGAGGAGGCGGCGGCGGAGGAGGTGGAGCTGGTCGGGGTGGCACTGCGCAGAGGGTCGGCTCCGGTGGTGGTCAGCGCCAGCAGCAGCAGCAGCAGCAGCGCACTCGTGACATCCCCCTCCCTCAGCAGCTCCGTGAGTGGTACGCTGCACGCCAGCGGGGTGGGGGTACTGGTCCGTGCACCTACGTCCTACGCACCGGCGACCGCGCGGGTGAGCAGTGCGGGGGTGCGCACTCCACCCAGCGCTGCTTTGGCCGCCTGACGGACGCTTGGCGTCACCAGTTCCCTGAGGCCACTGAGATCCCCCGCTGGGGCGAGCTGTCTAGGGCGGGTGTAGCTGTCTTTGACCTTGACTTTGATGCTATTCTTGCTGCCACTGTGGCAAAGGCAGCAAGGTCAGGGAAGAGGTACGGTAGCATGAGGCGGCTGAGGGCAGCAGTGGCAGGGGAGGAGTAGCGCGCAACTACAGCGTCGTACAAGGTCTGAGCACTCTTGTACTGGCTAAAGTGCGCACGCTCAGAGGTGGGCAGGTGGCGACGCACAGCAAGACGTGCAGCAGCATCGCGTGTGGCCCACTGTGAGCGAACAGTGGCGTCGGCATCAGCAGCAGGGGCAGGAGAGGCACCAGAGGTGAGGTCAAAGAGGGAGAGACCGTCTGCCCTATCGCACTGTAGGAAAAGCTGCAGGTCATCTACCCAGACGTCAAAGTCAATGGCCCGACCCTCAGCGTCAAAAGCGAGGACACTAGGGGTAGCCATGACAGCAGTAGACTAGCAGCGCGAACAGTAGGGTAAGGGCAGTGCAGTGACAGAGGCGCTGCTCTTACCGGACAGGGCGGCTCGGGCGGCTCGGCGGCTCGGCGGCTCGGCAACTCGGCGGCTCGGGCGACTCGGGCGGCTCGGCGGTACGGCGGCTCGGCAGCAACTGCGGCTCGGCTACTCGGCGGCTCGGGCGGCTCGGGCGGCTCGGCGGTACGGCGGTACGGCGGCTCGGCAGCAACTGCAGCTCGGCGGCTCGGCGACTCGGCGGCTCGGGCGGCTCAGGTGGCGCGGCGGCTCGGGCGGCTCGGGTGGATCGGGCTGCTCGGCAGCAGCTCGGCGGCGCCGGCGGCTCGGTGGTGACGGCGGGGCCGCGTGGGGACGGCGGCTGGGCCGGGTGGAGCGGCGGCGGGGCCGGGTGGAGCGGCGTCGGGGCCGGGTGGAGCGGCGTCGGTGCCAGTAGAGGCGGCGCCGGGGCCGGGAAGGGCAGCTCCGGGGCCGCAGGGGTAGGCGACGGGGCCAGCAGAGGCGGCGCCGATGCAGGGAAGGGCGGCGCCGGGGCCGCAGGGGTAGGCGACGGGGCCGCTAGGGCGGCTAGGAGGGGGGGGGGGGTCGCGAGGGCGGCTTGAAGAGGCCGCGAGGGCGGCTAGAAAGGGCCGCGAGGGCGGTGTGAAAGGGCCGCGAGGGCGGCGCGACGCGACGGAGCCGCGAGGGCGGCGGATCGGGGCCGCGAGGGCGGCGCGACGCGGCCGCTAGGGCGGCGCGACGTGAAGGGGCCGCAAGGGCGACGCGACGGGGCCGCAAGCGCGACGCGACGGGGCCGCTAAGGCGGCGCGACAGGGTCGAGAGAGGGGAGCGCGACTCGGGCAGTGTAGAGCGCGCTCCGGGCAGGAAAAAAAAGGTGGTGGGCCCTAGGAACAGTTCCCACAGGGGAACCTGCTCGATACCATGAGAAACTGAACGAGAATGAATTGACTAAGGGAAAGTTGGGTACAAATGCAAACCCTAGAAAACTGTACCCTATATGTGCTACCCCACTATAGCCTACAGTAGCTATGTCATATAAATCTGACACTCTGGCGAACATGGATCGGTACAAATTTAATCCCACCCTGAATGACATTTTCCTCAAGTCTCTTTGAGCTTACTCTTAATCACGACAGCTATGGAGCTGACCTCGTGCCTCTAGCAACGTGATGGCAGCAGCATTGTGTTGCTGGCAGCAAAAAGAAACTAGCAGTATCCAAAGATGCTGCCAGCAGTGAAAAAAATTAGCCAGCAGGCAGGCCCTCAGATTCATTTCTGGCCTGTCTGATTCATCAGACTTAGTACACCGTTTTAGTCTGATCAATCAGAGTCGGTAAAAAAAAAAAAGCTGAAATTTCAGAGCGTCAACAAAAAAAGTATGAACAATCAGAGTCAGCACCAATTTTTAGTATGATTGTGATTTTAGAGGTGTGAGCTCTGTTGGCATTGTTTGAACGACATCTACAATAGTCTTGCCTACACATACATACTAATATACTACTGCTTAACATTCACATGCGTAACAACTATCTATACTACTTAACTATCCTATCTAAGATATCCTACTCATCAAATCCAGCATCATCAATGTCAGTGTGAGATGCATCCTCATCTCCTAGGTCTACTACTTCTACTTCCATCTCTTCATCTGCAAGCTCCTTGCCCCTCTTGCTATGTTGCTTTCCTGCAAGCGGGAGTGGAGCATTGCTGTGGGGCTTGCACTTCTTATAGCTCCTCTAGATGGTTACGATCTCCTCCGAGTTGGGCTTGTAATTGAATGCGTGCATCCTTCAGTGAGCCCCTCTATAATAGTCTTGCCTATACATACATACTAATATACTACTGCTTAACATTCACATGCATAACAACTATCTATACTACTTAACTATCCTATCTAAGATATCCTACTCATCAAATCCATCATCATCACTGTCAGTGTCAGATGCATCCTTCTCATCTCCTAGGTCTACTACTTCTAATTCCATCTCTTCATTTGCAAGCTCCTTGCCCCTCTTGCTATGTTGCTTTCCTGCAAGCGGGAGTGGAGCATTGCTATGGGGCTTGTGCTTCTTATAGCTCCTCCAGATGGTTACGATCTCCTCCGAGTTGGGCTCGTAATTGAATGCATGCATCCTTCAGTGAGCCCCTCTGCCACGACTTGATGATGTTATGCCTAGAGAACCCTCGCTCGCACTCCACGGTGCTCAGCGGCAGAACAGCTACCACCACCCATAAAAGCACTAGATTGGGGTAGTTGTCACGCCAGTCGGGTGTCTTGAGCATGGCAGTGAGCCCCGCGTGGAAGCTGCGCTCGTTCTTGTTGGATGCTGGAAGCACCGAGGTGAACATGCGCAGCTCCTTCACCGCACAGCGCTTGTTGACACCTGGCGGGGTTTAGGGAAACGTATAACAAAGGAAAGGAATGAGGGAACGTACGTTGAAGCGCCGCATAACAAACAAGCTCACCGGTCAATAATCAAGCACCATTTGGAAACCATACACACAAGGCTCGGAAATTTGGGCCTACCTGGCAGGATCTCCCCTGTCAGGTCGGCCTTGAACAGAGTGACAAGTGACTCTAGCCACTCGAGGCACTTGCGGTTCCTCTCTCCTCGTTCTAGCGGGTACTCATCGGGGGTGAAGAGCTTTGCCCCAGACATCCCCTCCAGATCGCCAAGCCGATGCAGCAGGTTGTGGATAATCGGCTCGACGAACTCCGTGAAGACGTCCACGCAGCCATCGTGGGTCCCGGGCCCATCGAACTCCTCCAGCTCGTCCTCATGCAGCCTAAAAGTGAAGCGTGCAGGGCGGCTGTCCGAGTCAACGCCCTCGAGAGTTACCTTCCGGTTTCCTCCTGGCCCATGGCGCGCGATGAAGGGGGACAACAGCTCGCTGAATCCGCCACCGAAGTCGTCGCCGCAATCAACGTAGCGACTCTCGATGTGGGACGTTGTGCTCGATATGTGCATGCACGCTGGCATAGTCAAGCCTGACAGGGAAGAGAGAAGTAGTTAGTGACTGCTGAAGGTAAGCTTGCAGGGAGCTGGCAGAAGGACCAATACTTCAATACATTAATGATATAAAACAATCACAAACAAGCTCACCTCCTTGTGCTGGAACGCCCTATTGAGGATGTTGAGTTGCTCAAGCACATCAGCAATGAAAAACAAGAGGAAATGAAACCTGTAGCTTGTCACGAGCGCATACAACTTCGCGTCCCACTCCTTCTGCATCACGATCAGTGCTGGAAGCACGGCGACAAGCCTGCACGCTGCGTCACCCCGCGAAAGCCAACAGACGGCATGTATACCTTGTAGCTCAAGGCTTGTGGAAGTGAACAATTCATGGAGGCCCATAAAGCGCTGATGCCAAGGCCCCGACCGGCCGAGATGCTCCGACACGGTACGAATCATCGTGTCAATCACGTTGAAGGCGGGAATCTTCTCGGCGGATGTTTTAGCCGCCAGTGCCTCCCTGTAGAACAAGGCGCAAACAAGTAATTAGTCGGGCACTTCTGAAACCGAAAAAAACAGCACAATGCTTTATGCTCAAAGTATAACATACCTGTGCGCGATGCAATGTGATGACACCAAATAAGGGATGCGCAGGTGGAGGCGTGTAGTGAGGCCCAACTTGCTGCCCATCATTACGTTGGCACCGTCGGTGCTGATGCCTGCTATGTGCTGAAGGTCGATCTCGACTGCTTGCAGGTGTGACAGGAGAATGCTCAGAAGAGATGTTGCGTCTGCCTTCTCCACGGTGAGTAAAGCCACGAACTCCGTGACGAGCTTATTGTCACAGATGAAGGTGATGAAGAGGATCAGGTGCTTGTCGCTGCGCCTATCCGTGCTCTCGTCAATCGAGATGCCAACGAACGGCGACGCCAGCACGTGTTCCAGCTGGGTTGTTTGGAGCCATGTCGCAGTCGCTTGCGTCAACTCGCCGAAGCCGTATCTGCACAGGGAAACAATTGTCTATAAATATGTACGTGTAAATTACTGAAACACATATGTTTATAAAAATGCATATGGCAGTTGCACTCACGTGGTGTAATAGGTGCCGTACCCCTTCTTCGGGAAGCACTTCAGGCCCTTCTCCGCCAGGTACCGCACCAGTTTCACCCACATCCCCATGGGCGCTTCGGACCTGCTGGCGAACAGCAGCGAGTCGAGAAGGGCGACGACGCGCATCTTCTCACCGTCAATCGTGGCGCGATGTTGGTCGATCAGCGGCTGCCCTGCAATCCCGCCATCGCAAGCTTGTGCTTCGCTGTGCCAGCGTGCTTGCGAAAAGAATTTGTCTGCAAGTTGGTGGCGCCTTTCCCGCGCCTCCCGCACTTGCCTGCATCGCCAGCATGAGCTGCACAAACAATACACTTGAACGTATGCAGCCTCGAGGAGTTTTTTAGCGATCTGAAGCCAGGGAAAGCGTGCAGCCCAATGACTCTTGAACTTGTCAATCGCATCGTCGTAGACACTTTCAATGAGCTACGCCAGGTTGATGTTGAGGCTAGGACGCGGCCGTTCAGAGGACCCGGGAACGTTGTTGACATCGGCATACGACGATGATGCCTTCCCAAAGCTCAAGGTCGCATGCTTGAGCCGGATGGTGCGCACCGTGGTTTGAGTAGGATGGTGCGAGGCCGAAGCCACAGTAGGTTCCGCAACTGTCTCTTCCACAACGTCGTGAGAGATGGAGATAACAGGTGCTACGGGTTCCTTCTGGGTGGGGATTGTATCAGGCGTGGCGCTTGCTGCCTTATCGAGTTCTCGAGAGCTAAGCAAGAAATATAGGTCTGTTAAGGCAGGCTGGGAAGCAGGGTCGTCATCGCTAGTGGGGGGATTTTCCAGCACCGCCATGGCGGGGTTCTGAGAGAGTATGGAGAGAGAGAGAACTCGGTAATGGCTGGAGCTAGTGAGTAAAAGCTCGGAGTATGGATGACACCCTAGCTCAAAGACGATGGCCCTAGAACCGACAACGGGCCATCCTTGAGTTAGGTGGGTGGTTGCCTAGCATGCACGGCAATGACGAGGGGCGTCTGCTGTGCAATGCTGTCAGCATTGGTTCATGGGTGCCCATAGTTGCATCGTGGGCACAGGAGGAGTCTGTAATGGCAAGTAGAAGCTGCCAAAAGGACCAATCAGTGCCCTAGCAGGGTGTGCGCTGGTGCTTACGAGGGAAAAATCGGTCCGCAGGGCAGTGTCGCCCACAAGGAAACCTGACTGTTGTGTTGTGTTGTCCCAGGTATCGCGTCATTGACAACAGTCAGGCACTACCGCTAATCCGAGGTGTCGGCGCCTAGGTACATTGAATCAGAGTCGGTACACGTTTGTACTATGAAGAATCAGAGTACACTCCACAAAAAACTCTAAAACTTCAGACTTAGCTTAAAAAATAAATATGATTCATCAAAGTTGAGGCAAAAAAAAAAAAACTGAAATAACAAAGTTTTTCATTCAAATCAGAGAATTTTCTCTGACTTTGTGGGGCCTGCCAGCAGGCTATAAATTCCGCTGGAATCACACTGCACAATGATGGGACTCACATACACCACACACCGAAATCACACAGATTGAATGAATCTCGGCACTGGGTGGTTACTACGAAGTTTGTACATGTTACAATTTTGTTTAAATTATGGACTTATGAAAAGATTTATATGACACCCATAACCTTCCTTTTACAAGACAACCTTTTTTTTTGTTTTTTTTTTTTTCGTAGTGTATGAGAAAAGACATACATACATACTACTAGGGTGATGACGATAATAGATCGTTATTCAACATGGTATCGGGAATGGTTGGTTCCGAGGCCCATTTGTTTTCCCATGGTGCCCTACTCCACTGCTGAAGGCGCGTTCGTCGACCCCGTTGCGTCCATCATCGCTGCTCCCGTCACTCTCGTCGTGGCACCAGTCGCAGCCTTGGCGCGGCTCGTGTCGCGACCCCTTCGACCCCAACCGTCGCACCCATTCTGCGCCCCGTCGGTTGTTAGTCTGAGAAACAGTCAAGCTTTCTTCTGAGTAAAAAAAAAAAACTATACCGTGACTGTGCTGTGTCCGAATACTGAATGAGAATGAATGAACTATGAAAAAGTTGGGTACAAGTGCTAACCCTAATTGGGTTGTACCCCTTATGGGCTACCCCACTATAGCTTACACAACTATAAGCACTATAACATTCTGACACACCCCCATAGGCAAAGTGGGGGAGAACAAGTGGTCACAAGACCAGTCAAGAAAACAAAGCAAGCTCAGGGTGGATCACAAAGTCACCACATAGTCCGAGGACTAGCAAAGGGCCACAAGGCCAGTTCACATGCAGAGTTATATAAAAGAGAACAAACAATACAGTGATCATACCCTAGCAAGTGCAAGCATGCAGGTATATATATAGATCACAGTACAAGCAAAGTCACACAGTATGCAAGTGAGGCAAAGTAGGTACAAGGCCTAACACAGTAGAGAAGCGCAGATGATCACCAAGCAGAAGTGCCTTGGTGAATATATCAGCAGTGTTGGCCCTAGTGGCCACGTACGCAAGACGAAGCTGGCCACGCTGCTGCAACTCTCGAGCAAGGAAGTATCGCAGAGCGATGTGCTTCGTTCTGTGCTCCTGACACAAGGCAATCATGGCCTTGTTGTCTACGTATAGAACTGGAGGCGAAAGAGGTTCCTCTCCCAAGTCAGTCAGCAGGTAGGTGAGCCAGCGTAGCTCCTGTGCAGCCATGGCCCCGGCGTAGATCTCAGCCTCACAACTGGAGCTGAGAACCGAAGACGAGCAGTAGACCGCCAGAAAACAGAGCCAGAGCCAAGGCTGAAGGTGTAACCCTGTGACGACCGCTGCGTAGCGGAGTCATCAACCCAAGAAGCGTCTGCGTGACCAGTGAGGACAACTGGACCCCGTCCTCCAAGCACGAGCCCCATGCCTGACGTACTGCACAAGTAATGCAGTACCCTCTTTGCAGCATCCCAGTGCACCTTTCGGTGCCTACCGGGAGCCACGTAGCGAGCCAGGAGGCTGAGAGTGTACGCGAGGTCAGATCGTGTGCACGTCATCAGGTACATGAGGCAACCCACAAGCTTAGGGTACGGACCACTCGGCTCTACGGACTTGTCCGAAGGTGGAGCTGAGAGCGAGTGGCTGGTAGACAGAGGAGTGGGCTGTGACGAGGAGAACTTGAAGCTAAAGCGCTGAAGGACCCGCTTCACCCTGAAAATCCACATGTCAACGACTATGTTCGCCCCAGGTGGGGGGACCTCGTCGACGTAAGTGCCTGTGGACTTCCAGGATGCCATCTCGGCATCCATGGCTGCCTGCCACTCAGAGGAGTAAGGACCCATAATCGCCTCTGCGTAAGAGCGCGGGGTCGGGATGTCTGGTGCATCCGGGTCTCCCTTAGGGGCAAGCAGCATGGAAGCGAAACGAGGTACAACAGCTGCAAGACACTCAAAGTCCTCCTGCCTGTCCTCAAGGACGTCCGTGCCAAGAGCATACTCACCCCCGACGGAAGGAGGACTGGCAGAGTCAGACTCAGCAACAAGAGCAGTGGCGTAGTCTAGACGACAGGCAGCAGCAAAGTCAACCAGCTCAGCAACGAGGGCAGACGCAGCAGGGGACTCAAAAGAAGGGTCAGTGACAGCAGTGGCGAGGAGATGAGAGACAGTGGGACTGGCAGCACGAGCGCGGTCAGCCTCAGGGTCAGGGACCTCAGGAAGAGAGGACTCAGGAGGAGCAGGCAGAGGAACACGCAGTGGAACAGAGGAAGGACGAAGTGCCATAGGGTGCGTGCCGGGGTCAGGAGGAGGACGCGAATGAGGAACGCGACGAGCAGTGCGAACAGGCGAGACAGGACGAGACGCAGGCTCACGACGCTCTGTAAAACCGCCGGACTGCTCAGTGTAAGGAGAAGGAGCAGGTAGTGGGGAGGCCGGCTGTAACGGCAGCTGCGACGGGTCAGGCGGTGGACACAGGAGGGGAGGAGTAAGGCTAGTAGAAGACAGGACACCAAGAACCTGCTGAAGCAGGGGAATGAAGTACACTCGTGGCCGCACAGTGCCTCCAGGGTCAACAGCTCCAGCTCCTCCAGCTCCAGCGCCTCCCGCGCCTGGGCCTCCAACTCCAGCTACTCCAGCTTCAGCGCCTTTAGTGCCAGTGCCACCAGCTCCAGCAGCCCCAGGCTCCATAAACTATCCAGCTCCAGCTCCTCCAGCTCCAGCGCCGGGGCCTCCAACTCCAGCTCCTCCAGCTCCAGCGCCTCCAGCGCCAGTGCCACCAGCTCCAGCAGCCCCAGGCTCCGTAGGGTCTCCAGCTCCAGCTCCCCCAACACCACCAGTCCTGGCAGCTCCAGTACCCCTGGTACGAGCACCTCCAGGACCAGCAGCCGCAGTACCTCCAGTACCACAAGCTCCAGCAGTAACCCCAACACCTCAAGCGCCAGCGTCTCCAGTGCCTCCAGCTCCGGTAGCTCCACTCCAAAGGCGTGCGCGCCAAACAAGCCACTCACGCAGCTGCTGCTGAGACAGTCTCGGAGAAGCAGCAGCCAGGTGCGTCAGGGGGAAAGCCAAGGAAGACGCAGAGGATAGCGCGGGCGGAGAGCTTGTCCGCGGACGTATCGCGAATAAAGGCATGAGAGCCCCAGACCCGGAACACCGACCCATCGCCAACCTCCCCCGTCCAACGCAGTGTAGGCGAGGTCTCCAAGAAGGAGACACGGGGCCAGAGGTTGAGCTGATGCGCAGCATACCGGACCGCAAACGGCCACAGAAAATGGGGAGCAGCCGCATGGATCATGGAGGTACGAGCGACCTCCATGACTAAGCCAATGCGGCGCTCAGAAATCCCATTTTGCTGAGGGGAGTCCGGAAGCGTGAACGACTGGAGAATGCCCTCCCCACGACAAAAGTCCCGCAAGAGGTCGGTGGAGAACTCACCACCTCTGTCAGAGTGCAGACGCAGGACAGGAAGGTCTACACAGAACCGCTCACGGAGCTGGAGACGGACTGCGCGGATCTAAGGGATCAAGACATCAACGACCAGACCCTTGTTGCGCAAGGGGAAGACCGTGGTGTACCGCGTGTAGTCGTCAACAACCAGCAGAAAGTAGCTCTCGCAGCCCTGTCCACTGACGCGGGCTGGGCCCCACACGTCCATGTGGAGAGTCTGCAGGGGAGCAGTCGTCGGGGGAAACGAGGAGGAGTGAGGAGCGGCGCGCTGCCGCCCCTCGACGCAAGGAAGGCAGGGCGGGGCAGGCGAGGGCGGTAGGGGAGGCAGAGACCTGGGTAGACCAGAGACAAGGAGACGGGAGTGCATGCCACGAAGGCGTGGCAGGGAGGGGTGACCCAGGCGGTGGTGCCATAGAAGAGTCTTGTGCGACAGGAGGTGACACGAGCAAGGGGGTGCTACCTGACCTGACGCGGACACCTGAGCAGATGCAACTACCTGAGGAGGCTCGGTAGCCAGTGTGTACAGACTCGACCCTGGCCGATGAGTGAACGTGGCCAGGTGACGACCCGTCCGTGTACACATGCAGATCGACACACGCTGACCCCCAGGAATGGTGGTAGTGACCATTGCGTCTTGGAGGGCAACGGTACTCACCAAGTTCGTAGAGAAAGAGGGGAGGTGAAGACCTGACAGTGAGCAAGACGGAACCGCCGGAATCGGGAGGACAGTGGAGGAATGGGCAACGTCTGGGCCCCCGGAGGGGTCAGCTGGTCGGACCAGGACTGGTGCAGGGAGAGGAGTGAGGGTGGTGGTGTCACGAAAGAAACTGCGTGAGGCACCAGAGTCCAGCGTGAAGGTGTGCAAGGCCTCAGCAGGTGCAGTACCAGGGAGAGAAGACTCAGTAGCACCCAGAGCAGCAGCCTCTATACCTGGGTCAGGCGGGACACACAGGTAACAGTCACCCTCAGCACTAGCAGACAAAGCATACATAGCAGAAAGAATAGCATCATAGTCTAGGTCAAAGATCGTAACACCAGACCTAAGCAGCTCTGCCCAGTGAGGGCGCTCAACCTCATCACCAAACTCAGCACGGCACGCATCGTCGGGACGGGAGAAGCAGCGGTTCTGCGTGTGAGACTTCATGCATGTCTGACTAGCACGGTCACCCGTGCGAATGACATACGGGCAGCTCACACTACCCCCAGACGCCCCACGCTGAAACAACCACTCACAAAGCTGTTGGGGCGACGGGGTCTCGCTCCGACGCTGCTGCCGCTGCCGCTGGCCTCCTCCAGAACAGCCACGCTGAGCTCCAGTCCTACTACCACCACTGCCACCGCTGCCACTACCACCACTCCCACCGCTACCTTCACCGCCGCCACCAACGCCCCCACTCCCTCCACCACTCCCACCGCTGCCACCACCTCCACTGCCTCCACTACCTCCACTGCTGCCCCCACCACCACTCCCGCTGCCCCCTCCACCACCCCTGCCACCCTTGCCCTTGCTGCTGCGGCGCTTCGCACCAGCAGAAGCAGCCCCGACATCCTCAGTACTAAGGACGTCTACAGCAGCTGCAGAGGTGTAGGAGGGGGCAAGGGGGGAGGGGGAGCACCCCTCAAAGAAGGTCGTGCGCGGAGTGCCACGAGCAGCACCTACAGCTACTGCACTAGTCTCAGCTGCAAGGAGGTGCTGCTCGAGTAGGTCAACAGTGAGGGAGGTGGGGTCAAGGGAGAGAAAGTGGTCCCTGACAGAGCGAAGAGATTCAGGGAGGCGGGTGACTATAAAGTAGAGAGTGATGAACATCGGGGGCTGGTTCTTGTCAAGGAACTCAGCGGGGGCGGCAGCGCGGTAGCGAGCGTCGCTAGCGCGAAGGTGGGAAACCAGGTCCTCAACTGTGGCAAAGGCGGACAGCTCGGGGAACAGGTAGGGCAGTAGGAGGCGGCCTAGAGCAGCAGTGGCAGGCGAGGAGTAGCGAGTGACTACAACGTCGTACAGTGCTTGCGCTGTCCTGTGCTGTCCAAAGTGAGCGCATTCGGCCAACGGGAGGTGCTTGCGAATGGCTAAGCGGGCAGCAGCGTCGCGAGTCAGCCACTGTGAACGGGTCGCACTGTCAGCTTTGGCGGGAGGGGCGGGAGCAGCGTCAGACGTGTGGTCAAACAACGAAACACTGTCCCTAGAGTCGCTCAGCAGGTACAGCTACAGGTCATCGAGCCACGTGTCAAACTGCAGGGGGGCACCCTCATGATCAAACGCTAGCACGCGGAGAGAAGCCATAGTGGCGCAGCACGCAGGGCGGGCAGAAGCTGGGCAGCGCAGAGGGGGGGAGCAAGGGGGCTGCAAGAACGCAGTGTGCAGGCTGCAAGGGGCGGCGCACAAGAAGGGGCGGCTAGCGGGCCGTTAGAGAGCGGCGTGCAGGCAGCAGGAGCGGCTGGCGGGCTGCTAGCAGGCGGCGCGCGGGCGGCAGGGGCGACGGGCGGGCCGACAGCGGGCGGCGCGTGGGCGGCAGAGGCGGCTGGCGGGCCGTTAGCAGGCAGCGTGCGGGGGGCAGAGGCGGCTGGCGGGCCGATAGCGGGCGGCGCGCAGGCGGCAGAGGCAGCTGGCGGGCCGTTAGCAGTGCGCGGGCGGCAGAAGCGGTTGGCGGGCCGTTAGCAGGCGGCATGCGGGGGGTAGAGGCAGCTGGCGGGCCGATAGTGGGCAGTGCGCGGGCGGCAGAGGCAGCTGGCGGGCCGTTAGCAGGCAGCGTGCGGGCGGCAAAAGCGGCTGGCGGGCCGATAGCGGGCGGCGCGCGGGCGGCGGGGGCAGCTGGCAGGCCACTAGCGGGCGGCGCGCGGACGACAGGGGCGGCTGGCGGGCCTATTGCGAGTGGCACGCGGGCGGCAGAGGCAGTTGGCGGGCGGGCGAGTCGCTAGCGGGCGACGGGCCGCGGGTTGACGGGCCTAGCGGCGACGGGCTAGGGGCGACGGGCTAGGGACGACGGGCCGGGGGTCGACGGGCCGGGGCGACGGGCCTAGGGCGACGGGCCTAGGGGCGACGGGCCGAGGCGACGGGCCTAGGGCAACGGGCCTAGGCGACGGGCTAGGGGCGACGGGCCGGGGGTCGACGGGCCGGGGCGACGGGCCTAGGGCGACGGGCCTAGGGGCGACGGGCCGAGGTGACCGGCCTAGGGGCGACGAGCCTACGGGCGACGGGTCGCGATGGGCCTAGGGGCCTGGACTAGGGGTCGACGGGTCGCGACGGGTAGTAGGGGCAGCACGAGGGCTGCAGAGGGCGACTAGTTGGGTAGCACTGTGGTGGGCCCAAGGAAAAAAAACGGTCCTAGGGAAGGACCTGCACTGAAACCATGTCAGAATACTGAACGAGAATGAATGAACTATGAAAGAGTTGGGTACAAGTGCTAACCCTAATTGGGTTGTACCCCTTATGGGCTACCCCACTATAGCCTACACAACTGTAAGCACTATAACATTCTGACATGCTGCACTCTTTGGCACCCGCCGCTTTGTCCAACCCCCAAGCACCGTTGTGTTCTCCCAAATTTGAAGTACCCATTGCCGACTTTCGAGGTACCTCAAAAGTCACATGCATGCCCCTTGTGTCGTCCTTTCCCGTAACTGATAGCCATTGCTCATGTTTCCTTCTTCTCCAACCCATTTTCATTACCTCATCACCCTCCCGATGTTTCGTTCTTCTCTTTCTGCTGTCTCTTCCTCTTAACGCATTTCTCTTTACTCATCCCATCCCATCCCATCCCATCCTATCCCATCCCATCCCATCCCATCCCATCCTCATCACTCTGCCCTTCTTCCTGCCCTCAACTCTTTGCCGTTCACTTCCCTTCCTTCCATGTAACTCTGGCAGTCGACACGTGTGCCTACGTTGCACTTGCCAATCCCCGCAACAGCTGATGCGCGGGGATGGCGGCTGGTACGCCCACACCAGCGCAAGCCTTGAGTTTTGATCTGGTCCATGGTCTGATCCGTGAGGCTGGTTCTAGAAAAGGTGCGCATCATGACAATATTAGGATTGGATCAGACTTGCCCTTATAAACTAATTATGAGCACTTTTTGTGCCCTATTTGAGCAGGCCTGGTTTTACATGGTATTTTGCAGGTTGCCTCTAATCCAGAGGTTTCTTTGTTTGTTTGTTTTTTCAACAAAAACAAAGCGGGTGCGAGTCGTCGGCAGGGGCCATGGAGTCGGGTGTATCTGCTGTGGTAATTGGAGCAGGGGCTGAGGTAGGTCAGGGATGGTCACGTGAAGGCAAGGGCTTAGGGTGAGAGGTTGTAGGTCGAGATGAAGATAGGGAATTAGGAAGGGTGTCCTTAAGAACCTGCCGGAGAACCTCCTTCTGTTGTTTCGAGACAAGTTTTGGCTCTGGCGTTGGCTGAGGTTGCGGCGAAGGTTGCAGAAGCTGGTTGAGGCTGAGGAATAGAGGGTGGTGCGGGTCATCGGCAGGGGCCATGGAGTCGGGTGTATCTGCTGTGGATATTGGAGCAGGGGCTGAGGTAGGTCAGGGATGGTCACGTGAAGGCAAAAACTTAGGGTGAGAGGTCGTAGGTTGAGATGAAGATCGGGAATTAGGAAGGGTGTCCTTAAGAACCTGCCGGAGAACCTCCTTCTGTTGTTTCGAGACAAGTTTTGGCGCTGGCGTTGGCTGAGGTTGCGGCGAAGGTTGCAGAAGCTGGTTGAGGCTGAGGAATAGAGGGTGGTGCAAGATTTGATGAGGCAGTCGGGTGTCTCACAGGCTGGAGCCGGTTGCGAACGAGCAGGAGGACGAGGAGGAAGGGGCTCGAAGTCTTGGGCATCGCAACCCCTTTTGTGGCTTGTCATGTTGTGAGGTAATGGGCTCGTGGCTATGAAATGAATTTGGAAAGTGCAGTACATGGAGGTGGAAAACCTCAACTAGATGCTCGATACAAGCAGGGAGTTCAAAGTGGAGGAGCGGAGACACCGAGGGACTTGCAAGCCTTTCCTCCACTCTCCGTTCTCCTATCACAGATCGCCTTACATTGGTAGTACATGGAGGTGGACAACCTCAACTAGATGCTTGACACGAGGGGCTGAGAGACTGGCTGCTGCTCTCACCCCAACCAACCCCATCCCATTTCCCCACACACACAGTTTGTCCTCCGTATATTCTGCAGATCATTTTTTGAGACGTCTCAAAAGTCGTCACGAGGGGCTGACGGACTGGCTGCTGCTCTCACCCGATCCCGTTTCCCCACACACTTCTTGTTTGTCCTCCGTATGTTCTGCAAATCGCCCTGCAGCGGCAGTACATGGAGGCTGACAACCTCAACAAGATGCTTGATATGAGCTGAAGGACTTTTCACCTTCCTCCCCTCTCTTCACTGCACCCCCCACACTGTCACTGTCTATCTATTCCACAGATCTCCCTGCAGCGGAAGTACATGGAGGTGGATAACCTCAACAAGATGCTGCACATGAGCAAGGAGTTTTCCTCCCTACCCGTCCCTCTCCAACTCCCTTGCTCTCACATACATACACACTCACACCCCGTCCCTCTACTGCAGATCGCCGTACGTGGAGGTTGACAACCTCAACAAGATGCTGGACTGGACATGAGCAAGGAGTTTAAAGCCGAGGAGCTTAGGGATTTCCGCGGGCAGGAGCAGAAGGCGGGTGGAGTGAGTGGCGTCTGGCGGAAGGAACGACCAGACCAGAGGGGCTTGGATATGAGAGAGTGAGGGACATGAGTAGGGAGTTGAAGGCCGAGGAGCTGAGAGTTTTAGGAGGGCAGGGGCAGAATTTTGGAGGGGTGAGTGAGTGGTGTTTGGGTGAAGGAACGACCAGAGGGATTGAAGAGATGATAAAGAGAGGGACATGAGCAAGGAGTTTAAAGCCGAGGAGCTGAGGGACTTCCGAGGGCAGGAGCAGAAGGACGTAGGGATGAGTGTGATTTGATTGGGGGTGATAGTGAGGAAGGGGTTAATGGGGGGTGTAGTCGTGGGGGAGTAAGAATGAGGGGCATGAGCAATGAGCTCAAAGCCACAGAGCTGAGAGATTTTCGCGGGTAGGAGCAGAAGGCAGGGAGGGTAAGTGTTGTGTGGGGGATGGGGCTTGAATGTGAGAGTAGGAATGTGAGGGAGTGGGCGAGTGAGGGAGTGAGAGAGAGGGAGTGAGAGAGAGGGAGACATGAGAGAAAGGAGTTCAAAGTGGAGGAGCTGAGGGATTTTCGCTGGCAGGAGAAGAAGGCGGGAGGGGTGAGTGGTGTATGGGGGAGAGGGCTTGGATATGGGGGGGTGGGGGAATGAGAGAGTTAATCAGTGGCGGATTGGGGGAGGGGTGAGGGGCATGAGTAAGGAGTTCAAAATGGAGGAGCTGAGGGATTTTCGCAGGCAGGAGCAGAAGGCGGGAGGGGTGAGTATTGGTTGGGTAAGGTAGGGGGCGTGTGAGCGGTGTTGGGAAATTCGAGTGAGGGATTGGGGGAATGAGGGGCATGAGCAACGAGCTCAAAATGGAGGAGCTGAGGGATTTCTGAGGGCAGGAGGGGTGAGTCTGATTTGGTGGTGGGCAGAGAGGAAGGGGCCAGCGAGGAGGGAAGGGGTGAATGGACATGGTTAGGGAGTGAGTGAGACCGTGAGGGAGTGGTGGAGTGAGCGACATGAACAGTGAGATCAAAGCCGAGGAGCTGAGATATTTCCGAGGGCAGGAGCAGAAGGCAGGCGGGTTGAGTTTCATCCGATGGGGGTGGGGGCCACTGAGGAAAGGGTGGATGGGTATGCTTAGGAAGTGAGACAGTGAGGGATTGAAGGGGTGAGGTACGGTACGGGAGTAAGTGGCATGAGCAAGGAGTTCAAAGCGGAGGAGCTGAGGAGAGGTGCTACTCTACTGCTGAGCGGTTTTCGAGAATTCTCAAAAATCGCTCACAATGAATTAAAATCAGAGGAGCTGAGAAGAGGTGCTACTCTACTGCTGCAGAATGCAGGAGCAGAAGGCCAGAAGGGTTTGGATATGGGGGAGTGGGGGAGCGAGGAACATGAACAAAGAATTCATGTATGAGGAAGTGAGAGAGTTAAAAGGTGAGGAAGTGAGAGAGTTAAAAGGTGAGGAAGTGAGAGAGAAAAAAAATTGAGGAAGTGAGAGAGTTAAAAAGTGAGGATGTGAGAGAGTTAAAAGGTGAGGAAGTGAGAGAGTAAGGGACATGATGAGCAATGAGCTCAAGGCTGAGGAGCTGAGGGACTTCTGAGGGCAGGAACAGAAGGCAGGCAGGGTGAGTGAATGGTGAATGGGGGATGACTTGGATATGAGGGAGTGAGGTAGTGATGGTATGAGGGACACGAGTGAGTGTCAAACTTATATGCTGTAGTCTGTTTAGGCTGTAGTGGGGTAGTTCATATAGGGTACAACACTTTTAGGTTTCCTACTTGTACCCACCTGCTTGCTAGTTCAGTCATTCATTCCTTCACTATTCTGACATGGTATTCTGAGCAGGTTCCCTAGTGGGAACGTTTTTTTAGGGCCCACCACGATTTTTTTTTTCCTGCCCTGCCCGAAGCGCGCCTCGCGCCTGCCTCACTTGCGCCGTCGCGCGCCCTGCCCTAGTACGGCCCGTCGCGGCCCTGCCTTTGCTGGCCCATCGCGACCCTGCCTTCGCCGCCCGTCGCTCGCCCGTCCCGGCCCGTCCCGGCCTGTCGCCGCCCGTCGCTGGCCCGTCGCCGCTCGTCACGGCCCTGCCTTCGCCGCCCACTGCGGCCCTGCCCTGCAGCCGCCCTGTCGCAGCCCTGCCTTCGCCGCCCGTCGCTGGCCCGTCCAGGCCCGCCCCGGCCCGTCGCCGGCCCGTCCCGGCCCGTTGCCGCCCGTCGCCGGCCCATCGCCGGCCCGTCGCCGCCCGTCGCTGGCCCGTCGCCGCTCGTCGCGGCCCCGTCTTTGCCGCCCTGTCGCGGCCCTGCCCTGCTGCCGCCCCAGTCACGGCCCTGCCTTCGCCGCCCGTCGCGGCCCTGCCCTGCAGCCGCCCTGTCGCGGCCCTGCCCTGCTGCCGCCCGTCGCGGCCCTGCCCTGCAGCCGCCCTGTCGCGGCCCTGCCCTGCAGCCGCCCGTCGCGGCCCTGCCCTGCCCTGCTGTCGCGGCCCTGACCTAAACCACCAGCTGCGGCCCTGCCCTGCACCCGCCCCTGGTAAGCACCAGCGCCACCATGCCGCGCCGCGCCGCCAGGAGCTGAGCCGCGCCGCCAAGCCTAGCCGCACCGCCCAGCCGAGCTGCGCCGCCCAGCCGAGCCGCGCTGCCCAGCCGAGCCGCGCCGCCCTGCCGAGCCGCGCCGCCCTACCGAGCCGCGCTGCCCTACCGAGCCGCGCCGCCCTACTGAGCCGCACTGCCCTGCCTGCGTTGCTCCTTCTGCTACTGCTGCTTCTGCTGCCACTGCTGATACTGCTGCTCTTGCTGCTACTGCCGCTATGGCTAGCCCTACTGTTCTTACCTTTGATGCTGAGGGGAGTGCAGTTGAGTTTGACGTGTGGGTTGATGACTGCAGCTCTTTCTTCAGTGTGACTCTAGGGACGGGGTATCCCTTTTCGATCACACGTCCGGTGTCTCTACTGCACCTGCTGCCACTGCTGAAAGTACGGTTCGCTCGCAGTGGACCACTCGTGACGCTGTTGCTCGCCTTGCTGTTCGTAGTCACCTGCCGTCTGCTGAGCGCGCACACTTTGGCCAGTACAAGACTGCTCGGTCTTTGTATGACGCTGTAGTAGCGCGCTACTCCTCCCCTTCCACTGCTGCCCTCAGCCGCCTCATGCTGCCGTACCATTTCCCTGACCTTGCCGCCTTTGCCACAGTCGCTGACCTCATTACTCACCTCCGCACTAGTGACGCCCGCTACCGAGCTGCGCTTCCCACTGAGTTCTGTGCCAAGAACCCCCCCCCCATGTACATCACCCTTTACTACCTAGTCACCCGCCTCCCTGACTCCCTTGCTTCAGTCAGGGACCACTTTCTCTCCCTTTGCCCCACTGAGCTCACCGTCGACCTGCTAGAGGAGCGCCTCACTGCAGCTGAGAAGAGTATCTTAGCTGTAGGTGCTTCTCGCGACGACCCTCGCGCCCCTTTCTTTGAGGGGTGTTCCCCTATCCCCCTTCTCCCCTCTGTTGCTTCTACTGCTGCTGTCGACCTCGTTGGCACTGCGGAGGTCGGGACTGCGTCTGCTCCTAGTGGGAGGCGCCGCAACAGCAAGGGCAAGGGGGGCAAGGGTGGTGGAGGGGACAGTGGGGGCAGCGGTGGAGGCGGTGGAGGAGGCGGAGGGGGTGGCGGTGGAGGTGGGGGTGGTGGCAGGAGTGGGGTCTTCGGTGGCGGCGGTGGGGGTGGTGGAGGCAGCGGCAGCGGCGGTGGAGGCAGCTGCAGCGGTGGTGGAGGTGGCGGCGGCGGTGGTGCTGGTCGAGGTGGTAGCCAGCGCCAGCAGCAGCCGCGTTCCCGTGAGACCCCGTCGGCCCAGCAGCTTCGTGAGTGGTACGCTGGGCGTGGGAGGTCTGGGGGTGTTGGTCCCTGTACTTACGTTCTTCGCACCGGTGGGCGCCGTGGGGAGACGTGCGGGCTGCCACACGCTGCGCAGCGCTGCTTCGGTTGCCTGACTGACGCCTGGCGCGCCCAGTTTCCTGGCGCTGTTGAGCTCCCTCGCTGGGGTGATCTGCTTAAGCACAAAGTTGCTATTTTTGATCTTGATTTCGATGCTATCCTTGCTGCCATGTATGCTGTGACTGATAGTGCTGAGGGTGACTGTTACCTGTGTGTTCCGCCCGACCCGGGCATTGAGGCTGCTGCTCTAGGTGCTAGTGAGTCTGCTGCTCCAGGTACTAGTGAGTCTGCTGCTCCAGGTACTAGTGAGTCTGCTGTTCCAGGGGCTGGTGAGTCTGCTCTCACTTGCACACTTTCACACTTGACTCTGGTGCTTCGCGCTCCTTCTTTCGCGACAGCACCACACTCATGCCGCTCAGTCGGCCTGTCGCAGTCTCCCTAGCTGACCCCTCGGGGGGCCCAGTCCTTGCGCACTCCTCCACGGTTCTACCGTGTCCCGCGGCCCCGTCGGGCTTGCTCTCGGGACTCCACCTCCCCTCGTTCTCTACGAACTTGGTGAGTGGAGCTGACCTCCAGGATACGTGGGTTGACCAGTTCACCCCTGGAGGTCAGCGTGTGACCCACTGCACTTCCTCTCGGATGGGCCGCCACCTGGCCACGTTCACCCGTCGGCCTAGGTCAAGTCTGTATACCCGGACTACTGCGTCTCCTCCGGTTACTGCGTCTGGTCAGGTAGCCGCGTCTGGTCAGGTGTTTTCTGCCACGTCCAGGTCTAGTCCAGCGTCGGCCCCCTCCTCGTGTCGTCCTCTGTCACACGAGACTCTCCTTTGGCACCACCACCTTGGTCACCCCTCCTTGCCTCGTCTTCGAGGTATGGCCTCCCGTTCCCTTGTCTCTGGTCTCCCCCGGTCCCTCCCTCCCCTTCCTCCGGGGCCTACCCCTACCTGTGTTCCTTGTGTCGAGGGCCGGCAGCGCGCCGCTCCTCACTCCTCCGAGTTCCCTCCAACTGAGGCTCCCCTGCAGACTCTTCACATGGACATGTGGGGCCCAGCCCGCGTCAGTGGACAGGGTCACGAGCGTTACTTCCTGCTGGTCATTGACGACTACTCGCGTTACACCACAGTCTTCCCCTTGCGCCGCAAGGGTGAGGTCACTGAGGTGTTGATCGACTGGATCCGCGGTGCCCGTCGCCAGCTCAGCGAGAGTTTCGGCTCGGACCTTCCTGTTCTGCGTCTGCACTCAGACAGAGGTGGTGAGTTTTCCTCCGACCTTCTGAGGGCCTTCTGTCGTGCGGAGGGCATCTGCCAGACGTTCACGCTTCCGGCCTCCCCACAGAAAAATGGGATTGCTGAGCGCCGCATTGGCATGGTCATGGATGTCGCTTGTACGTCCATGATCCATGCGGTTGCTCCCCATTTTCTGTGGCTGTTCGCGGTTCAGTACGCTGCGCATCAGATCAACCTTCAGCCTCGTGTCTCCTTGCCGGAGACCACACCTACTCTGCGGTGGACGGGGAAGGTTGGCGATGCGTCTATGTTTTGTGTCTGGGGATCTCGAGATTTTGTCCGCGATGCTTCCGCGGACAAGCTGTCCTTCCGTGCCGTTCCCTGCGTCTTCCTTGGCTTCCCCCCTGACGCACCTGGGTGGCAGTTCTACCACCCCACCTCGCGTCGTGTTCTGTCCTCTCAGGACGTCACGTTTGACGAGTCGGTATCTTATTACCATCTCTTTCCCTACCGCACTGCCCTTCTCCCCCCCCCCGCCACTCTTCCTAGCACCAGGTGCTCCTCCGGTAGACCCCCTACCCCCTCAGGGTCCTGCCCCCTCAGGTGTGTCCCAGGTAGACCCTGTCGAGCCTGTCGAGGTAGCTGTCGACTCTGGTGCTGCTAGGGGTGCTGAGCCTGCGGGTGCGGGGCCTGGGGGTGCTGAGCCTGGGGTTGCTGAGTCTGAGGGTGCGGAGGTTGGGGGTGTTGAGCCTGAGCGTGTGGAGCCTGGGGGTGCTGAGCCTGGAGGTGCTGAGCCTGGGGGTGCTGAGCCTGAGCGTGCTGAGTCTGGAGGTCCTCCGGGTGTCCCGCCACGGCGGGAGCCCCTCTCTCCGCAGCAGCTTCGTGAGTGGTACGCTCGGCGCTGTCGCCGTGCTGCTGGAGCTACTCGGCTTGCTGCTGGAGGTGCTTCTAGAGCTGGAGCTGCTGGAGGTGCTGCTGGTGCTGCAGCTGCTGGAGGTGATTCTGGAGCTGCAGGAGGTGCTGCTGGTGCTGGAGCTGCTGGAGCCGCTGGTCCTGGCGGTGCTGGTGCTGGAGGTACTGGCACTGTTGGAGGTCCTACTGGTGTTGGAGCTGCTGGAGGTGCTGGAGCAGCTGGTCCTGGAGGTGCTCGTACTGGAGGTACTGGAGCTACTGGGGCTCGTGGTGCTGCAGGAGTTGGAGCTATAGGTGCTGGAGCTGTTACTACTGGAGGTGCTGCTGGAGCTGGAGCTGTTGGAGGTACTGGAGCTGGTGGTGCTGTGGGAGTTGTAGCTGGAGACCCTGGAGCTGAGGGTATTGGTGCAGTCTCTGCTGTTTCTGGAGGCGCTGCGCGACCGCGGCCGTACTACGTTCTGCTACTTCAGCAGGTTCTTGGTCTCCCGCCTTCTACTGGTCCTACTCCTCCATTACTGAGTCCACCGCCAGTCCAGTCACCGTCGCAGTTGCAGCCAGCCTCTCCACTGCCTGGTCCTTCTCCTTACTTTGGATCGACTAGGGGACTTACGGAGCGTCGTGAGCCTGAGTCTCGTCCTGCGTCGCCTGAGACTCGTCCTGAGTCGCCTGTTCGCCCAATTCGCACTGGTCGTCGTGTTCCGCGTCAGCGTCCTCCTCCTGTCCTCGGCACTCACTCTATGACACTGCGTCCTTCCACTGCTCCACAGCATGTCCCTCTGCCGTCTCCTCCTGCGTCCTCTCTTCCTCCACTTGCTGACCCGGAGTCTGACTCCCTTCGTACTGCTAGTCCTACTGTCACGCGTCTCCTGGCCACTGTTGTCTCTGACCCTTCCTTTGAGTCCACTACTGCGTCTGCCTTAGTTGCTGAGCTTGTCGACTTTGTTGCTCACTATCGTCTAGACTACGCCGCTAGTCTTGTTGCTGAGTCTGCGTTTGCATTTGTCTGCCCTCCGTCCGTCGGGGGTGAGTGTGCTCTTGGCACGGACGTCCTTGAGGACAGACAGGAGGAGTTTGAGTACTTTGCCGCTGCTGTACCTCATCTCGTGTCCATGCTGCTTGCCCCTGAGGGAGACCCGGATGCACCAGACATCCCGACCCCGCGCTCTTACGCAGAGGCGATAGAGGGTCCTTACTCCTCTCAGTGGCAGGCAGCCATGGATGCCGAGATGGCATCCTGGAAGTCCACAGGCACCTACGTCGATGAGGTTCCCCCGCCTGGGGCGAACATCATCAGTGGCATGTGGATTTTCAGGGTGAAGCGGCCGCCGGGTTCTCCGCCTGTCTTCATGGCGCGTTACGTTGCACGAGGCTTCAGTTTGCGATAGGGAGTTGACTTCTTCCAGACCTTCTCCCCTACCCCCAAGATGACCACTCTTCGGGTGCTGCTGCACGTCGCCGCTCAGCGTGACTACGAGCTACACTCACTTGACTTCAGCACTGCCTTCCTACAGGGCAGCCTGCACGAGGAGATCTGGCTGCGCCGCCCACCTGGCTTCACTGGGTCGTTTCCTCCTGGTACCCAGTGGAGCCTCCGGCGGCCAGTCTACGGTCTCCGCCAAGCACCCCGTGAGTGGCACGACACACTGAGGACGACTCTTGCTGCTCTTGGTTTTGCTCCTTCCACTGCTGACCCGTCACTGTTTCTATGCACCGACGCCACTCTGCCGCCGTTCTACATTCTCGTGTACGTAGACGACTTGGTCTTTGCTACTGCTGACACTGAGGCACTCGCCCACGTGAAGTCGGAGCTGCAGAAGAGACACACGTGCACAGACCTGGGTGAGCTGACAAGCTATCTTGGCTTGCGGATCACCCGGGACAGAGCACAGCGCACCATTACCTTGACTCAGTCACACATGGTGCAGCAGTTCTTTCAGCGCTTCGGCTTCACGTACTCCTCGCCACAGTCCACTCCTCTGCCTACCGGTCACTCGCTCTCAGCTCCACCTTCGGACAAGTCCGTAGAGCCGAGTGGCCCGTATCCAGAGCTTGTGGGCTGCCTCATGTACCTGATGACTTGCACACGACCTGACCTCGCGTACCCTCTCAGCCTTCTGGCTCACTACGTTGCTCCCGGTAGGCACCGAAAGGTGCACTGGGATGCTGCGAAGAGGGTAATGCGTTACTTGTGCAGTACGTCGGGCATGGGGCTCGTGCTTGGAGGACGGGCTCGAGTTGTCCTCACTTGTCACGCAGACGCTTCCTGGGTTGACGACTTGACTACGCAGTGGTCGTCACTGGGTTACACCTTCAGCCTTGGCTCCGATTCTGTCTCTTGGCGGTCTACCCGCTCGTCTTCTGTTCTCAGCTCCAGTTGTGAGGCTGAGATCTACGCTGTGGCCATGGCTGCACAGGAGTTACGCTGGCTCACCTACCTGCTGACCGATTTGGGAGAGGCGCCTCGTTCTCCTCCAGTTCTGTACGTCGACAACAAGGCAATGCTTGCCTTGTGTCAGGAGCACAGACTGGAGCACAGAACGAAGCACATTGCTCTGCGCTACTTCCTTGCTCGAGAGTTGCAGCAGCGTGGTCAGCTTCGTCTTGCTTACGTGGCCTCTCGGGCCAACACTGCTGATGTTTTCACCAAGGCACTTCAGCCTTGTGATCATCAGCGTTTCTGTACTGTTCTAGGCCTTGTACCTACTGTGCCTCACTTGCTTACTTCTTGACTCTGCTTGTACCGTGATCTCCATACATATACCTGCATGCTTACACTTGCTAGGTTGTGTTCACTGTATTGCTTGTTCTCCTTTATATAACTCTGCATGTGAACTGGCCTTGTGGCCATTTGCTTGTGCTCAGAATGCGTGGTGACTTTGTGATCCACCCTGAGCTTGCTTTGCCTTTCTTGACTGGTCTTGTGACCTCTTGTTCTCCCCCACTTTGCCTATGGGGGTGTGTCAAACTTATATGCTATAGTCTGTTTAGGCTGTAGTGGGGTAGTTCATATAGGGTACAACACTTTTAGTTTTCCTACTTGTACCCACCTGCTTGCTAGTTCAGTCATTTATTCCTTCACTATTGTGACAGTGAGGAGTTTTTCATGGGGAGGAGTTGCTGAAGGATTTCCTTTTGAGGCACCTCAAAACACGAGCGAGGAGTTTCACGTGGAGGAGCTGCTGAAGGATTTCCTTTTGAGCCGCCTCAAAACACGAGCGAGGAGTTTCACGTGGAGGAGCTGCTGAAGGATTTCCGTTTGAGGCGCCTCAAAACACGAGCGAGGAGTTTCACGTGGAGGAGCTGCTGAAGGATTTCCTTTTGAGGTACCTCAAAACACAATCGAGGAGTTTCACGTGGAGGAGCTGCTGAAGTATTTCCTTTTGAGGCGCCTCAAAACACAAGCGAGGAGTTTCATATGAAACACGAGTGAGGAGTTTCACGTGGAGGAGCTGCTGGAGGATTTCCGAGGGCAGGAACAGAAGATGGGCGGGGTGAGTTTGATCTAATCAGGGTGGAAGTGAGCAATCAACTCAATACTTGCATGACTTTCACCAGTCAACCAAACACGAAAGTGGCCTCCAAGAATTCGAGTCCGCGTACGGCTCTCATGTGTTTTTCTGTGAAATATTGATTGGTCATACCATTTTTTCCCTTTTGTTTTGTTTTTTTGTTCCCTTTCCTCTATTCAGCTATCTATGATCGCGTTCAGTGATCACAAAGTTCAGTGATCACAAAGTTCTCCATATAGCACCTACCAGCCAGAGAATCGTCGTGTTACTTACATCTAACCCCCTTTACCCTCCCATGCGTGCCTCCTTCCAGATGTCTGAGAAGACTCGTGAGTTCCTGGAGCAGTGCAAGAACAACCTCGTTATAGAGTACACCTCTAATTAGAACAAGGATTAGGCAATTCACAAGGTGTGTATGTCTGTATGCGCAACATGCTGCCCACAGATTCGTCTGCCCTTCTTTGGCAACACGCTGGGCCTCGTGCACTGCACTGCATCAATCGAATGTGAGGTCCCACGGGTCCTCACTCACACACAAGTACCTTGTGAAGGGCTCATAGCACGCGTATGAAGAAGGGTTTTGAGACGTCTTAAAATCCTCACTCACACACAAGTACCTTGTGAAGGGCTCACAACACTTTTGAGGCGCCTCAAAAGATCCTTCTCCCCTGCATGTGCTTCCGTTCACCAACATCAGGCGCGTTTGCCCTTCTTTGACAACCCTCTAAACCTCGTGCACTGCGTCAACAGTGTCAAGTGCCTCCCTTTTGAGGGGCTTACGACACTCACCTCTGCTTATCTTCTCTGCTCCTTTTGTGCTACCCCACCTCCCTTCCACAGGCCCGTCTGCCCGTCTTTGACAACATGCTCGACCTCGTGCATTGCAGTGTATCAACAGCCTCAAGTACCTACCTCTTGAGGGGCTTATGACCCTCACCTCTGATTGTCTTCTCCTCCGCACCGTACCTTGTGTGCAATCCACAGGCCCGTCTGCCCTTCTTTGACAACATGCTCGACTTCGTGCACTGCAGTGTGTCAACAGCGTCAACTACCTCCCTCTGGGCGAGTTTGAGGACCTGCTCTACGATTGGGATCGCATGCTGAGAGTTGGTGAGTTATTGTAGCATTTTCTAGTGGTTTGTTTGGATTTGATAAGCGACCTTAGTGTCAATAGCGTCAAGTAACCCCCTTCTGGGCGAGTTTGAGGACCTGCTCTACGAGTGGGACCGAGTGCTGCGAGTCGGTGAGTGTTTCTTTCCGGTTTCTATGCGGCGTGTTACCCTAAACTGAGATGAGGACCTCTCTTTGGGCGACTTTAAGGATCTGTTGTGCGAGTGGGATCTCGTGCTGCTGCAGGTCAGCGTTCTTTGCACATAATATTATGTCATATCATGTCCAAAATAGAACATCCCTCTTGCGGCATGCATTCTCTTTCTTGTCTCATGCCTAGATGCCCGTTGCTGCATTCTTGCATATTATTTATACCCACATTGGTTTTCGTTCATGGGTAACGGTATGACCCTTTTTCGAGCGTTTCTCATTCAGGCTTTGTGCACAGGCGGCGTCTTGTGGTTTGAACTCTTCCACGCACCCGAGGACGAAATGAAGATTTACATTCAGATTGCGGATCTTCTAGAGTACAACAAGATGTATTGGAACATCACGTCCAATCCTAAAAAGGACTCGAAAGCGGTTCATCGTGTTTATCTCAAGTGCCTCCTGGAGAAGCCCTCTCGCATTGACTAGGCTACACGCATCAAGTATTGTCCAACTAGTTCGGTAGGAAAATATAGGATCTCATCTTAAAAAAAAAAAAAAAAAAAAAAAATGTCATGGTGATGTGCTTGGAAGTTGGACTATATATATCCTGAGTTTACTGAAATGAAGTGGCTGTTCTGGATAGGTACGTAGACTAGGCATAGCGTGTTCTGGCACCAACACTCCTTAAACGAAGCGCGCAAAAGTCGAGGATCTTCTCACCGTTCAAGTTGGCGCCAAAACACCCCGAACTCCTCATGTCAGGAATATCAGGGGGTCATGCATCCTCCACTGGTCGGAGTTCAAACACTTACCGCTTTGTACCGTGTTTTAAATGACTGGAATACAATTTACCGTGTACAACCTCTCAGTGTATGCCGAAGTTCTGAGAGAACGTCTGTCTCCTGCTGGATCGACTCTGCAACGAGAGAAATGCAGCACTTCTTATTCCGCAGTATTCGCTAGTTCTTGTAGTAGAGAATTGAGATAAAGACAAAAGAGTATGATTGCACACTAGAATAAGACAAGAGTGAACAGTGGAACTGTAGCATATGTAGACGAGCTTGATGGAAGAGAAGATGATGCTTAGAACTTGTGACTATAAAGAGAAACTTGTGTAAGATGAAATGCTTGATGAGATAAGAACTTAGAGGAGAAGAAGAGTGTGAGCTCGTTGAAAGAAATAAGAGCGGTGATAAACACTTACTTGAGTGAATCTTACTAGGGATAGTTGTAGAAGTAACTTGAAAGAAGAACTTGAACTTGTATGGTTTACTTGGGAGTGACTTCAAGCCTTGGGTTGGATGATGATCCTCCCTTGAGCTTGTAGCTTGTAGCTTCCTTATACTCTTAAGGAGTATGAGGTAGACTACTCTTCACTTGATAACTACTTTGTAGACTATGTGAGAAAGAGCCTTATGAGCATAAACTTATATTAAAGAGAGTATAGTACAAGCCTTATAAATCCATGAAGGATACATAGGCATGCATAAAGAGAGTAACCATCAATGGTAGCCTTGGAAGAGAGTAGCATGAGAGTATCAACTTTGGAGACATAGAAACTTGGTTGCTAGTGAGGAGCCTTTGTAGTTGAAGAGGAGCTTGAAGGAGAAGCTTGGAATGAGCTTGGAGAGGAGCTTGATGAAGAATCTTGAGAGGCATTGTTGTCATTGAAGAACCTTCTTGAGAAATTGTAGAGATGCTTGTTGGAGTTGAATAGTAGTAGAGCATGAGGTGGTGATTGAGCACTTGTTGAGTTGGAGTTGTAGGCCTTGCAGTGTTGGAAGAGAACTTGGGTGACTTGTGAAGGAATGAATAGAGAGGATAGGAAAACTTTGGTGTCTTGGAAGAGGAGGTGATGTGGTAATCATGAATCCCCAAAAGATGAGTTGGCGACTTTGGTGACTTGGGAAAGGAAGGAAGGGAGGAATGAATTAGAGGCATGTGGAGGTTGATGACTAGGAATTGGAAGCATGTGCTTGAAGGCACATGGAGGGAGGAATATTGGAGGAGGTAGATGACTTGGATAATATTTGGTGAGTAAGGAAAGAAAGCACATGGAAAATCATGAGGAGTCATGTGCCTTGTGGTGGGACTTGGAGGTGAATAGAAAAAGTTGTTGAAGTCTTAGTTGAGTTGGATTAGGAATGGCTATGGTGGTTGGGAGAAATTAAAGAGGTGGTTGATAGGCTTGAGTTGGAGTGGATGAGTTGGAAAAGGAAGTTTGTAACTTGGGTGGTTGGAATGGGCTTTGGAGGAGTTGAGTGGTTTGGATGGGTTCTTAGGAAAATGTGTCGAGGGTGTTTTGAGGGGAAGGGGTTGGAGTGGTACAGTAGCGTGGCACGTGAAGAGCTTGCCATTCACAACACTCCCCCTCACTGCAAGCCCGTACCATCAAATCCGACTGCTGGGACTAACCCGGCTTGAACTCGGTTGTTGATGAAGATGTCGCGTGCAACGACCTTTGTGAGGAAATCCGCCGCTTGCTCACTCGTGCGGCAAAACAGGGGCTCAATGATTTTCTGCTCCACAAGCTCTCGAACGTAGTGATATTGCGTCGCGATGTGCTTGGTCCTCCCATGGAAGACGGGGTTCTTGGTGAGAGCGATCGTCGATGTGTTGTCGATGAAGATTGGAGTGGGGCTCTCTTGTGGGAGGTCAAGCTCCTTCAATAGACCTCTTATCCACACTGCTTCTCGGGCTCCTTGGGTCGCAGCCATGTACTCTGCCTCCGTGGTTGATAAATCCACACAACTCTGCTTCTTTGACTGCCAAGAGATGGCTGCCCCTCCAAGCATGAAGATGTATCCTCCAGTGGACCTGCGGGTAGGGATATCCCCAGCCCAATTTGCATCCGTGAAGCCATACAGCATGCTTGCACCCTCAAACCCTTGAAAGAGGAGACCAAAGGAAGAGGATGATTTGAGATAGCGCAAGGCACGAAGTGCCCCATGCTGATGCATGCGAGTGGGTGATGTCATGCATTGAGAGAGCATGGCAACAGTATGGGCGAGATCGGGACGGGTGCAAATGGAGGCGTACATAAGGCTGCCCACTTGGCTCTGGTAGAGTGAGAGCTCAAGGGGTGTGATGTTGGATATGGACTGTGGTGCATAGGTGTCATGACCAAAGTCCTCAGGAGGCTCGAGGCTCTCGACCTCACCCTCAAACTCAGTGACCTCTGACTTGACTATGGAGGGGTCAATGCTTTGCTCGTGCGAGCTCAGCGTGAAGTCTGAGGGGAGTGGGGTCTCAACTGGGTTGCAGTAAAGGAGACCAAACCTTGAAAGGACCTTCTCAGTGTACCTCTGCTGTGAGATGAAGAGTGACTTGGTGGTGCGGTCCCTCACGATGTTCATACCAAGGTAGTGTGAGGGCTCACCCATGTCCGTCATGATAAAGTCTTGGGTGAGCATACCTTTGATGCGTGTGAGGAGACTCAAGGATGCTGACACAAGGAGGATGTCGTCCACATAGACTAGGAGCCACAAGGACTCCCCCTCACTTGTGCGTAGGATGTACAGTGCGGCATCAAACCGTGACTTGGTGAAACCTTGGGTGAGGAGTGATACCTCAAGGGTGTGGAACCAGACTCGTGGTGCTTGCTTTAGTCCATAGAGGGACTTCAGCAGCTTGCAGACCTTGGTGGTACCATCAGAGTAACCCTCAGGCTGTACCATGTAGATCTCTTCGTCGAGCTTACCGTAAAGAAAGGCATTCTTCACATCCATTTGATGAATGTGGAGATCCTTTACCGTTGCCATTACCAGGAGGCACCTGACAGTGGTGTACTTGGCTACAGCAGAGAAGGTCTCTGTGTAGTCCGTGCCTGGCATCTGTGAGAAACCTTTGGCTACCAGGCGTGCCTTGAATCGGTCAAGCGTACCATCTCCCTTCACTTTCACTCGGTATGTCCACTTAACCTTCAGTGCTCTCTTACCGGGAGGGAGTGGTGCAAGGACCCATGTACCTTGTGCAAGGAGGCTGTTAATCTCTTCTCTCTATGCCTTTACCCACTCTGCCCTCTCTGCGCTTGCCAGTGCTTGCTTGCGAGTGGATGGCTCAGGTGGGAGGCAACTGATGGCGTGACACATGGCGACTACCTTACAGTCCATGCAATGAGGGTTGGTGCACTTGGCTGTGACTGGGAAGCTTGCACCGACTGCGAGGTTCATGCGCTGCACTGGCTTGCGTGCTCGCCTAGGGCGCTGTGTATGCTCGGTGATACCTTCGTGACTCGTGTTACCATCAGGGATGGGTGGAGGTGCTGAAGGCGTGGTTGTCTCAGGAACATCATTTGGTGGTTGAACGAGTTGAGGCGGCTTGTCTGCTGCGTCAGGGATGATGGTTGAAGTGTTGACTGGAGGTGAAGAAGTAGATGGTACGGTTGAAGACAACTTCTCTGCGGTTGGGTGCTGCTCAGGTGTTGACTCTCGCGATAAGGGCTGCTCCATCGAGGGTTGGAGTGAAGACGGCTCGTCGGTGAAGAGTGGTGGTGATGTGTGGTTTGGCTCAGGTTGACTCTGCTGCTGCTCATGAGGAGATGTGTTGTTCTCAGGTATAGGTGGAGATGCTGTGGTATCTCCAGCAGGTGCACTTGGAGAGGGCTCCACTGCGGGTGTTGTGGTGAGTCCTGGTGGAGTGGGGAGAGGGTCTTCGAGAGAGGGAGAAGGAGGTAGATAGTTTAACTTCCATCGAGCGAGGGACATGTCTTCATGGAAGATCACGTCCCTGCTCACAATCTCCTTGGTAAGGAGAGGGTCCCAAAGAATCAAGCCCTTGCTCTCCTTACTCAAGCCAATGTGCACGGCCCAACGTGTCTTGCTCTCAAACTTTCCTCTCTTCTCATCGGGAATGCGATATTGCGCCATGCAACCAAACACACGCAACATGGAAACATCGGGCTTCTTCCCATGCCATGCTTCAAATGGGGTGATACCTGAGGGAAGAGCGATGGTTGGGCGACGATTCTTGAGGTGGACGGCGTGGTTCACAGCTTCTCCCCACCATGCATCGTCTAGCTTCATGTGCAAGAGAAGAGATCTTGCAATTTCCTGCAAAGTGCGGTTGAACCTTTCGGCGATGCCGTTCTGCTGAGGGGTGTAGGGGCATGAAAACTCTTGTGCAATGCCAATGGATGAGAGGTGATTGCGAAATGACTTACTCATGTATTCTCCCCCTCTGTCCGAGTGCAGAGTCTTGACTTGAAGGCCGGTTGTGTTCTTGATGTGTTCATGCCACACTTTGAATGCTTCGGGAACAAGGTCTTTGGACTCAAGAAGGAAGACCCATGCAAAACGTGTCTTATGATCGATGAGGGTCATGATGAACCGCTTGCCCGTACGACTGAGCGTGCGAGTCGGACCAATGATGTCACTATGAACGAGGTCAAGAGGACTTGAGACTTGAATGTTGACTGGGGGGTGAGGATGATGTGCGTGCTTGGCTTCGACGCATGAAGGGCATGGAGAAAGTGAAGAGGAGGACTCGGGACTTGAGGTGATGCGAAGACCTTCAAGACTTGCATGTGCGGTGATAGACTTTGTGGTTGATGCTCCAGGGTGACCCAAGCGACAATGCCAAATGTAGGGTGTGGTAGCCGTACCTGGGTGAGGCTTGATAGTAGTTGATGCGGCGGCAGTGTAGCCATGGAGTCGACGATACTCCGGGTTCACGTCGAGCTTGAGGCGGTAGAGACGACCAACTCGCTCGCCACGTGCAATGAGGAGTCCCTGGTAGCGTATCTGCACGGTACCACTTTCGAAGGAAAATATGCAGTCTTTCTCCTCGAGTTGTCCAACCGACAATAGGTTGGCTCCAAGGTTGGGAACGAGGAGGACACCTGAGATGGAGACCGGCTTGCCGGTGGGGTTGAGAAAGGTGAGAATGCCTTCTCCCGCGGTAGGAGTTGACTCCTTGTTTGCGACGGTGACGGACTTGACTCCTGTGGTGGTGAGAGAGTGCAAGAGCGAAGGGTTGGGAGTCATGTGTTGATCGCACCCACTATCGAGGTACCAAAAGTCGGGATCGAACGTCGATGTGGGCGCGGATGAAGTCATGGCAAAACTTATGCCCTGTGGGGTGCTTTGGGAAGAAGAAGTGGGTATAGAGTTGGAGGGAGAGACATGGGGTGCTTGAGGTAACGAAGGCGTAAAGCCTTGTTGTGGAGAAGGGTAAAACAAGGGCATTGGTTGCATGGGGTAATAGGGAAAGGGGTAGGGTTGACTTGGGTAGAATTGGGATGATTGAGGTTGAGGTAAAGGGGATTGATGTGGCTCATTGCGAGAGCTTACTGCATATGATAGGGCGGCTCGGCCCTTGGCGGTAAGAAGATGAGGAGGAGGGGTCCAATTGGGAGGTTTACGAGGGCACTTAAACCATGGATGTCCCCACTAATGACAATAATGACAAGTGAAGTTGAACTTCCCGGATTGGGGCTTAGCGGGTTGAGAGGGATTAGATAAGAAGTGTTGATTGGATGAGGAACTTGATGACGGGTAGCGACCAAGAAGAGATGGGTTAGAGGACTTACTTGCTTGTCGTTGGTTCTTGCCTTTGTTGTTGTTGTTGTAGTTGTTGTTGTTGCTGTTGCCGTGACCTTGAGTAGAGACGGCGACCGACCATGCGGGTTTGTTGTTCTCCTCCTTTGCCATGGCAAGCTCGCGCGTTTGATGTTCGTTGATGAGGGTGTTGAAGATGAAGTCTCGCGTCTTTTGCTTCTCGGGAAACGCTTGAATCGTGCTCCGCATTTCAATCCACTCCGGTGAGAGCCCCGCGAGGAGAATGGTGATGAAGAGCTCCTCGGGAACAGTGACTTCGATGACGTCGGCATCGTTGAGTAGAATCTCCGCGCGCTCCAAGTACTCGGGAATCGTCTCCTTTTGCTCCATCCGTAGGTTGGAGATCTTGCCCCACATTTCCGCCTTGGTGCTCTCGGTGCGAGGTTGATGAAGCCTTGTGAGCCTCTCCCATGTGCGCTTTGCACTGTCGGGATGACTCACGCACGTGAGCAATGACTTGGCGTATTGGTCTTGGACGGAGTTGAGGAGGTAGAGGTACGCTTCGGCGTTCTTCTTGATCCATGCGGTTTGCTCTGTGGGAGGGGCTTCGGAGGTAGGAGGAGAGAGAGAACCAGAGTAAACGGGCCACCACTCTAGGAGAGTGGAGGCCAATTGGAAGCGATTTCGCCACGCTTGGAAATCCTTTCCATTGAACCGTGGCACTTCTAGCTTGGGAGTTAAAGAAGAGGGGGTAGACATTTGGGTGTAAATAGGAGAGGGAAGAGTAGGAGATGATGAGGTGTCTTTTCCTCCTATGTTTCGGAGGAGCTTGATTCTCCTTGCGAAGTGGCACTCTTTGGCTTAAAGCCCTTGGGAGTGGGAGTCATGGAGAGAGAGTATAAAGCTCTTGTTAAGAGGACACTAGCGAAAGCGAGGAGATAAGTTGCTCTGATACCAGTAGAGAATTGAGATAAAGACAAAAGAGTATGATTGCACACTAGAATAAGACAAGAGTGAACAGTGGAACTGTAGCATATGTAGATGAGCTTGATGGAAGAGAAGATGATGCTTAGAACTTGTGACTATATAGAGAAACTTGTGTAAGATGAAATGCTTGATGAGATAAGAACTTAGAGGAGAAGAAGAGTGTGAGCTCGTTGAAAGAAATAAGAGCGGTGATAAACACTTACTTGAGTGAATCTTACTAGGGATAGTTGTAGAAGTAACTTGAAAGAAGAACTTGAACTTGTATGGTTTACTTGAGCTTGGAGCTTGTAGCTTCCTTATACTCTTAAGGAGTATGAGGTAGACTACTCTTCACTTGATAACTACTTTGTAGACTATGTGAGAAAGAGCCTTATGAGCATAAACTTATATTAAAGAGAGTGTAGTACAAGCCTTATAAATCCATGAAGGATACATAGGCATGCATAGAGAGAGTAACCATCAATGGTAGCCTTGGAAGAGAGTAGTATGAGAGTATCAACTTTGGAGACATAGAAACTTGGTTGCTAGTGAGGAGCCTTTGTAGTTGAAGAGGAGCTTGAAGGAGAAGCTTGGAATGAGCTTGGAGAGGAGCTTGATGAAGAAGCTTGAGAGGCATTGTTGTCATTGAAGAACCTTCTTGAGAAATTGTAGAGATGCTTGTTGGAGTTGAATAGTAGTAGAGCATGAGGTGGTGGTTGAGCACTTGTTGAGTTGGAGTTGTAGGCCTTGCAGTGTTGGAAGAGAACTTGGGTGACTTGTGAAGGAATGAATAGAGAGGATAGGAAAACTTTGGTGTCTTGGAAGAGGAGGTGATGTGGTAATCATGAATCCTCAAAAGATGAGTTGGCGACTTTGGTGACTTGGGAAAGGAAGGAAGGGAGGAATGAATTAGAGGCATGTGGAGGTTGATGACTAGGAATTGGAAGCATGTGCTTGAAGGCACATGGAGGGAGGAATATTGGAGGAGGTAGATGACTTGGATAATATTTGGTGAGTAAGGAAAGAAAGCACATGGAAAATCATGAGGAGTCATGTGCCTTGTGGTGGGACTTGGAGGTGAATAGAAAAAGTTGTTGAAGTCTTAGTTGAGTTGGATTAGGAATGGCTATGGTGGTTGGGAGAAATTAAAGAGGTGGTTGATAGGCTTGAGTTGGAGTGGATGAGTTGGAAAAGGAAGTTTGTAACTTGGGTGGTTGGAATGGGCTTTGGAGGAGTTGAGTGGTTTGGATGGGTTCTTAGGAAAATGTGTCGAGGGTGTTTTGAGGGGAAGGGGTTGGAGTGGTACAGTAGCGTGGCACGTGAAGAGCTTGCCATTCACAACACTTGTTGCATTACGACGAGCTCTCGCGAAGTCAGTCGGCCTTGAGTCCCCGCAGACAAGGGAATATAATTTCCTTAGATCGTGACGCGCCATCATGTCTGCGTGTACCACTCAAGTGTCCTCTATCTCCTTCGCCCGCTCTGGTTACTGGTCTGATAACCGTTGCGCTGCCAGTAACCACGTCGGCAAATCTTCGCGAAACGTCGCGAGCTGCCTGCCCAGTAGGGCCGCGGTAAGTCCGTTACTCGAATTCAGCTCCATTAGGTCAATGAGCAGTCTAGCCGTTGTCTTTTCTTCAAGGCACCTCAGCAACCGTCTCGTAGTTACTGGATTTCAGCTTCATTAGGTTAAAAGAGAAGTCGAGCGGCTGTCATATTCTCTCGGCGCCTCAACAATCCTCGTAGTCACTGGAATTCGGCACCATTAGATAATGTTCAGTCAATCAATTGTCTCACGACCAACAGGGGGCCAAGCGTTTTCCCCATCAGCGTTTTCCCCCATTAGCGATTTCCCCCATCAGCGTTTTCCCCCATCAGGGTTTTCCCCCATCAGCGTTCTCCCCCGTCAGCGAGCCATCTTAAGTCCCTTGACATCCCAAGCCGTTTACACTTCAGCGTTTTGACTTCCCCGTTTCCTGCTCCACTCACTCCTCCCCATTGCGAAGGACGTTCGGAAGGCTGGCTCGAGGAATGGCAGGGCCAGGCCGGCGAGGCCGGTTCGGTGCGTGTCCGAGCCTGTAGTGGAGGCTCGGTCAGCCGACGACGTGCTTGCATCTCAGCCGTCGTTCCTTCGTCACATCGCCAATCATGTGAGTGCAGGCTTGGGAGTTGATCGGTGCACCCATCCCTTGAGGGTCGACTCAGTGCACCCATCCCCTGAGGGTCGACCCGGTGCACCCATCCCCTGAGGGTCGACCCAGTGCAGCCATCCCCTGAGGGTCGACCCAGTGCAGCCATCCCCTGAGGGTCGACCCAGTGCAGCCATCCCCTGAGGGTCGACCCAGTGCAGCCATCCCCCGAGGGTCGAAACAGTGCAACATTAAGTTCTTGAGCACATTGCAGATCATGTGAGTGCAGCTTGATACTGCAACCATCATCCCTCCCACTCCCACTCCCACCCCCACTCCCACTCCCAACCCCACTCCCACTCCCATTCCTGCTGCTTCCCTCCCCTCCGTCTGCATTCGTTTCTGTGTGCTGGATGCACAGCACCATTTAGTTCATGCACGCCCAAAAGCACCACTTTTCCCCCTCTCCCCCCTCTTCTCCCTCGTCTTCTCACTCCGTGTCTCCACCCTCCTCTCACACTCTGTTCCGCTCTGCTCTCCTCCACCGTCTCACCCCTTTCCCCCTCATCCCCCCCTCCTCTCAGGGCAACCCCCCGGGCCCCCGCTATACATCCCCCACGTCATCGCCACTGTACATGTCAACATCAGCCTCTACTGCAGCAACTAGGCCTGCCTATCACTCGCCTGTATCCCTCGGTCCCTTCCCTTCCCCCCCCTTCAGGGCACCCCCCTGCCATTCACTCGTTTTCTTCTTCCCTTCCTGCCTCCCCCTTCTTCTCCCCTCAGGGCACGCCCCTCCCGTTCACCCGTCGCGTCATTGAGACTGTCCAAGTCAACATCGGGCTCTACTGCAACCAGTCGTGCCAACTCTCCTCCTGTCTCTTTCCCTTTCTTCTCCCCTCCCTTCCACTCCCCGTCCCTCCCCTCGTCCCCCTTCCCCAGGGCACGCCCCTGCCATTCACTCGTCGAGTCGTTGAAACAGTGCAGGTCAACATAGGGCTGTACTGCAACCAGGCGTGCCAGCACTGCCACGTGGACTCCTCGCCTCTAAGAACAGAAATGATGGACCATAAAACGGCAGAGAGAGTGGTAAGAACACCCAACCCAGCCAGCAGTGAAACCCTAAGCCTTACCCCTAAGCCTCAAACCCTAAGCCCCCTTTTGAAGCCTGTACTGCAGCCAGGCGTGCCAGCACTGCCACGTGGACTCCTCGCCTCTGCGGACTGAAATGATGGACCATAAAACAGCAGAGAGAGTGGTGAGTGTGCAACACCCAACCCAACCAGCAGTGAAACCCTAAGCTTCAAACCCTAAGCCTCAAACCCTAAGCCTCAAACCTTAAGCCTCAAACCCTAAGCCCCCAGCTTGAAGCCTGTACTGCAACCAGGCGTGCCAACACTGCCACGTGGACTCCTCCCTTCTGAGAACGGAGATGATTGATCACAGAATGGCAGAGAGAGTGGTGAGTGTGCAACACCCAACCCAACCAGCAGTGAAACCCGAAGCCTCAAACCCTAAAGCCCCCAGCTTGGAGCATGTACTGCAACCAGGCGTGCCAGTACTGCCATGTGGACTCCTCCCCTCTGAGAACCGAGATGATGGACCACAGAACTGCAGAGAGGGTGGTGAGTGACCTTCCTATCCCCAGCCAGCATTGAAACCCTAAGCCCCAGCTAGCCTCTACTGCAACCAACCAGTTGTGCCAGCACTGCCACGTGGACTCCTCCCCTCTGAGAACGGAGATGATGGATCACTGAACAGCAGAGAGAGTGGTGAGTGCTAGAATGTAATGTGTTGCAATGCAACTATCAAACCCTAAGCCCCAAGCTTGAAGCCTCTACTGCAACCAACCAGGCGTGCCAGCACTGCCACGTGGACTCCTCCCCACTGAGAACAGAGATGATGGATCACAGAACAGCGGAAAGAGTGGTGAGTGCTGGAATGGAATGCGTTGCAAGCCCCAAACCCTAAGCCCCAAGCTTGAAGTATGTACTGCAACCAGGCGTGCCAGCACTGCCACGTGGATTCGTCCCTTCTGCAAACGGAGATGATGGATCATAGAACAGCAGAGAGGGTGGTGAGTGTGAAACAATCCAGCAACATGGCCACGTGGACTCATCTCCTCCCCACTGAGAACGGAGATGATGGATCATAGAACGGCAGAGAGAGTGGTGAGTGTGTGACACCGTATAGGCCAGTGCTTGCTTACTGCCTTTCCTCTTTCATCGAGCCAGCAGCACTGCCACGTGGTGGACTCCTCCCCACTCAAAACGGAGATGATGGATCATAGGACAGCAGAGAGAGTGGTGAGAACATACTCTTTGCCATCCCTACACAGGTTAAATTGCGAACCACTACCCCATTTTCCCTGAAACCCTAAGCCTCAAGCTTCAAGCTTCAAACCTGTAGCCTCGTTTTTGAAGTCTCAAACCCTAATCCTGAAACCCTAAACCCTATGACAACTCCCTTCCCCTCTCCACTCCCACCCCCCTTCCGCTCCCCCTACCTTCCCCATTTTTCTAATCCAATTCCCGTGCAGGTGCAGCTGGTATCAGCTTGCCCAAGAGATTAAAGTGTAGTTTTGAGACGTCTCAAGTGAGTATCGGTATCAGCCTTGTCTCAAAACTACACTTTTATCACGGTGCAGCTAGTATCGGCTTGCCCAAGCGAGCGTGTAGTGAGTCGATTTTTGAGTCGACTCAAAAATCGAATTCCCGTGCAGGTGCAGCTGGTATCAGCTTGCCCAAGCGAGCGTGTGCTGCATGGAATCATGCTGCAGACAGGTCTTTCAATCAACAAGCGTAAACCCAAACCAACTCCTCCTGCCCCCCCCTTCACCACCCACACCATCCGCGCCTCTCCCTCCCCTCCCTCCATCTGTCGACCCCCCATGCAGGTGCAGCTGGTGTCGGCCTGTCCAATTGTGCGTTGTGTTGAAACATGTGTACCCTCCCCTCCCTCTGTTTGTTTCCCCTTCCTCTCCTCTCCCCCCCGTTCTCTCTCTCTCTCTCTCTCTCTCTCTCTCTCCCCCCCAATCCGTTGACCCCCATGCAGGTGCAGCTGGTGTCGGCCTGCCCAAGTGTGCGCTGTGTTGACCTCACAGGGGGAGCACCTGAGCTTAACCCTGAGTTCAGGTGAGAACAACAGAGGTGCGCAGGTCAGGTGGTTTCATCAGATTATCTGACGGCCAACAACTCTCAGGGTAAGAATGCTGGTAGAGAAATTGAAGTGACCATTCAAGTAGTTTTTGTGACTTTTCAGGTGACTTCAGATCTATAAGGTTGCTTTTCAGGGGGTTTTAACCTTAGAAGGTCGATTTTTGAGTCGACTCATAAGGTCTTTCAGATTACTTTCATTGATCAGTGGGGCACATCGAATGGGCAAGGAGGTGAGTGACCGCTGCAATCTCAGCCACACTGCCACCATTCCATCCCTCTCCACTACATTGCACCGCACTGAACCACCAGGTACCGGGTTACGGAGGCCTGTCGAATGGGTAGGGAGGTAATTGACCGCTGCAACCTCACCCACATGCCAGTTATGCCCATTACCCTACCCCTTTCCACCACATGGCACTGCGCTGTACCGCCAGGTACAAGGTGACAGAGGCCCGTCGAGTGGGCAAGAAGGTGATTCACCGCTGCAACCCTAGCCACTCGCCACTAATGCCACTACTATCACCCCTCTCCACCGCATCACACCGCACTGTACCACCAGGTACCTGGTCACGGAAACATGCAGAATGGACAAGGAGGTGATTGACCGCTGCAACCTCACCCACATGCCACTGCTACCGTCCCACCCCTCCCCAACATATTGCACTGCACTGTACCACCAGGTACCTGGTGACAGAGGCGCGGAGAAGGGGCAAGGACTGCTGCAATTGTAATAACCACATGTCACTAATGTCACCCCTCTCCACTGCATCTCACCGCACTGTATTGCCAGGTACCTGGTGACAGAGGCGCGCAGAATGGGCAAGGAGGTGATTGACCGCTGCAACCTCACCGTGCTGTTTGAGCCTGGGCAAGAGGTGAGGAGAGGGGGGCAGGAGAAGAGGTTGGGAGTAAGGCCCTGAGGAGGTGAGGAGAGGCGTGAATGACAGGAGGTGATTGACCGCTGCAATTCTTGAGACATGTTCCAGCGAGCAGCAGCGTAGGAGAAATTTTAGCAATGGAAAGACAGTTGTTATTGAAAAAACTGGCTAATTTGCGTAGGGTTCTGTAAAACCCCAGGAGAGACGTGAATGCCAGGAGGTTATTGACCGCTGCAATTTGACCGTGCTGTTTGAGCCTGGGCAAGAGGTGAGGTGAGAAGGGGTGAGGAGAGGTGAGGAGAGATGGGAGGAGCTGTACCAGTGCATTTAGGTGCGGAGAGGTGCTGTTCGAACTGGGCAAGAGGTGAGGTAAGGAGTATGGATCAGAGACGGGGTGAGGCAAGTGTAGTAAGTGGGATGGGAGGAGGACAGGGAGGAAAGATGGGAGGAGGGATGGGAGGAGGGATGGGAGGAGGGATGGGAGGAGGGATGGGAGGAGGGATGGGAGGGGGGATGGGAGGAGGGATGGGAGGAGGGGTGGGAGTAGGAGGGCTGCTTGTTTTATAGGGGAGCCGACGAGGGGAGAAGCAGTGGTGGTGAGAGGGGATTGCATGGGCTGTTTGGGGTGCCAGAGGGGAATCGAGATGACGTGAGGGGCTGCTTTCATAGGCACCTCAAAAGTGGTCGCTTGGTCAGCTACACACTAGGCAAGAGGCTACGTGAGGGGCTGATTGGTGGGGTTGGTGCGTGTGCACGGTAATGTGGTGTCTGCGCGTGTGCGTCTGTGCAGTAACACGTGCGTCTGTGCAGTAACACGTGCGTCTGTGCAGTAACACGTGCGTCTGTGCAGTAACACGTGCGTCTGTGCAGTAACACGTGCGTCTGTGCAGTAACACGTGCGTCTGTGCAGTAACACGTGCGTCTGTGCAGTAACACGTGCGTCTGTGCAGTAACACGTGCGTCTGTGCAGTAACACGTGCGTCTGTGCAATAACACGTGCGTCTGTGCAGTAACACGTGCGTCTATGCAGTAACACGTGCGTCTGTGCAGTAACACGTGCGTCTGTGCAGTAACACGTGCGTCTGTGCAGTAACACGTGCGTCTGTGCAGTAACACGTGCGTCTGTGCAGTAACACGTGCGTCTGTGCAGTAACACGTGCGTCTGTGCAGTAACACGTGCGTCTGTGCAGTAACACGTGCGTCTGTGCAGTAACACGTGCGTCTGTGCAGTAACACGTGCGTCTGTGCAGTAACACGTGCGTTTGTTCATCTTCATGTGTGCTTGAGCATGTGCGTGTATCTGTGCACGCATGCATGTGTGTGTCTGCGCGCGCGGGAACGTGCGTGTGTGCGTCTGTGCATGCATTGTGAGCAGGACTTGGCAGAGTTCCTGGCAGCCAATCAGGTGCATGTGGTGGCATCGCTGCCGTGCTATTCAGCTGATAATGTCAACAAGCAGGTGTGCTCTTCTTGCATTGGGTTGGTTGCTGTCAGGGTGGGGGGGTGGCTGTCGGTCAGGGTGGGAAACCTTCATCAGGTGCATGCGGCGGCATCACTCTCATGCCACTGTGCTGAAAATGTCAACAAGCAGGTATGTTCAGCATTATTGTTGTCAGGGTTGGGGAGATGGGGCTGGCTGTCAGGGGACGTGCGTGACTCATCAGGAGGGGGGACTTATGAGACCTGGCTGGGCATGTGAAACAATTCAGTTTTTGAGACGTCTCGGAAGTTGAATAGCCATGTGAAACAAGTAAGCCTTTGAGACGCCTAAAAAAATTACTTGTTTCAGTTGGGGGGCTGGGGCTGGCTGACAGGGGACATGTGTGACTCGTCCGGAGGGGGGTATAGTCACATCCCACTCCCATATTCGCATCACTATGGTTTAGTGGGACCTGGGCTGGGCATCATGGCGCTCCAGCCTTATCCCCTCCTCCCTTCCCATCCAACTCCATATTCGCTCTCTTCCTCATATACCCATTCTCCAATGCATGTGCGTGCGCTTCGGGGAGACTTTTGAGTTGACTCAAAAGTCACCTCATTCCTTAATACATGTGCGAGTGCTTCGGAGAGGAGGGGAAATGTTCGACCTCCGCATCAACGTGCTTCAGCCATTATTCCCTCCTTCCTCCCCACCCCACCCCCGTATTTCTCCCACGTACCCCCACACCATCCACGTATTTCTCTGAATGTGTGTCTGAGCATCAGAAGAAAGAGGGGATCTTTGACCTTCGCATCAACGTGCTTCGGTCCTTATTCCCTCCTTCCAACCCACCCCCCTAATTCTCCCAGGCAAGCCCGCACCATTCCCTTCGCTCAAGACGTGTGTGCGCATCAGAAGGGAGGGAGGATGTTCAAACTGAGCATCAGGCGCTTCAGCCCATGTTTCCCCCTTTCCCCCCCTTTTTCTTTCTCCCACATCCCCCCCTAAACATCTCCATGCCCCCAACATCAGAGGGGAGGGGGGGTGTTCGACCTCAGCATCAAGGCGCTTCAGCTGCTTAATAGTTTGGGGTAGGTGTGGTGGAATGCAGTGCGGTGCAGCAAGGTGCAGTGCTGTGAAATGGGGTGAAACAGTACGGTCTTAGTGTTTGCTGGGTGCCAGTCTTTGATTTAAGCTTCAAGGCGCTTCAGGTGCGCAACAGCCTGGGGTGCAATGCGATGCAGTGGGGTGCAGTTTGTGTGGATTAAGGTTATCTGTGTGCTCTGGCTATAAGGTTCTATGGTCTCAGCATGAGTCAACTTTTAGGCACTACATGGAATGGTGTAGGTGTAGTGGAGTGAGATGCAGTGCGGTACAATGCATGCGATTGAGGGCGATTTTTTCTTTTCTTTTTCAGGAGTGTGGTAGTGCAGTGTAAGGCTATGTGCTGGCTACTTGTAGGTTTTTTAAGCTTATTATCTATCACGTCCCTTGATCAAAAGTCAGACATGACTGTGCTGCGATGAGATGATTGCCGGTTGGATGCGGTGTGGTTGGATGCGGTGGGCAGCAACGGAATTGTGTGTGTGCGTAACAGCCCAGGGGCGAGTGTGGAGGTGCGATGCTGCTGGGTGGGTGCAACCAGGTGAAAATTGGATGTGCAGTGGGATCGATATTGTGTGCGAATGCTCTCAAGTTCAGACGCTATTTTGAATTCACCTGGATTTTGTCCAACGTCTGTCGTTATTCAATCGTTCTATATAGATACTGTTACCCCATTCCCTTGTACCTTGGTCCTTCCGCTAACATCCTCCCTTGCTGAACCTGCGTTTCAGGTACGGCAAGGAAGGCTCAGGCCTGGTGCTGGACCTGGTGTACAACCCTGTTGGCCCGTTCCTGCCGCCTGCTCAAGGCAAACTGGAGGAGGCATACAAGGTGAGATGGGAGATTTGATCAAGTTGTTCAAGTCTGCAGTAATAGGTGCGTGGGGTATAGCCCTCGGCCTGTGACCTGGTATACAGCCCTGTTGGGCCGTTCCTCCCCCCTGCTCAAGGCAAGCTGGAGGAAGCATATAAGGTGAGATGGGATGCGGTGGGATGGGGTGGGGTGGGGTGGGGTGGGGTGGGGTGGGATGGGGTGGGATGGGATGGGATGGAATGGAATGGGATGGGATGGGATGGAATGGGATGGGATGGGATGGGATGCAATGAGATGGGATGGGATGGGGTTGGGTGGGGTGGGGTGGGGTGGGGTGGGGTGGGATGGGGTGGGATGGGATGGGATCAACTAACTATCTAGCTCTCCATACCATTGCTTCATTTCCCTTCCAAACCCCTCCATACCCCTCCATACCCCACCATACCCCTCCATACCCCTCCATACCCCATCATACCCCTCCATACCCCTCCATACCCCTCCATACCCCTCCAAACCCCTCCAAAATCCCCATGATTTTACATGTCTCTCCACCCCTCCATGGCCTTCTCAGAGCGAGCTGATGGCATGCTATGGCATATCGTTCAGCCAACGGTCTCCCTCTCCAAATTCTGTTTCAAACCCCTCCAAACCCGTCCATACCCCTCCATACCCGGCCACCCATCCATACCCTTCTCAGAGCTAGCTGATGGCATGCTATGGCATATCCTTCAGCCAACGGTCTCCCTCTCCAAATTCCTTTTCAAACCCCTCCAAACCCGTCCATACCCCTCCATACCCCGCCACCCACCCATACCCTTCTCAGAGCGAGCTGATGGCATGCTATGGCATATCGTTCAGCAGCCTGTTCACCATCACCAACCTGCCCGTCAAGAGGTAGGTGGTGAGTGGTGCACAGAGGTGATCAGAGGTGAACAGAGGTGAAGAGATGGGAACAGGGGTGAGCAGGGGTGAACAGGGGTGAACAGTGGTGAAGAGATGTGAACAGGGGTGAACAGAGGTTAACGGAGGTGTGTATGTTGGGTGGCGAACAGAGTAGGTTGCTCAGCAGCCTGTTCACCATCACCAACATGCCTATAAAGAGGTGGGTGGAGAGTGGTGAACAGGGGTGAACAGAGGTTAATGGAGGTCAACAGAGGTGTGATGGGTGGTGAGCATAGCATATCGTTTAACAGCCTCTTCACCATCACCAACATGCGTGTAAAGAGTTAGGTGGTGAACAGAGGTGAAGAGAGGTGAAGAGGGGTGAACAGGGCATGTTACCCAACAGCCTGTTCTCCATCACCAACATGCCTGTACAGAGGTGCGTGGTAAGTGGTGTGTGGTAAGTGGTGTGTGGTGAGTGGTGCGTGGTGCACAGGGGTGAACTGAGGTACAGAGAGGCGTGATGGTGGTAGCGAGCATAGCATTTCGTTCAGCAGCCTGTTCACCATCACTAACATGCCTGTCAAGAGGTGTGTGGTGAACAGAGGTGAACTGGGGTGAAGAGAGGTGTGCAGAGGTGAGCAGCGGTGAGCAGCGAGTTGAGGCGAACAGAGGTTGATGCTCAACAGCCTAGTCACTAAGCCTTGACAACATGCCTGACAAGAGGGGGGGGGTTGCTGACTTGGGTTTTGAGGCGCCTCAATAAAACAGCCTAGTCACTAAACCTTGACAGCATGCCTGACAAGAGGGGGGGGTGCTGACTTGGGCGTGCATTGCTGCTGCTTTTATTTCATGCATTTCATGTGCATGCGTGTGTGTTGAGAGCCTTTTTTTTCGTGTTTCTCTGTCCATGTGTGTGCGTGTGTGTGTGTGTGTGAGTGTGTGTGTGTGTGTGTGTGTGTGTGTGTTGGTACATCCTTTCACAGATTTGCTTCGTTTCTGCATAGGCAGGGCCAACTCGAGGACTACATGCAGCTGCTGGTAAGCCTTGTGTAGGAGCTGCTTATATGGAGTACAATTGTGTTCGCATTGTTTCTGCATAGGCAGGGCCAACTTGAGGACTACATGCAGCTGCTGGTAAGCCTTCTAGTTGAGATGCTTTTATGGAGTACATGTATTGGTTCTATGCTGGTGGCATGCATGCATGCATGCATCCTGGCATGCAGAAAGCATAACAGTCAGTCACATACATACAAACATACATACATACATACATACATACATACATACATACATACATACATACATACATACATACATACATACATACATTCATACACACACACACATGTGCGCGCGCACGCACAAACGCATACATGCATACATGCACACATCTATCCTACTCCCTCTGCTGCCTCCCTCCATTCCCCTGCCTGCCTCTCCCCTCACCCACGCAGATCTCTGCGTTCAACCCGGCAGCAGTGGGCAATGTGATGTCTGTGCCTTGTGTGTTCCTCCACTGCATCTCTCCCATTCCCTCTGCTGCCTGCCTCCCATTTCATTCTGCTGCCTCCCTCTCACTCTCTCTGCTGCCTCTCTCCGCCGAAACCTGATGGCTGTTCCTCAAATGTGCCCCTGTGCTGCCTTCCCTTCCCTCCCACTCTCTCTGCTGCCTCTCTCCCCTCACCAACACAGGTCTCTGCTTTCGACCCGGCAGCAATGGGCAACGTGATGTGCCGAAACCTGATGGCTGTTCCTCAAATGTGCCCCTGTGCTGCCTTCCCTTCCCTCCCACTCTCTCTGCTGCCTCTCTCCCCTCACCAACACAGGTCTCTGCTTTCGACCCGGCAGCAATGGGCAACGTGATGTGCCGAAACCTTATGGCTGTTCCTCAAATGTGCCCCTGTGCTGCCTTCCCTTCCCTCCCACTCTCTCTGCTGCCTCTCTCCCCTCACCAACACAGGTCTCTACTTTCAACCCGGCAGCAGTGGGCAACGTGATGTGCCGAAACCTGATCAACATTGACTGGTGCGTGGGGGAGGAGGGGGGAGGGGGGAAGGGGAAAAAGGGGGGTGGTAATGCATGTGTGGGGTAGCATCTGTTAGGCTAAATCGGTGGTCAAGCTGGCAGCAGTGGGCAACGTGATGTGTCAGAACCTGATCAATATTGACTGGTGTGTGTGGGAGAGGAGTGAAGGAGGGGGAGGGGAGAGGGGGGGGAAGAGGGGGGGGGAAGAGGGGGGGGAAAGAGGGGGGGGAAAGAGGGGGGGGAAAGAGGGGGGGGAAAGAGGGGGGGGAAGGAGGGGGGGGAAAGAGGGGGGGGGAAGAGGGGGGGCGAAGAGGGGGGGGAAAGAGTGGGGGGAAGAGAGGGGAGGAAGAAGGGGGTGGAAGATTGGGGGGGAAGAGGGAGGGGGGAGGGGGGGGGGGGGGGGGGGGGGAGGGGGGAAAGGGGGAGGAAGAAGCTGGTGTAATTCGGGCAGGCCGCCCCTCTCCTCTCGTTTTGAGTAGACTCAAAACGCGCCCCTCTCCTCTTGTTTCCCCTTCTTCCCCCTCACACCTCAGGCAGGGCACTCTCTTCGACTGTGACTTCAACCAGCACCTCGCCCTCTCCCTTGCCCTCGCCCTCGCCCTCGCCCTCGGCCTTCCTTCCAAATCATCTAGTACAACCAACTCTCCCCTCGCCTCGCCTCTTGTTTCCCCTTCTCTCCTCCACCACCCACACACTCCAGACAAGGCACTCTCTTCAACTGTGACTTCAACCAGCAGCAACCAATGCCCTCGTCCTTCCCCTCAAAACATGCACTGCAACCAGCCGTCCCCTCTCTTCTCCTCCTATCTTCTCTTCTCTCCTCTCCCCTCCTATTTGGTATTCCCTTGCAGGCAAGGCGCTCTCTTCGACTGCGATTTCAACCAGCAGCTCGCCCTTGGCTTTCCCCCCAAACCATTTAGTGCATCAGACTCCCCTCTCGCCTCTGCTCCTCCTCCCCCGCCTCGCCTCTCCAAACCATCCACGCAACAAACTCTCGCCTCTCCCTTCTGCTCTTGTTTTTTCCTTCTTCCCCACACATTCCAGGCAGGGCGCCCTCTTCGACTGTGACTTTAACCAGCAGCTCGCCCTCAGCCTTCCCCCCAAGCCATCCAGTGCAACCGACTCCCCATTCGCCTCTGATCCTTCTCCCCCGCCTCGCTCTGTCTTTGACATCCAATCACTGGACGAGCTTGTGGATCGCCCCATAGCCACGGCAGCGCACTGCTACGGGTGAGTGGGTGTTGTTCTGACTCTTGTAACTCTGAGTCTGTGAGTGTTTGCAGCATGATCCTCTACCCTCCCCCTCCTCCCTCTCCTCGCTCTGTCTTTGACATCCAATCACTGGACGAGCTTGTGGATCGCCCCATAGCCACGGCAGCGCACTGCTACGGGTGAGTGGGTGTTGTTCTGACTCTTGTAGCTCTGAGTCTGTGAGTGTTTGCAGCATGATCCTCTACCCTCCCCCTCCTCCCTCTCCTCGCTCTGTCTTTGACATCCAATCACTGGACGAGCTTGTGGATCGCCCCATAGCCACGGCAGCACACTGCTACGGGTGAGTGAGTAGCCACCATTATGCCTCTTCTAACAGAGAGCCAGTGACTGGTTGGAACGTGCACCTCCCTCCTCTCCCCCCCTTCGCTCTGTCTTTGACATCCAATCACTGGAGGAGCTTGTGGATCGCCCCATAGCCACGGCAGCGCACTGCTACGGGTCAGTGGCTTATGTTCCGTCTTTGCCCTTGACACTAGTTTGTTGTACTTTCCCTTTTCACACCCCTTTTTGAGTCGTCTCAAAACTTGTGTGTGTGTGTTTTTTTTTCCTTGACACTTGTTTGTCTCTCCGTTATTGTCCCCTTACAGGTGTACAGCTGGCAGCGGCTCCAGCTGTACAGGCGCGGTGGTGTAGTGGCAGATGGACAACTGTATTTACCATGGCTGAACTTCTTCATGCTTCTGCCTTATTGTGTCTCTAGGTATTGGTAAGGTGGCTTTAAATCTTTTGATTTCCCCTATCACGTGCGGTGCAGACCCTGAAATATTGGCTTTAATCCCTTTTAATGTGTACATAATTTATACGTTTCTGATTCGGTATGTTTGGGAGTCGAACTTGAAAGTACCTGTATTTATGAGGCATGTGCCTGTCCAGCTATTTTACGGCATCACTGTCCTATAACTAGCTTCCTTTCACCACAGGTTGAAGAGAGTTGCTGTGATTGTTTTATGAGGGCTTATAATTATCTCCCTGTTCTAGCGAGTTCGGTTGTAGAGTGCTGAATGCATGTTATTTTCTCTCAATGAAGTCAACGTAAGTTGCGAAATTGCCAGCAGAGTAAAATATCATCGCAAACTTGAGTGACCTCTTCGCCAGCCATTCACGTCGTAACAGAGCAGCATGAAGGTCCAGTCCTTATGACCCCTCCGACCAACTCGGTAAGAAACGCGCGAAACAGGCTTGCGAAAAGCAAGGGCACAGCAAGACTCGGAAGAAACTCGCGAAATGCGTGCGTGGCGTCGCACGTCGAACTTGGTGACTCGGCGCGATTCGAACCCCTTGCATTGCTGTCCCGACAACTCACCCGCATTATCGCATTCCTCCCCAGGAAAACACATCAGCGGGATTCAGTGCCTACCTCTGGCTTCACTGCATCACTCCCCGCGCACCCCCCCCTTCCCCCCGCTATCTCCCTCCGCAGATTCCCCCCGCTCCCTCGCCTGTATTTAGTTCGTCCCAGGCTGCGTGCCTCATCAATTCCGAGCTTGCTTACTTTCACAGTTATCCAGAGCCACATTCTTCAAAGCACAATATTCGTCAGCTGTCTTCAGCGCCTCTACGGAACTCTTCGTCCTTCGTTATTGAAATCGAAACGTCTTAAAAAACAAAATTTAAGACGAGTAATTAGAAATAACAGCTTTCGTTAGTTCGTTTTTACTTTCTTTAGGTATTCGTCAGCTAGTAGTGACGACGTGTCGCCAGCGCCGATGGCGGCCGGAAACACTCCTCCCGCGTTTCTCCGGAAACTCCTTGCGACTCCCCTCCTCTCCTGCCTTCTTCTCCTGCTCGCTCCGGTGAGGGCGTACGACTTGGACTGCGCAAACGAGGCAAACGCGGCCGTTGCGGTCCTGAGCTTCTGCAATGGAAACGGGTGGCGTCGCACGTGTCTCTACGGCGGCGGATACTCCCCGGACTACTCGAATAAATGCGCGCTCGTGCAGGCCGGCGCGCTTTACTGCCAGGATTGCAAGTGGAAAGTGAACATGCTCGCGCGTTGCTGCGATATAGACCTCTCCGGTTACGAGTACAGCAGCGGCCAACAGGCCGACACGCATTATATCGAGGAGGGAATCAAACAGCTGCAATGCCCGGGGAATTTTGACTGTGGTGAATCTGGTTACCCGCAGTGTAACGGGGGTGGCTTCGACGGGACTACCCCGTACTGGTCTAATGAATATGCCTATGCCGAAAGCTACGGTTACTGCGCCGACTTCACTACTAGTGGAACGATGCTGCGCGCGATGGAGCCTCGCGCGCCGCACAGCAGCGGCGGAGTGAAGCTGCGCGACTTAGTAGAGCGCCCGCAACTGATTGAATCCTCCCGCAACGGCGCACTGGCGGGCGGAAAGACCAAGATGAGCCGCCGCCTGTGGGGAAGCGGGCGCCCCTGGTCCCCTCCCAAGATGTATAGCCGCCGCTTGTATGGAAGTGGGCGCCCCTGGTCTCCCCCTAAAATGTACAGCCGCCGCCTGTATGGAGGCGGAAGGCAGTGGTACCCGTAATAGTAAGCAGATTTGGCAGAGCTTGAAGGTGACGCCAAGGGGAATACGGTACGACGTCACAGGATGCGATTTTCTTGAGGGGTTGGTGAAGTGGACTGGCGGTCGTGTTATGGTTTAGGATGCTTACAGGGCTGGTTGGGATTTTCAGATTGGGGCTGGATGATAGTTCAACCATTCCGCTTAGCTGTGTGCTGAAACCTATTTGTGGAGGAGGAGAGTTTGATTGGTGGTGGTTATTTCTCTTGTCATTGCCTTTGTATCTGCTGCTGTGATATTTCGTTTCTGGTTGCATTTGTTTACTTGAGCTAGCCTTTTAGTAGGTGAGCCCTCAAATCAATGGCCAAGCATGCATGAAAATCAAAATGGACGTTACTCTGCTATGCTCTGCTGGTTCACGTGAACCCGCCTATGGAACCTTGACTCGGCAAGATGGCGACTAACGACCAAGACTCCTAGCTGTTGAGCACCGACGTGACGGTGTAATGACGTTTTCGTATTGACCGGGTGCGACTTGCTAGCAGCTGCATAAGAATCGGTGCAGGGTGGCGTGAGTTAGGTGTGCTTCTTTGAGAGTCACGCCACTCCTTGCAGTGTTGGCTGGAGTGGCGTGCACGGAATGCATTTCGCTGCTGAGTTGGATGGAAGTTTGGCGGGGCGCGCCGTTCACCCACCCGCACACCACTTTCGTGGGGTTGGGTTACACCGAAGCGCCACGCAACATTTGTGCTGACTCTTGCTTGCCTATATTTGCATGTGTGTTTGCTTTTGTATTCATGGATCATATTACATTTCTTGTGAAGTCCAATTGCTACTTGAATTCTCACTAAGTCCTTGGAGACGAACGCTACAGAAACGCTACCGAGTTGCTGGCGCAACACCACTCTCATATCAGAAACTCTCTCGCTATCGCTACGCTCTCCATATTATTCCTTCATGGTGCGGTGAGCGTGGAACGAACACGCAGAGCTTTCCGTCGACGTTCGTTAGTATACTCGCCTTGGCGTGTGGCGTTAGTGAAGGGCGCTTATTAATTTAAGTTAAACCTCTCTTAATTTCCCTCCAGTTACGCTCTCGGACCCAAGGATAGGGCATTTGGTAATTCATTACCACTCGTCTGAGGACCCTTGTGAGGTGACCCCGAGACGAGGGATTTAAGGAAGGGACAATTTATTTTAATTTGTGGTACCTTATAGAGACGTCGTAGAGGATGAGTACGGAGGAGGCGAACGTTGAGGCCGGCAATATTCGCGCATTAGAGGAGGATCTCGTAGCCCGCCATTCTCGTGGTGAGCTTAGTGACATCGAGTACGAGCTCATGCAGGAGGGATTACGCGCTCGTCGGCGTCGCGATCATCCCTCGCCACGTCTAGAGAATGTTGAGCAAGCTGCGGGAGGTACTAGTGCGTGGGATATGGCTGTCGATGGCGGAAATAGCGATGACGAGGAGCTTGATGGGTTGATGTCGCGTGGGGTCCTGCAAGGACCGACTCGGTTTAGTACGGCTAGCGTCGGCGGTGTACAGGAGCGTGTTCATCGAGCGGCGGTGTCACGAGAGCGTGCGAATGTAGGACGATGGAGCGTTGCTAGAGGAGGGAATGCGGAGGAGTACGATAGTGAGGCTATGCCGGGCGTTACCCCAATTGGATCGATGACGAGGGACGAGGGAATAGCCCCCAACTATAGTTTCTTCAAATTCACTCCAGACAAGATCGTCGTACCTAGGCCATTAGAAGGACGTTACGACCTGTCAATGTGGGTAGAATCTATCGAGCCTCAGCTTGAGATCGCCCAGCTTAAGCGATTCATCGACGGTACCACACCTGCTCCCCCAGCACATGCAGTTGCGCTTGTCACACAGTTTCACGCAATGCAGTTACTGACGTTCACCACGATTTCCTGATGCTGCTCCCCAACCGTACAGATCGCCCTTAAGGCGTGTCGCATGAAGGTAGATGTCGGCTTTCAGGCGTGGCAGTTTATTATGCGCACGTATATGGCGAAGGACGACCTGTACATAGGGAAGTTAGAGCAGGCGCTCACTAACCTCGAGATGGGAGAGCACGAGTCCGCAACAGATCCTAGTGAACCTGAGGATGGCCGGCGTAGATTATTCACAGGCAACGTACATTACTCACGTCGTGAAGGGGTTGCCGCAGCAGTATAACCTCTTACGCATGATGTTGAAACTGCCGCAGGCGCGCAAGGAGCTGGACGAGGACACCCTCGCTAGCTACATCATCGAGGAGGAGTGTACGCTGGCGGCGGAGGGACGGAAGGACCAATTTCTTCCCTAGGCTAACCAAGTGTTTACCAAGAAGGGTAAGCCCCAATTCCAGCAGACTTCATCCCCTTCCCCTCCCACTACAGCACAGCAGCACCAGCCTAAGCATGGGGGTGGGTTCGGCGAGGGAGGGGAGAAGTGAAAAGGGGCTAAGGATGGCCAGTCAAAGGGGGGAAAAGGAGGGTTCAAGGGGAATTGCTACGTGTGTGGGCAGCCGGGGCATATCGCTAAGTACTATCGGCAGCGGGCAGATAAAGAGGCAGACAAGGGTGGAGAGGGTTCTAGAGGCAGCAGTGCGAGTGGCAAGGGGGGTGACGGCTCTAAGGGGAGCGGGCAGTCATCATGTGCGATGGTGAAGCCCGTTATAGAGCATCCTCCTCCCGTCATGCTGGAGCCTGAGGCCGGGGAGGGCTTACAGGCTGTTGCAGCTATTGTGAAGGCAAACCCGAGCGCCGTGCTACTTGATAGCGGATGCTCCCACCATCTTATGGGAGATCGCTCTGCCTTTGTGGAGATGAGCAGTGGCGGCGGTATCAAACATGTTATCGGCTTCAACGGCGCTCCTCAGGAGGTGCACGGGCAAGGCACAGTCGCTCTCCTTGGAGACAGGGGCAGGCGTGTCTTGGTGCCGGACGTGTTGTACGTACCTAGAGTGCAGGCGAGTCTTCTTTCTGCTGGGCAGCTGCGTGATAGTGGCGTGCAGCTGCTGGATGCCGAGGACGTGACTCTGCTGTGCGCGCCAGATGGGTCGCTCCTTGGTCGTGCGGAGTTCAAGGGACGTGTCCTTTGCACGAACTTCCAGCCATGCTCGACGCAGCAGCAGGAGGGTGAAACGGTGGCCCTGCACACTTTGGCGACGGGCGTGCGATCTAAGGTGGACAAGTGGCATGCGCGCCTCACACACGTCGTTTTTGACGTCATAGAGCGTACTGCGGCTCACGGGTCAGTGACGAGCTTGGAGTTGGAGAAGAGGGGCAAGTCAGACATGCCATGCGTCTCTTGTGTTTGGGGAAAGATCACCCGTCATACCTTTCCTTCTATGGGAGAGGAGGAGGATGAGCTGCTTGGAGTGGTGCATGCTGACCTGTGTGGCCCTTTTCGTGAAGCAACTAAGGACGGCAGCCGCTAATTTTTGGTGCTGAAGGATCGCAAGACGCGGTACGTCTGGGCCTACCCTTTGGCCAAGAAGAGTGATGCACTGGCGGCATTCCAGAAGTGGCTCCCGATGGCAGAGTGGCAGTGTAAGACCACAGTGAAGGCGCTGCACACTGATCGGGGTGGCGAGTTCTTGGGACACGACTTCACGCTCTTCCTCGACAAGAAGGGGATCATCCACGACCTCACGTGTCCGTACACGCCGGAGCAGAACGGGATGGCCGAGAGGGAGATGTGCAGCATTGTGGAGGCGGTTCGGATGTTGCTGTTGCACATGGGTGTGCAGCATCACTGGTGGCACCTGGCGCTGTCGCAGGCCGTCTGGGTGCGCACCCGCGTGGAGCACGCCTCGCTGCCCTCTGGTCTGACGCCGTACGAGCTCGCCTTCCGACGCAAACCCGATGTCAGTATGGTGTGTGTTTGGGGCTGCATGCTGCAGTATATGGTGCCGCTGTCGCAGCGCGGGGGGAAGCTGGCGCCTAAGGCTCGCTGGGGGTTGCACTTGGGGGTGTCAGCAGCGAGCAAGGGCTGGCTGGTGCTGGACTTGGAGTCCAACCGCCTCATCACCACTATGGAAGCAGTTTTCTATGAGACCATGTCCTTGGCACGATGGAAGGCTTCGCATCAGCAGGAGCATGGGGGGCGTCCGATGCCCTATGAGCCCCTTCCTTCACTCTTCACAGGCACTCTTGAGGAGGAGGTGGAGGAGGAGGAAGTGGTCGCACCTCCTGCTATGCCCTATGTCCCTACCTCAGTCCCCACCCCCAACCTCCTACAGTGTTACCCTCGTGTGGTTCCTCCTACCGCGCCTCCTCCATCCTCACCCCCCTTGGCTACCCCTCCTCCTCCTGTTATTCCCTCTCCTCTTCCACCCTCCATCCTTCCTGCACCTGCCCCACCCTCCTCTTTGTCTTCCACGGCGCCGCCCGTTGGTGAGGGGGAGACAGTGGTGTCGCCGTCTGTGATGATCACCGACGGGCAGCGCCTTGTCACTGAGCAGCTGCAGGACGAAAGCAGCATGGATGGAGTGCAGCAGAGTGGGGGACAGGAGACAGGGGAGCAGCAGACAGGGGAGCAGCAGATTGGGGAGCAGCAAATAGGGGAGGAGCAGATTGGGGAGTAGCAGACAGGGGAGCCGCAGACAGGGGAGCAGGAGATGTGGGGAATTAGAGATGGTGGTCGTGTGCTGGTTTCTGGGACGATCACTGCACCGCCGCTGCGTCGCTCCACTCGCATCACTCGTGGTGTCCCGCCAGTTAAGTATGCTTGGGCAGTAGTGATTGAGCCAGCAGGTTTGGATGACGAGGAGGAGGACGAGGAGTGGACGGACCTGGACCCAGATGTGGTGGCCGACCCTGAGAGGCAGTGGGATATAGCTAAGATGACAGTGAAGGAGGCCTTGGGCTGCTGGAAGGGCGACAAGGTGAAGGAGGCGATGGACACAGAGATGCGGAGCTTGATTGAGCAGGGGATGTGGGAGTTGGTTCCGCGTCCTCCAGGGGTGAATGTGATTAAGAACCGCAGGATTTTGAACACCAAGTTCCAACCGGATGGAATAGTGGAGCGTGAGAAGGCGAGGCTGGTGGTGAAGGGGTTCACGCAGGTGGTAGGGGTGGACTATGAGGAGACGTACGCCCCTGTGGGAAGCTATGTGACGGCGCGTGTGCTTTTGGCGATCGCAGCTGCACTCGATTTAGACCTGATGCAGCTGGATGTGAAGAACGCGTTCCTCCATGGCGTGCTGGACCGAGACCTTTACACGGAGCCGCCAAGCTACTGCAAGGATGGGACTCCTCGTGTCTGTAAGTTGGTGAAGAGCCTGTATGGGCTCAAGCAGAGCCCGATGTTGTGGTATGAGGCCTTGGATGGGATGCTGCTTGGGGCTGGATGGAAGAAGAGCCAGGTGGATGAGGCTCTGTATTTCAAGAGTGATGCTGAGGGGGAGATGTGCTGGATGCTGGTGTATGTGGATGATTTGCTTGCTGCCAGCCGCAGTCAGGGCATGCTGGGGGAGCTGCGTGAGCTGTTGCAAAGTGCATTTCAGCTGTGGGAGATTAGCCCTGTGGAGAAATATCTAGGGTTGCAGCTGATTCGGGACAGGCCTACGAGGAGGGTGTGGCTGCACCAGGAGGCCTATGTGGACAAGGTCCATAGGCACTTCTTTGACGGGGAGCAGCCGCTGCGAGTGCCTCGCACCCCTCTTTCTTCTGACCCTTTCAGTGTGCAGACCTTCGAGGATGTGGGATGGCAATCTCGCCAGGAGGAGGAGTACAGGCAGAAGGTGGGATCCTTGCAGTTCGCGGCCTGTACCACCCGTCCCGACATCTCGTTTGCCTGCAGCAAGTTGGGGTCGGGCCAGAATGTGCGGAGTGATCAGCACCGGAAGGAGTTGGACCGGTGCTTGGCGTACTTGGTGGGGAGCAGGGATGTGGCGCTGGAGTTTGGTGGTGAGCCGGAGTCCTTGGAGCTGGAGGGCTACGCCGATGCTAATGATGCGGGGGACAAGCTGAACAGGACCAGCACTGGTGGCTATGTCTTCGTGCTCGGAGGTGCTGCTGTCTCTTGGGCGAGCCAGAGGATTCATTGCGCCACCCTCTCCTCCACTGAGTCTGAGTACGTTGCTGCTGTGGAAGCTGGGAAGGAGGCGCGTAGGCTGCGCTTCCTGCTCGCAGAATTTCAACTGCTGAGGAGTGAGGAGCCCACTACTCTCTTTGTGGATAACTCCTCCGCCATTACAGTGGCAGGTGGCATGGGTCTCAAGGGGAGCCTCAAGCACATGGAGCGTCGCCACATGTGGCTGCAGCACATGGTCAAGCGCAGGAAGCTGCAGCTGCAGTACATCCCTACGAGCGAGCAACCGGCTGACTACCTTACCAAGGCGTTGCATTTCCCCGCCTTCAGCCGTTGCTTTGAGGCTGTAGGGCAGGTGAGGCTCTTGAGCGAGGGGAGTGAGACCTAGACACTCCATGATGGGGATGGTGCCATGGCCTATCCATGGCTGGTGCGGTGCGTGTTTGCACTTTGAGAGTGCTTCGTTTGTATGTGTGTCCCTTTCTTTTGGTATGTATGCGTGTATGCATGCCCTGTGACTATAAAGGGTCTTGCTGTAGTTGTCAAACTTATATATAGCTTACATTGTGTAGGCTGTAGTGGGGTAGCCCATAAGGGGTACAACCCAATTAGGGTTAGTACTTGTACCCAACTCTTTGCTAGTTCATTCATTCTCGTTCATTATTCTGACATGGTTTTAGAGCAGGTCCTCCGCTAGGACCGGTTTTTTCTCCTTGGGCCCACCACAGCGCTACCCCGCTAGCAGCCCTCTGCAGCCATCGTGCTGCCCCTACTTCCTGTCGCGACCCGTAGGCCCCTAGGCCCCGGCCCGTCGCCCGTCGCCCCTAGCCTAGGCCCCGGCCCCACGGCCCCTTGCGACCCGTCACCCCTAGCCTAGGCCCAGGCCCCGCGGCCCGTCGCCCGTCGCCCCTAGCCTAGGCCCCTCGGCCCCATGGCCCCTCGCGACCCGTCGCCCCGAGCCTAGGCCCAGGCCCCGCGGCCCGTCGCCCCGTCGCCCCTTGGCGTCGCCCGTCGCCCCTAGCCCGGCCCCCCGTCGCCCGTCGACCGTCGCGACCCCCGTCGCCCGTCGCTCGTCGCGACCCCTGTCGCCCGTCGCCCGTCGCCCGTCGCGACCCCCGTCGCCCGTCGCGACCTGTCGCCCGTTGCAACCCGTCGCCCCGGCCCGTTGCCCCGGCCCGTCGACCCCCGACCCGTCGCCCTAGGCCCGTCGCCCGTCGCGACCCGTCGCCCCTAGCCTAGGCCCAAGCCCCGCGGCCCGTCGCCTGTCGCCCCTAGCCTAGGCCCCTCGGCCCCACGGCCCCTCGCGACCCGTCACCCCAAGCCTAGGCCCAGGCCCCGTGGCCCGTCGCCCCGTCGCCCCTAGCCTAGGCCCCGCGCCCCCCCGTCGCCCACGACCAGTCGCCCCACGGCCCCCGTCGCCCTAGGCCCCGTCGCCCCGCGGCCCCTCTCGTCGCCCTAGGCCCCCGGTCCCTCGGCCCCCGGCCCCTTTGTTCCTGGCCCCGCGGCCCCGTCGCCCTAGGCCCCCGGCCCCTCAGCCCCTTCTCACTTGGCCCCGCGGCCCGACGCCCCTAGGCCCCCGGCCCCTCGGCCCCTTCTCTCATGGCCCCGCGGCCCGACGCCCCTAGGCCCCCGGCCCCTCGGCCCCCGGCCCCTCGGCCCCCGGCCCCTTTGTTCCTGGCCCCGAGGCCCTGTCGCCCTAGGCCCCCGGCCCTCGGCACCTTCTCACTTGGCCCCGCGGCCCGACGCCCCTAGGCCCCCGGCCCCTCGGCCCCTTCTCTCCTGGCCCCACGACTCGACGCCCCTAGGCCCCCGGCCCCTCGGCCCCTTCTGTCCTGGCCCCGCGGCCCGACGCCCCTAGGCCCCCGGCCCCTCGGCACCTTCTCTCCTGGCCCCGCGGCCCCACGCCCCTAGGCCCCCGGCCCCTCAGCTCCCCCCACCCCCTTCGTTCCTTGCCCGACGGCCCGACGCCCCTAGGCCTCCGGCCCCTCGGCCCCTCTGCTGCTACTACTACTGCTACTACTACTGCTACTACTGCTACTACTGTTCCTGCTGCTGCTACTGCTACTGCTGCTGCTACTGCTGCTCCTGCGTGCTGCGCCACTATGGCTTCGCTTTGAGTTCTCGCGTTCGATCATGAAAGCAGACCGGATCAGTTTGACACGTGGCTCAACGACCTGTAGCTGTACCTACTCAGCGGTTCTAAGGACAGTGTGTCGCTGTTTGACCTCGCGTCAGGTGCCGCTACCGCCCCTCCCGCCACAGCTGACAGTGCAACTCGCTCACAGTGGCTTACTCGCGACGCTGCTGCCCGCTTAGCCATTCGAAACCACCTGCCGTTAGCCGAATGCGCTCACATCGGACAGCACAGGACAGCACAGGCCCTGTACGACGCTGTAGTCGCTCGCTACTCCTCGCCTGCCACTGCTGCGCTAGGCCGACTGCTACTAACCTACCTGTTCCCCGAGCTGTCAGCTTTTGCCACAGTAGAGGACCTGGTTTCCCACCTGCGCACTAGCGACGCTCGCTACCGTCCCTGCTGAGTTCCTAAACATGAACCAGCCCCCGATGTTCATCACCTTCTACTTCATAGTCTCTTGCCTCCCTGACTCTCTTCGCTCTGTCAGGGACAACTTTCTCTCCCTTGACCCCACCTCCCTCACTGTTGACCTCCTCGAGCAGCATCTCCTCGCAGCTGAGACTAGTGCAGCTGCTATAGGTGCTGCTCGTGGCACTCCGCGCCCGCCCTTCTTTGAGGGGTGCTCCCCCTCCCCCCTTGCCCCCTCCTACGCCTCTGCTGCTGCTGCAGACATCTCTGTTGCTGAGGACATCAGGGCTGCTTCTACTAGTGCGAAGCGCCGCAGCAGCAAGGGCAAGGGCGGCAGGGGTGGTGGAGGTGGCAGCGGTGGTGGTGGAGGTGGCAACGGGAGTGGTGGTGGGGGCAGCAGTGGAGGTGGTGGAGGCCGTGGAGGTGGTGGCGGCGGTGGGACTGGTGGCGGGAGTGGGGGCTCTGGTGGTGGCGGTGGAGGCAGCGGTGGGAGTGGCGGCAGTGGAGGCGGTGGGACTGGTGGCGGTAGGACTGGACCTCGGCGTGGAGGCCCTGGTGGTGGCCAGCGGCAGCAGCAGCAGCGTCGGAGCGAGACCCAAACGCCCCAGCAGCTCCGTGAGTGGTTGTTTCAGCGTGGGAAGTCTGGGGGTAGTGAGAGCTGCCCGTATGTCATTCGCACGGGTGTCCGTGCTGGTCAGACATGCGGGAAGCTTCACACTCAGCACCGCTGCTTCTCCCGCCTCGACGACGCCTGGCGTACTGAGTTTGGTGACGAGGTCAAGTGCCCTCGCTGGGCAGATTTGCTTAGGTCTGGAGTTGCTATCTTTGACCTAGACTATGATGCTATTCTTTCTGCTATGTATGCTTTGTCTGCTAGTGCTGAGGGTGACTGTTACCGGTGCGTGCCACCTAACCCAGGTATAGCGGCGGCTGCTCTAGGTGCTAGTGATTCTGGTACTCTCCCTGGTACTGCGCCTACTCAGGCCTTGCACACCTTCACGTTGGACTCAGGCACCTCGCGCTGTTTCTTCCGTGACAGCACCACCCTCACTCCTCTCCCTACACCTGTCCCGGTCAGACTGGCTGACCCCTCCGGGGGCCCGGTCGTGGCCCGTTCCTCCACTGTCCTCCCGTGTCCGGTGGTTCCGTCCGGCTCACTGTCAGGTCTTCACCTCCCCTCGTTCTCTACGAACTTGGTGAGTACCGCTGCCCTCCAGGATGCGATGGTCACTACCACCACTCCTGGGGGTCAGCGTGTGTCGATCTGCACGTGCACACAGTCGGGCCGTCACCTGGCCACGTTCACTCGTCGGCCAGGGTCGAGTCTATACACACTCGCTACCAAGCCTCCTCAGGTAGCTGCGTCTGCTCAGGTGTCCGCGTCAAGTCAGGTAGCCGCCTCTTGCTCGTGTCGCCTCCTGTCGCACCAGACTCTTCTGTGGCACCACCGCCTGGTTCACCCCTCCCTGCCACGCCTTCGTGGCATGCACTCCCGTCTTCTAGTCTCTGGTCTTCCCAGGTCCATGCTTCCCCTGCCGCCCTTGCCTGCCCCGCCCTGCCTTCCTTGCGTTCAGGGGCGGCAGCGCTCCGCTCCTCACTCCTCCTCGTTTCCCCCGACGACCGCTCCCCTTCAGACTCTCCACATGGACGTGTGGGGCCCAGCCCGCGTCAGTGGATAGGGTCGCGAGCGCTACTTTCTGCTGGTAGTTGACGACTACACGCGGTACACCATGGTCTTCCCCTTGCGCAGCAAGGGTCAGGTCGTTGATGTCTTGATCCCTTGGATCCGCACAGTCCGTCTCCAGCTCCGCGAGCGGTTCCACCAGGACCTTCCTGTCCTGCGTCTGCACTCTGACAGAGGTGGTGAGTTCTTCTCCGACTTCTTGCATGACTTTTGTCGTGGGGGGGGCATTCTCCAGTCGTTCACGCTTTCGGACTCCCCTCAGCAAAATGGGATTGCTGAGCGCCGCATTGGCTTAGTCATGGAGGTCGCTCGTACCTCCATGATCCATGCGGCTGCTCCCCATTTTCTGTGGCCGTTTGCGGTCCGGTACGCTGCGCATCAGCTCAACCTCTGGCCCCGTGTCTCCTTGCCAGAGACCTCGCCCACACTGCGTTGGACGGGGGAGGTTGGCGATGCGTCGGTGTTCCAGGTCTGGGGTTCTCGTGCCTTTGTTCGCGATACGTCCGCGGACAAGCTCTCCGCCCGTGCTATCCCCTGCGTCTTCCTTGGCTTTGTCCTTGACGCGCCTGGCTGGCTGTTTTACCACCCCACCTCGCGCCGTGTCCTCCCTTCTCAGGACGACACGTTTGACAAGTCGGTTCCCTTTTACCGTCTCTTCCCCTATCGCTCTGCCCCTCCCCCACCCCCGCCGCTCTTCTTTGCTCATGGTCCCCCTCCGGTAGACCCCCTCCCACCCCAGGGTCCTGCTCCCTCAGGTGTGTCTCAGGTAGACCCTCTCCCTGGTACTGCGCCTGTTGAGGTAGCTGTCGGCTCACGTGCTGCTCGAGGTGCTGCGTCTGGGGGTGCTGCGTCTGGGGGTGCGGAGCCGGGGGGTGCGGAGTCTGAGGGTGCTGGGTCTGGGGGTGCTGAGCCTGGGGGTGAGGAGCCTGGGGGTGCTGAGCCTGCGGGTGTGGAGCCTGGGGGTGCTGAGCCTAAGGGTGTGGAGCCTGGGGGTGCTGAGTCGGAGGGTGCGGAGTCTGGGGGTGCTGAGCCTCGGGGTGCTGCTTCATCTAAAGGTCCTGCTGGTGCTTCGCCGCAACTGTCTCCGCACCAGCTGCGTGAGTGGCTTATTCGGCGCGCATGACTTCGGAGTGGAGCTACCGGAGCTGGAGGCGCAGGAGATGCTGGAGCTGGAGGTGCTGGATTTACTGCTGGAGCTGGTGGTACTGAAGGTTCTGCGTCTGCTGGTCCTGGAGGTGCTTGTAGTAGGGGTGCTGGAGCTGCCGGGACTGGTGGTGTTGGGGGTGGTGGAGCTGGAGACCCTACGGAGCCTGGAGCTGCTGGAGCTGGAGGCTCTTGCGCTGGTGGCGCTGGCGCTGGAGGCGTTGGAGCTGAAGGAGCTGGAGTTGGAGGCACTAGCGCGGGAAGCGCTGGAGCTGCAGGAGCTGGAGCTATTGACCTTGGAGCTCGAGGTGCTGGAGGCATTGTGCGGCCGCGACCGTACTTCGTTCCCTTGCTTCAGCAGGTTCTTGGTGTCCCGTCTTCTACTAGCCTTACTCCTCCTCTCCTCTGTCCACCGCCTGACCAGTCGCAGCCGCCGTTACTGTCAGCCTCCCCACTGCCTGCTCCTCCTTACACTGAGTTGTCCGGCGGTCTTACAGAGCGTTGTGAGCCTGCGTCTCGTCCTGTCTCGCCTGTTCGCACTGCTCGTCGCGTTCCTCGTTCGCGTCCTCCTCCTGTCCCTGGCACGCACGCTATGGCACTCCGTCCTTCTTCTGTTCCACTACGTGTTCCTCTGCCTGCTCCTCCTGAGTCCTCTCTTCCTGAGGTCCCTGACCCTGAGTCTGACCGCGCTCGTGCTGCCAGTCCCACTGTCTCTCGTCTCCTCGCCACTGCTGTCACTGACCCTTCTTTTGAGTCTGCTGCTGCGTTTGCTCTCGTTGCTGAGCTGCTTGACTTTGCTGCTGCCTGCCGTCTAGACTATGCCACTGCTCTTGTTGCTGAGTCTGCGTCTGCCAGTCCTCCGTCCGTCGGGGGTGAGTGTGCTCTTGGCACGGACGTCCTTGAGGACAGGCAGGAGGACTTTGAGTGTCTTGCAGCTGCTGTATCTCGTTTTGCTTCCATGCTGATTGTCCCAGAGGGAGACCCGGATGCACCAGACATCCCGACCACGCGCTCTTACGCAGAGGCGATTACGGGTCCTTACTCCTCTCAGTGGCAGGCAGCCATGGATGTCGAGATAGCATCCTGGAAGTCCATAGGCACCTACGTCGACGAGGTTCCCCCACCTGGGGCGAACATAATCGATGGCATGTGGATTTTCAGGGTGAAGCGGCCGCCGGGTTCTCCGCCTGCCTTCAAGGCGCGTAACGTTCCTAGAGGCTTCAGTCAGCGATAGGGGTTTGACTACTTCCAGACCTTCTCCCCCACCCCGAAGATGACTACTCTTTGGGTGTTGCTGCACATCGCTGCTCAGCGTGACTACAAGTTGCACTCTCTGGACTTCAACACAGCTTTCTTGCAGGGCAGCCTGCACGAGGAGATCTGGCTGCGCCGCCCACCTGGCTTCACTGGGTCGTTTCCTACAGGTACCCAGTGGAGCCTCCGCCGGCCAGTCTACGGTCTCCGCTAGGTGCCTCGCGAGTGGCATGACACACTAAGGACTACACTTGCGGCTGTTGGGTTTGCTCCTTCTACTGCTGACCCGTCGCTGTTTCTACGCACCGACACCTCGCTGTCGCCGTTCTACGTCCTCGTCTACGTCGACGACCTGGTCTTTGCCACTGTTGACACCGAGGCACTGACCCTTGTGAAGTCGGAGCTGCAGAAGAGACACACCTGCACTGACCTGGGTGAACTGCGCAGCTATCTTGGCTTGCAGATCACCCGGGACAGAGCACGGCGCACCATCACCCTGACTCAGTCACACATGGTGCACTAGGTCCTTCAGCGCTTCGGCTTCCAGTTCTCCTCGCCACAGCCCACTCCTCTGTCTACCAGCCACTCGCTCTCAGCTCCACCTTCGGACAAGTCTGTAGAGCTGAGTGGTCCGTACCCAGAGCTTGTGGGTTGCCTCATGTACCTGATGACGTGCACACGACCTGACCTCGCGTACCCTCTCAGCCTCCTGGCTCGCTACGTTGCTCCCGGTAGGCACCGAAAGGTGCACTGGGATGCTACAAAGAGGGTATTGCATTACTTGTGCAGTACGTCGGGCATAGGGCTCGTGCTTGGAGGATGGGGTTTAGTTGTCCTCACTGGTCACGCAGACGCTTCTTGGGTTGACGACTCAGCTCCGCAGCGGTCGTCACAGGGTTACACCTTCTGCCTTGGTTCCGGCTCTGTTTCCTGGCGGTCTACCCGCTCGTCTTCGGTTCTCAGCTCCAATTGTGAGGCTAAGATCTACGCAGGGGCCATGGCTGCACACAAGCTATGCTGGCTCACCTACCTGCTGACTGACTTGGGAGAGCAGCCTCGTTCGCCTCCTGTTCTGTACGTAGACAACAAGGCCATGATTGCCTTGTGTCAGGAGCACAGACTGGAGCACCGAACGAAGCACATTGCTCTGCGATACTTCCTTGCTCGAGAGTTGCAGCACCGTGGCCAGCTTCGTCTTGCGTACGTTGCCACTAGGGCCAACACTGCTGATATATTCCCCAAGGCACTTCCGCCTGGTGATCATCAACGCTTCTCTACTGTGTTAGGCATTGTGCCTACTTTGCCTCACTTGCTTACTGCATGACTTTCCTTGTACTGTGATATATATATATACCTGCATGCTTGCACTTGCTAGGGTATGATCACTGTATTGTTTGTTCTCTTTTATATAACTCTGCATGTGAACTGGCCTTGTGGCCCTTTGCTTGTGCTCGGACTGTGTGGTGACTTTGGGATCCACCCTGAGCTTGCTTTGCTTTTCTTGACTGGTCTTGTGACCACTTGTTCTCCCCCACTTTGCCTATGGGGGTGTGTCAAACTTATATATAGCTTACATTGTGTAGGCTGTAGTGGGGTAGCCCATGAGAGGTACAACCTAATTAGGGTTAGTACTTGTACCCAACTCTTTGCTAGTTTATTCATTCTCGTTCATTATTCTGACAGTAGTATGGCAGGGGAGTGTTAGAGGGCCCTACGACAGCAAGGGCCCTCGACGACCTTGACTCGGCAAGATGACGACTAACGACCAAGACTCCTAGCTGTTCGGCACGGACGCGACGGTGTAATGACGTTTTTGTATTGACCGGGTGCGACTGCTAGCAGCTGCATAAGAATCGGTGCAGGGTGGCGTGAGTCTTGGGAGTTAGGTGTACTTCTTTGAGAGTCACGCCACTCCTTGTAGTGTTGGCTGGAGTGGCGTGCACGGAATGCATTTCGCTGCTAAGTTGGATGGAAGTTTGGCGGGGCGCGTTCACCCACCCGCACACCACTTTCGTGGGGTTGGGTTACACCGAAGCGCCACGCAACATTTGTGCAACTCCTGCTTGCCTATATTTGCATGTGTGCTTGCTTTTGTATTCATGGATCATATTACATTTCTTGTGAAGTCCAATTGCTACTTGAATTCTCACTAAGTCCTTGGAGACGAACGCTACTGAAACGCTACTGAGTTGCTGGCGCAACACCATTCTCATATCAGAAACTCTCTCGCTATCGCCACGCTCTCCATAGTATTCCTTCAGCAAACGTACCTCTTCTGGACTTCATACGAGCAAAAAACGAGATGCACACACAGCAACATTGCCACACTGCCACAGAACCACAAAACCTAACCTGCATTGCACCCATGGGTGCTGTTGCTGCATTACCCACCACATCTACAGCAGGAGTAGCTATGGCAGTGACAGCACCACCACCATCAATGCCACATTCTTTCCCTTCTCCTATTGCTCCTTCCAACCCTCCAATTCCTCCTCACATTGCCGTGATTCAGGTACGTCTCAGCTCCAATGCGGCCGAGGGTTGGTTCAGGTACGCCTCAGGTCCGGTGCGGCTAAGGTTCGGTTCAAGTACGTCTCAGTCGGGTGCGGCTGAGGGTCGGTTGAAGTACGCGTGAGGTCAGGTGCGGCTGAGGGTTGGTTCATGTACGCCTCAGGTCCGGTGCGGCTGAGGTTCAGATGAGGTACGCGTGAGGTCCGGTGTGGCTGAGGGTCAGTTTAGGTACGCCTCAGGCTCGGTGAGGCTCAAACTCGGTTCAGGTTTGTGTGCGTGCGTGCGTGAGTGCGTGCGTGCGTGCGTGCGTGCGTGCATGCGTGCATGTGTGTGTGTGTGTGTGTGTGTGTGTCTGTGTGTGTGTGTGTGTGTGTGTGTGTATGTGTGGTCTCAAAATGGTGCTAGGGGCTGGACAGCTGTGCCCTGTAAGTGTGTTTGTATGTGTGTGTTGAGGAGGGATTGGGGGGGGTGTTAGGAGGAGGGTGCTAGTGTCTGCGGGGCTACAACTATTGAGTCGTCGTAAATCATGGCTTGGAAGGGCTGCAGTGCAAGAGAAAGCTTTTCAGCAAGTAAGAAAGAGATTGTAAAACCCTTGCTAACAGGAGGGTGCTAGTGTCTGCGGGGCTACAATGCTGTATCTTGACTACGTTGGTGCCAAATATTGAGACACCCCGAACAGTACGAGTGGTTAGATAACTGTACCTATTGTGTGTAGCATGTGGTTTTTGAAATTTCTCAAAACCCACCTAGAGGTTAGACAACTGTACCATGTGTGTGTAGCAGGTGTGGCCTCCACCGACTTTGTGTGTGTAGCACTCTTCCATGCTCATACCTCTTTCCGCCTTCTATCCTCTGCTTACCCATGCACGCTCGCTCCTTGGTTATGAGTTCAACAGGCACCTCTCCCTCAGCCTTCCCCACAAACCGTCTGCTAAAACCGGCTGCCCCCTCTACTCTTGATTCCCCTTCTCTCCCCATCCCCTTCCAGGCAAGGCTCTCTCTTTGAGTCTCATTTCAATCGCCGCCTCGCCCTCAGCCGATTGCCCCATTTCCTCTGGTTTCCCACACACTGCAGGCAAGGCACTCTCTTCCACTCTCATTTAAATCGCCGCCTCGACCTCAGCCCCCCTCCAAACCATCCATTGCACCCGTGTTGCCTCTTTTCTCTCCTGCTCCTCCCCCATCTCGCAGTTTCTTTAATATCCAATCACTGGACGAGCATGTTGATCTCCCCATTGTCATCGCAGCACACTGGTACAGGTGAGTAGTGCAATCGTCCTCTTTCCTCTCCTTACCTCTACCCCTCCCCCCGTCCAATCACTGGACGAGCTTGTGGATCACCCCATAGCCACCGGAGTGCTACGGGTGAGTGGTCACCATTACGCCTCCTCAACAGTGAGCCAGTGAGTGCCACGAGTGTGCTATGCTTGAGACGATTTTTTAGGCACCTAATAAAAAGAGGACGGTCTGTAACTATGCAAGTTGATTGTTTAGGCGCCTAAGAAATTGTGAGTGCTAGAAGTGTGCTATGGGGGAGTGGGTAGCTGCAGGCGATTTTTTAGCATTCTCAACAACCACCTGCCATAGCATCACACTACTATGTATGAGTGGTCACCAATACACCTCCTTTAACAGTGAGCCTCTAATTTCCGGGAGCGTGCACCACCCTCCCCTCCCCCGCCTCGCTCTGCCTTTGACATCCACTCACTGGATGTGCTGCCCCATCGCCCCATAGCCACGACACCGCACTGCTACGGGTGAGTAGCTATTGTTATGTCTCTTCTAACTGTAAGCATGTGAGCCTGTTAGTGTTTGCAGCATGCTTCTCTCCTCTCCTCCTCCTCCTCCTAACCCACCTCGCTCTGTCTTAGACATCCAATCACAAGATGAGCTTGTGTATTGCCCCATAGCCTTGGCCGCACACTATTACAGGTGAGTGGGTAATGTTTCATCTTTTGTATGCTCCTGTGAGTGTTTGTCGCATGCTCTGCTCCCCGCCTCGCTCTGTCTTTGACATCGAATCACTAGACGAGCTGCTTGATTGCTCCATAGCCACAACATCGCACTGTTACGGGTGAGTGGATAACGTCTTGTCTCTTGTAAATGCTTTTCTCCTCCTTCCACCGCACTCCTACAGGTGAGTGACAAATTCTACGTGCATCGAGCAACTGCAGCATATGCTGTTTTGTCAAACATCAAAGGAGGCTTGGTGACTGCATCGTCGCAAGTGAGCTGCTGATCGATGCTTGAGCAATCTCAAAGCGTCTGTAGCATGTATTGTGATGTGAATCGCTGAATGAGCTTGTTGACTGCAATGCTGCAAGTGAGCTGCTGATTTTCAACATCTTTTGAGTCGGCCAATTGTTGATGCATGCTTCTTTGTGATTTTCTTTGCTTGTCTTTGTCTGTTCTTCCTTCTTGTCTCTTGAGAGGTGTACTGCTGGCAGCGGTTCTAGCTGCCCCGGCACGGTGGTGAAGTGCCAGACGGACAAATGTACCTTATTTTGGTTCAAACTCAATATTTTTCTGTCTAATCGTCTCTATGTATTGGTGATGTATTCTCACGGAGACCCAAGAGCACTAATACTGTTAAATAAATAAATAAACAAAAATATATAATCGTGTACATAATATACACATTTCCCATTCAATATTATTTGAGAGTCATACCATAAATTAGCCCTTTTGTGGGGCACATGATTGTACAGTTAAGAGTGTCATTGTCCTAAAACTGGGTCCTTCCAATAGGTGGAAAGAAGTTGTGGTGAGTGATTTTCTACATGAAAGTTCACAGTACACTCATTATTAGCGAATTTGATTGTAAACGGCGAAGAGTATTTTTTTTTCTCCCAATCAAGTCAGCGTCACCTGCGATGCTGCCAGCAGGAAATTTTCTTCGCAAACTTGGATGTCTTCTTCGTCAGCCATTCATGCCGAAACAGAGCTGCATGGACTCGGCAAGAAGCGCGTATCAAGGGCCATTTCCGTTGGCACGAAGCCCTGGTCAACTTGGTTAGAAACGCGCGAAACTAGAGAGATTTGCCCCAGGCACGGGTTTGGAGATTAGGCGTTGCACACGTTGCCTCAATTTTCTCGCGTGGTCCTACAATTGCACGATAATTGCTCGAGTGGCCTTGCCAGAGGATTCCGGCAGCCTTTTTTTTACACGGCACATTACCCGCGAAAGGGGTTTTAGCCCCAAAATTCTTTCATCGAACGTGTCTCTTCCCGCGGAATTCTGAACGCGGGAAAAAAAAAACTAAAACCCACTCGGAAGGCATGCCATTCGGGAAGCATCAACCATAAAATTTCAGGGTTGATGCCTCCCGAATGACATGCAGTTCGCGATGGGTTTTAGTTTTTGGGGGGGTACAAATACCCTTCTCGGGTAATGTGCCGGGTAAAACAAAGGCTGCGGGAATCCTCTGGCAAGGCCACTCTGAGAAGAAACGAGGAATGAATAATGACTAAGGGAAAGTTGGGTACAAATGTAAACCCTAGAAAACTGTACCCCATATGTGCTACCCCACTATAGCCTACAGTAGCTATGTCATATAAATCTGACACACCCCCATAGGCAAAGTGGGGGAGAACAAGGGGTCACAAGACCAGTCAAGCAAAGCAAAGCAAGCTCAGGGTGGATCACAAAGTCACCACACATTCCGAGCACAAGGTCAAGGCCACAAGGCCAGTTTACATGCAGGATTACATTTATATATAAGGCTAGACAAGTAAGAGCAGGTGTATATATATATGCAACAGTACAAACAAGGTCAAGGGGTGAGCAAGTGAGGCAAGGTAGGCACAAGACCCAGCTGAGTACAGAAGCGCTGATGATCACAAGGCGCAAGTGCCTTGGTGAAGATATCAGCAGTCTTGGCCTGAGAGGCCACGTACGCAAGCCGCAGCTGACCACGCTGCTGTAGCTCACGAGCAAGGAAGTAGCGGAGAGCAATGTGCTTCGTTCTGTGCTCCAGTCTCTGCTCTCGACACAAGGCCAGCATGGCCTTGTTGTCTACGTACAGCACTCGAGGAGAACGAGGCGGCTCTCCGAGGTCAGTCAGCAGGTAGGTGAGCCAGCGAAGCTCCTGTGCAGCCATGGCCCCGGCGTAGATCTCAGCCTCACAACTGGAGCCGAGAACAGAAGACGAGCGGGTAGCCCGTCACGAAACAGAGCCGGAAGCAAGGCTGAAGGTGTAACCCTGTGACGACCGCTGCGTAGCCTGGTCGTCAGCCCAAGAAGCGTCTGCGTGCCCAGTGAGGACCACTGGACTCTGCCCTCCAAGCACAAGCCCCATGCCCGACGTACTGCACAAGTAACGCAACACCCTCTTCGCTGCAGCCATGTGCTCCGGTCTGTGTCTCCCAGGAGCAACATAGCGTGCGAGAATGCTAAGAGGGTATGCGAGGTCAGGTCGTGTGCAGGTCATCAGGTACATGAGGCAGCCAACAAGCTCTGGGTACGGGCCACTTGACTCTACGGACTCATCCGAAGGCAGAGCTGAGAGCGAGTGGCGAGTAGGCAGAGGAGTGGCCTGAGGCGAGGAGTACGTGAAGCCGAAGCGCTGAAGGACCTGCTGCACCATGTGTGACTGAGTCAGGGTAATGGTGTGGCGTACTCTGTCCCGGGTGATCTGCAAGCCAAGGTAGCTGCGCAGTTCACCCAGGTCTGTGCACGTGTGTCTCTTCTGCAGCTCGGACTTCACGTGGGCGAGTCCAGCAGTGTCAGCTGTGGCAAAGACCAAGTCGTCGACGTACACGAGGATGTAGAACGGCGGCAAAGAAGTGTCGGTGCGCAGAAACAGCGACGGGTCAGCAGTAGAGGGAGCAAACCCAAGAGCCGCAAGTGTAGTCCTCAGTGTGTCGTGCCACTCACGCGGTGCCTGGCGGAGACCGTAGACTGGCCGCCGGAGGCTCCACTGGGTGCCAGGAGGAAAAGACCCAGTGAAGCCAGGTGGGCGACGCAGCCAGATCTCCTCGTGCAGGCTGCCCTGCAAGAAAGCAGTGCTGAAGTCAAGAGAGTGCAGCTCGTAGTCGCGGTGAGCAGCTATGTGCAGCAGTACCCGAAGAGTGGTCATCTTCGGGGTGGGAGAGAAGGTCTGAAAGTAGTCAACTCCCTGCCGCTGACTGAAGCCACGAGCCACGTAACGCGCCTTGAAGACAGGCGGAGAACCCGGCGGTCGCTTCACCCTGAAAATCCACATGCCACTGACGATGTTCGCCCCAGGCGGGGGAACCTCGTCAACGTAGGTGCCTGTGGACTTCCAGGAAGCCATCTCTGTGTCCATAGCTGCCTGCCACTGAGAGGAGTAGGGACCCTCTATCGCCTCCGCGTAAGAGCGCGGAGTCGGGATGTCAAGTGCATCCGGGTCTCCCTCAGGGGTAAGCAGTACGGACACGAGATGAGGTGAAGCAGCAGCCAAACACTGGAACTCCTCCTGCCTGTCCTCAAGGACGTCCGTGCCAAGGGCACACTCACCCCCGACGGACGGAGGACAGACAGACTCAGACTCAACGACAAGACTAGAAGCGTAGTCTAGACGACAGCGAGCAGCAAAGTCGACGAGCTCAGCAACTAGGGCAGACGCAGCAGTGGACTCAAAGGAAGGGTCAGTGACGACAGTAGCAAGGAGACGCGTGACAGTAGGACTGGCAGCACGAAGAGAGTCCGACTCCGGGTCGGGAAGAGCAGGAAGAGAGGACTCAGGAGGAGAAGGCAAAGGGGCACGCAGAGGAGCAGTGGACGGACGCAGAGACATCCGGTGCGTGCCAGGGACAGGAGGAGGACGCTGACGCGAACCACGGCCACTAGTGCGAGCAAGACGGACAGGTGACGCAGGGCGAGACGCAGGCTCACGACGCTCAGCCAGACCTCCAGTAGGACCAGTGTAGGGAGAAGGAGCGGGCAGTGTGGAGGCCGGCTGTAACTGTAACTGGGACGGGACAGGCTGTGGACACTCTAAGGGAGGAGGAGGACCAGTAGAAGGCGGGAGACCAAGAACCTGCTGAAGGAGCGGAACGAAGTACGGCCGAGGCCGCGCGGCGACTCCAGACACAGCAGGGACAGCACCTCCAGCTCCAGTACCTCCAGCAGCACCAGTAGCACCCCCAGCAGGACCGCCTCCAGGACCGACAGCAGGAGCCTCAGCGCCAACACCCTCAGCAGCTCCAGCTCCAGGCGTACCCGCAGGCCCAGCAGCTCCAGTACTCCCAGTACGAGCACCTCCGGGACCCGCGGCACCAGCACCCTCAGCAGTCGAAGAACCTCCAGCTCCAGCAGCACGCCTCCAGCGCCGGGCAAACCACTCTCGCAGCTCTTGTGGAGAGAGTGGCTCCCGCCTAGAAGAAGCACCCGGAGAACCTCCAGGCTCAGCACCGCCAGACGCCACACGAGCAGGCCCAGCTCCCTCAGGCTCCGCACCCCCAGGCTCAGCACCTCCAGGCGTAGCACCCCCAGGCTCAGCACCCCCAGGCGTAGCACCCCCAGGCTCAGCACCCCCAGGCTTAGCACCCCCAGTAGTAGCACCCCCAGGCTCAGCACCCCCAGGCTCAGCACCCCCAGTAGTAGCACCCTCAGGCTCAGCACCCCCAGGCGTAGCACCCACACGCTCAGCACCCCCAGAGTCAGCACCCCCAGGCTCAGCACCCTCAGCAGCACCAGAGTCACCAGTAACCTCGACAGGCTCGACTGCGTCTACCTGGGACACACCTGAAGGGGCAGGACCCTGAGGGGGGAGGGGGTCTACCGGGGGGGGACCTGGCACAAGGAAGAGCGGTGGCGGGGGGAGGGACGGAGTGCGGTAGGGGAAGAGGCGGTAGTAGGGGACCGACTCGTCAAACGTGACGTCCTGGGAGGACAGAACACGGCGAGAGGTGGGGTGGTAGAACTGCCACCCTGGCGCGTCAGGGGGGAAGCCAAGGAAGACGCAAGGAGCAGCACGAGGGGACAGCTTGTCCGCAGACAAGTCGCGGACAAACGCCCGAGATCCCCAGACACGGAACGCAGACGCATCGCCAACCTTCCCCGTCCACAGCAAAGCTGGGGAGGTCTCCGGCATGGAGACCCTGGGGTGAAGGTTGATCTGATGCGCCGCGTACCGAACCGCAAACGGCCACAGAAAATGGGGGGCAGCCGCATGCATCATGGACGTACGGGCGACGTCCATGACCATGCCAATGCGGCGCTCAGCAATCCCATTTTGCTGTGGAGAGTCCGGAAGCGTGAAGGTCTGGCGGATGCCTCGTGCACGACAGTAGGCTCGCAGAAGGCCAGAGGAGAACTCTCCACCTCTGTCAGAGTGCAGACGCAGAACAGGAAAGTCCGAGCCGAAGCTCTGCCTGAGCTGGAGACGAGCTGCGCGGATCCAGTCGATCAACACCGTAGTGACATCACCCTTGCTGCGCAAGGGGAAGACTGTGGTGTAACGCGAGTAGTCGTCAACCACCAGCAGGAAGTAGCGCTCGTGACCCTGTCCACGGACGCGGGCCGGGCCCCACACGTCCATGTGAAGCGTCTGCAGCGGGGCCTCTGTCGGAGGAAACTGGGAGGAGTGAGGGGCAGCCCGCTGCCGCCCCTCGACACAAGGGACGCAGGTAGGGCCGGGCCCCGGAGGAAGGGGAGGGAGGGACCGGGGAAGACCAGAGACAAGGACACGGGAGGCCATGCCTCGGAGACGAAGCAGGGAGGGGTGACCAAGGCGGTGGTGCCAGAGGAGAGTCTCGTGCGACAGGAGGCGACACGAACAGGGGGCAGACTCAGGACCAGACCTGGACGCTGCAGCAAACACCTGACCCGACGCAGCTACCTGACTAGACGCAGTGACTGGAGGAGACGCAGTGGTCAGTGTGTACAGGCTCGACCCCGGCCGACGTGTAAACGTGGCCAGGTGTCGGCCTGTCCGAGCGTCCGTGCAGTGGGTCACCCGCTGACTCGCAGGAGTGAACTGGTGAACCCCCGCATCCTGTAGGTCAGCACCACTCACCAAGTTCGTAGAGAACGAGGGGAGGTAAAGACCAGACAGGGTGCCAGAGGGGGCCGCCGGACACGGGAGGACAGTGGAGAAGTGAGCAAGGACAGGACCCCCAGAGGGGTCTGCCAGAGAGACTGCAACTGGCCGGCCAAGCGGCGTGAGTGTGGTGCGGTCTCGAAAGAAGGAGCGAGAAGCCCCCGAGTCAAGGGTGAAGGTGTGGGAGGCCGAAGCCGACGCAGTACCTGAGAGAGCAGACTCACCAGCACCTGAGTGAGCAGACGCACGAGCACCTAGAGCAGCAGCCTCGCTAGCACCTAGAGCAGCAGCCTCACCAGTACCTAGAGCAGCAGTCTCAATGCCCGGGTCGGGCGGAAAACACCGGTAACAGTCACCCTCATCACTAATAGTCACAGCATACATGGCAGCAAGAATAGCATCAAAGTCAAGGTCAAAGACAGCTACACCCGCCCTAGACAGCTCGCCCCAGCGGGGGATCTCAGTGGCCTCTGGGAACTGGTGACACCAAGCGTCCGTCAGGCGGCCAAAGCAGCGCTGGGTGGAGTGCGCACCCCCGCACTGCTCACCCGCGCGGTCGCCGGTGCGTAGGACGTAGGTGCACGGACCAGTACCCCCACCCCGCTGGTGTGCAGCGTACCACTCACGGAGCTGCTGAGGGGGGGGGATGTCACGAGTGCGCTGCTGAAGCTGCTGCTGCTGCTGCTGGCGCTGACCACCACCGGAGCCGACCCTCTGCCCAGCGCCACCCCGACCAGCTCCACCTCCTCCGCCGCCGCCTCCGCCACCGCCGCCACCTCCGCCACCTCCGCTCCCACCGCCACCGCCGCCGCCGCCTCCGCCTCCACTGCCGCCACCGACACCTCCACCCCCGCCACCACTCCCACCACCACCCCCACCCCCTCCACTGCCACCACCGCCACCTCCGCCACCCCCGCCAGCCCCTCCAGCACCCTTGCCCCCCTTGCCCTTGCCGGTGCGGCGTCTCCCGCTCGGGGCAGACGCAGCGCCGACCGACTCGAGACCAACGAGGTCGGCCGCAGCAGCAGAGGCAACAGAGGGCAAAAGGGGGGAGGGGGAACACCCCTCAAAGACGGGGGTGCGAGGGTCACCACGAGAGGCTCCTACAGCGACTATGCTCTTCTCTGCTGCTAGGAGGGCCTTCTCGAGGAGGTCAACGGTGAGAGTGGTGGGGCAAAATGAGAGGAAGTGGTCCCTGAATACGCGAAGGGAGTCAGGGAGCCGGGTGACTATGTAGTAGAGGGTGATGTACATGGGGGGGGGGTTCTTGGCGCAGAACTCAGCAGGAAGCGCAGCGCGGTAGCGAGTGTCACTAGTGCGGAGGTGCGTAATGAGGGCAGCGACTGTGGGAAAGGCAGCAAGGTCAGGGAAGAGGTACGGTAGCATGAGGCGGCTCAGTGCAGCAGTGGCAGGGGAGGAGTAGCGCGCAACTACAGCGTCGTACAAGGTGTGAGCACTCTGGTACTGGCTAAAGTGCGCACGCTCAGAGGTAGGCAGGTGACGACGCACAGCTAGACATGCAGCAGCATCGCGTGTGGCCCACTGTGAGCGAACAGTGGCGTCGGCATCAGCAGCAGGGGCAGGAGAGGCACCAGAGGTGAGATCAAAGAGGGAGAGACCGTCTGCCCTATCGCACTGTAAGAAAAGCAGCAGGTCATCTACCCAGACGTCAAAGTCAATGGCCCGACCCTCAGCGTCAAAGGCGAGGACACTAGGGGTAGCCATGACAGCAGTAGACTAGCAGTGCGAACAGTAGGGTAAGGGCAGTGCAGTGATAGAGGCGCTGCTCTTACCGGACAGGGCGGCTCGGGCGGCTCGGCAGGACGGCGGGTCGGCGACACGGCGGCTCGAGCGGCTCGGCGGCTCGGGCGGCTCGGGCGGCTCGGCAACTCGGCGGCCCGGGCGGTTCGGCGGTCGGCTGCTGGGCGGCTCGGCGGCTCGGCGGCTCGGCTGCTCGGCTGCAGGACGGCTCGGCGGCTCGGGTGCTCGGCTGCTGGGCGGCTCGGCGGCTGGTGTGGTTGGTGACGACCGCGGCAGCAGTCGCAGAAGCTGTGGCGACTGCTGCTGCAGAGACGGCTGCGGCTGCTGCCTCAGGGACGGCGGCTGCCGGCCGCTAGGGGCCGCGAAGAGCGGCGGAGAGGCCGTGAAGGGCGCCACGAGGGGCCGTCGAGGGCGGCGACAGGCCGTGAGGAGGCCGCGGAAGGCGGCTCGAGGGGCCGCGAGGGGGCCGTAAGGGGCCGACTGGCGACGGGAGGGGCCGAAGGGGCCGCGGGAGGGCCCGTAAGGGTAGCGCGAGGGGCCGTAAGGGCGGCACGAGGGGCCGTAAGGGCGGCACGAGGGGCCGTGAGGGCGGCGCGACGGGCGCGACGGGCCGTAAGGACGGCGCGACGGTCCGTAAGGGCGGCACGAGGGGCCGTGAGGGCGGCGCGACGGGCGCGACGGGCCGTAAGGGCGGCGCGACGGGCCGTAAGGGCGGCACGAGGGGCCGTGAGGGCGGCGCGACGGGCGCGACGGGCCGTAAGGGCGGCGCGACGGGCCGTAAGGGCAGCGCGACGAGCCGTAAGGGCGGCGCTAGGGAGCCGTGAGAGGGCCGCTAAGGGCGACGCGACGGGGCCGTGAGGGGCCTAGCGAGGGCGCGACGGTAGGGAGAGCACACAGGGCGCGACTCGGGCCGGAGCGAAGCGCGCTCCGGGCAGGAAAAAAAAAAATCGTGGTGGTGGGCCCTAGGAATCGTTCCCACTAGGGAACCTGCTCGATACCATGAGAAGAAACGAGGAATGAATAATGACTAAGGGAAAGTTGGGTACAAATGTAAACCCTAGAAAACTGTACCCCATATGTGCTACCCCACTATAGCCTACAGTAGCTATGTCATATAGATCTGACACACTCGAGCAATTATCGTGCAATTGTAGGACCACGCGAGCAAATTGAGGCCACGTGTGCAACGCTGAATCTCCAAACATGGGTTTGGAGCAATTCTCTCACGAAACTAGCTTACGAAACGCGAAGGCACTGCAAGACTCGGAAGTAACCGGCGCAATGCGTGCGTGGCGTCCCACGACGAACATGGCGACTCGGCGCGATTTGAATTTCATTCGATGCATTTCTGTCCCGTCCCTCCCGACAACTCTCCGCATCTGCCCCCAAGAAAACACATGATTCAACGCCTCCCCTTCCCCTAAGCAGCTTTGGCTTGCTTGACTTCAAATATCTCCCCTGCGCACACCCTTCCCCGCGGTATCTTCCCGCTCCCTCTCCTCTCAATCCAGAATCTGTATTTTAGGTCAAGCCTGGTTGTCCCGAAAATTCCAAGCTTGTTTTCGTCCACAGCTATCCAGGTAGCCAGTTGCGTCAAAGCATGAATTTCACCAGCTTTTGTGCCTCTCGTTTGTGAAATTATCAAATTTTAGCCAGTAATAGCAATAGCGATTCTCGTCAATTTCTCTTCTTATTTACCACTCGTCAGCTACTAGTACTACCGACGACGCGTCACCAGCGCCGATGGCGGCCGGAAAACCTCCCCTTTTCGCGGCTCTTCTCCTCTCCTGCCTTCTCTCTCTTGCTCCAGTTCGCGCGCTCAATATGGACTGCGCAAACGAGGCCCTCGAGGGAGACCGTTGCAGTCCTGAGCTTCTGTAACGGCAACGGGTGGCGTCGCACATGTCTCTACGGCGGCGGCTATGCCACGGACGGCTCGGGAGAGTGCACGCTCGTTCAGGCCGGCGCGCTTTACTGTGAGGACTGCGGGGGAACCTGCGCAAGCTCTCGCATTGCTGCGATATAGACCTCTCCGGTTACGAGTTAAGCGGCTACGACCAGGCCAGCACATACGATATCGAGTTGGGGATTAGTTCCCTGCAGTGCCCGGGGAATTCCGGCTCCGCTGATTTTGGTTACCCGCAGTGTAACGGGGGAGGATTCGATGGGATTACTGCTGACATGTCAAATAGATATGCCTATAAGCCGAGTTATGATTACTGCCCTGATACCCGCGAAAGGGGATTCCGCACAATGGAGCCACGCGCGCGCAGCAGCAGCGGAGTGGAGTTGCGCGAGTTCGAGCCCCCGTGGGAGGAATCCGTAGCTGCAGCAGAAGATATCCGTGCGGACCCGTCGCAGCCAATTGCTCCCTTCGGCGACGGCGCACTGACGGGTGGAAATACGAAGATGAGCCGCCGTCTGTGGGGAAGCGGGCGCCTCTGGTCTCCCCCTAAGATGTACAGCCGCCGCTTGTATGGAAGCGGGAGGCAGTGGTACCCGTAATAAGCATATTCGACACCCGTAGATGTAACAGATTAAATGAGAAGGAGCTTCGGCAGAGCTTGCAGTGACGTCAAGGGAAACATGGTAAGACATCATAGGATGGGATTCTCTTGAGGGGTTAGTGCAGTGGAAATGCAATGTTTTGTTTTTTATATGCAGATAGCGTTTGGTCGGGATTTTCATATTGGGAATTGTCAGTTCAGCCATTCCGCGTAGCTGTTGTCAAACATATATGCCTAGTTATATCTAGGCTTAGTTTATGTGTTTATAGTTGTCTAGGCTATAGTGGGTTTAGCCTTAGGGGGTACAAAGTTTCTCTCGACATTCTACTTGTACCCCTTCCCCTTTTCCTAGTCAATCATTCTCGCCTAAGATTCTAACATGGTATTAAGAGCAATTAGTCCTAGGACCTAATGCTAATGGGCCCACCACCTACTGCCCTGCTAGCCTAGGCCCCGGCCCGTCGCCCCTTGGCGTCGCCCCTAGCCCCTAGGCTCGGCCCCTTGGCCCCGTTGCCTCGGCCCCGCTGGCCCCGTCGACTTCGTCGCCCGCGCCCGGCCCGTACCTAGCCCGTCGCCCGGCCCGTACCTAGCCCGTCGCCCGGCCCGTACCTAGCCCGTCGCACGGCCCGTACCTAGCCCGACGCCCGGCCCGTACCTAGCCCGTCGCCCGGCCCGTACCTAGCCCGCGCTCGGCCCCGTCTCCTGCCCGCGCCCGGCCCGTACCTAGCCCATCGCCCGGCCCGTACCTAGCCCGTCGCCCGGCCCGTACCTAGCCCGTCGCCCGGCCCCGTTTCCTGCCCGCGCCCGGCCCGTACCTAGCCCGACGCCCGGCCCGTACCTAGCCCGTCGCCCGGCCCGTACCTAGCCTCGCGCCCGGCCCGTACCTCGCCCGCGCCTGGCCCCGTACCTAGCCCGCGCCCGGCCCATACCAAGCCCGCGCCTGGCCCCGTCCTTCGCCCAGCGCCCGGCCCCGTCTCTTGCCCGCGCCCGGCCCCGTACCTAGCCCCGCGCCCGGCCCCATTCCGCGCCCAGCGCCCGGCCCCGTACCTGCCCAGCGCCCGGCCCCGTACCTGCCCAGCGCCCGGCCCCGTACCTGCCCAGCGCCAGGCCCCGTACCTGCCCAGCGCCCGGCCCCATACCTGCCCAGCGACCGGCCCAGTACCTGCCCAGCACCTGGCCCCGTACCTGCCCAGCGCCCGGCCCAGTCCCTGCCCAGCGCCTGGCCCCATTCCTGCCCAGCGCCCGGCCACGTACCTGCCCAGCGCCCGGCCCAGTCCCTGCTCAGCGCCTGGCCCCGTACCTGCCCAGCGGCCGGCCCCGTACCTGCCCAGCGCCCGGCCCCGTTCCTGCCCAGCGCCCGGCCCCGTACCTGCCCAGCGCCCGGCCCCGTCGCCCCTAGCCATGGCTCCGTCGCCCCTAGCCATGGCCCCTCGCGACCTGCCGCCCCTAACCGCGGCCCGGGTGCCCTGTTGCGCCATGGTGGGTGAGGGGGTGGCAAGAGGGGGTTCCTCCTGCCCGCGTGCCCTTCAGTCGCACGCGCAGCTCCGCCCCCGCCCCCCTCCCCCCCCTCCCCCCCCTCCATGGGGATGGCGGGGAGAGGGGGAGGAAACTTGGAGGTTCAGGGGGAGGCAGGAGGGGATCTGCAGCACCAGGTCCCCCACCTTTCTCCTACCTCCCCCTGCTGCGGGAGCAGCAAAGGGGGGGAGGGGACCTGCAGCACCTGCCCCCCCCCCCCCCCCCCCCCGCCCCCCCCCTTCTCCTCCATCTCTCTGCTGCGGGTGCAGCAGTTGGGGGGAGGGTATGGGGGTGGCGGGTGTGGCCAACCTGCTGTCGCCCGAGCGGCTCCTGCACCGCCCCCTTTCTCCTACCTCCCCCCTGCTGCGGGTGCAGCAGTGGGGGGGGAGGGGATCTGCGGCACCAGCCCCCCCCCCCCCCCCCCCCCCCCCCTCCATGGGGATGGCGGGGAGAGGGGGGGGAGCTTGGAGGTTCAGGGGGAGGCAGGAGGGGATCTGCAGCACCAGGTCCCCCACCCTTCTCCTACCTCCCCCTGCTGCGGGTACAGCAGTGGGGGGGAGGGGATTTGCCATCCCCCTGCTGCGGATGCGGCAGTGGGGGGAGGGGACCTGCAGCACCAGCCCCCCCCCCCCCCCTCCTCTCCGCCCTTTTCTCCTCTCCCTCCCCCTGCTGCGGGTGCCGCAGTGGGGGGGAAGGGATCTGCCATCCCCCTGCTGCGGATGCAGCAGTTGGGGGAGGGGACCTGCAGCACCAGCCCCCCCCCCCCCGCCCCCCGCCCCCCCCCTTCTCCTCCACCCTTGCTGCGGGTGCAGCAGTGGGGGGAGGGGATCTGCATCAGCAGTGGGGGGAGGGGACCTGCAGCACCAGCCCCCCCCCCCCCGCCCCCCCCCCCCCCCCCCCCCCCTTCTCCTCCACCCTTGCTGCGGGTGCAGCAGTGGGGGGAGGGGATCTGCATCAGCAGTGGGGGGAGGGGATTTGCAGCATCAGCCCCCCCCCCCCCCTCTCCGCCCTTTTCTCCTCTCTCTCTCCCTGCCGCACCCTGTGTTGGGAGGGGGGGGAGCTTGGAGGTGCAGTGGGGGGGAGGGGATCTGCAGCTACAGCCCCCCCCGCCCCCCCCCCCCCCTTTTTTTTCTCCTCCTCCCCTGCTGCGGTTGCAGCAGTGGGGGGAGGGGATCTGCAGCAGCAGTGGGGGGAGGGGAGTTGCAGCATCAGCCACCCCCCCCTTTTCTCCTCCACCCCTGCTGCGGGTGCAGCGGTGGGGGGAGGGGATCTGCAGCCCTGTGCTGCCCTGCAGCCCTGCGCGCCCTATGCGCCCTGCTGTCCTGCTGCCCTGCAGCCCTGTGCGCCCTACTGCCCTGCTGCTGCCGCTACAGCCCTTGCTGCTGCCCTGCGCGCCGCGTGCGCCCTGCAGCCCTGCTGCGCCCTGCGCGCCCTGCTGCCCTGCTGCCCTGTGCGCGCCCTGCTGCCCTCTGCACGCGCCATGCACAGCCCCCCCCCCCACCCCCCCCCCCCCCCGCCCCAACCCCCCCCCCCCCCCCCCTCCCTTCTTCTTCCTTCCCCTGCTGCAGGTGCAGCAGTGGGGTGGGGGTATGGGGGTGGCGGGTGTGGGTGCAACTGCGGGGTGGCGGGTATGGGGGTGGCGGGTGTGTGAACCATCCCCTCCTCCTCCTCCACCTTCGTCTCCCACTGCTGCAGCTGCCGCTGAGGGGGGTGGGTGTGTGGGAGCCGAGGGAGTGGTGCTAGGGGGGTGACGTGGGAGTGGAGCTAGGGGTGCAGCAAGGGGTGTGTGAAAGGGGGGTGGGACAGTTATGGGGGAGGTTGAGCGGAGGTAGCCGTTGTGTCGCCAGCAGCGCCAGTAGTCCGGAGGCTACAATCTCCGGTAGCCCAGCGAGCCTGCTGCGCCAGTCGCCTGTGGGTCCGTTGCTCCTGCCGCTCAGAGTTAGCCGCAGAGCCAGTTACTCCTGTAGTCCGGGGATACGGCCCCGGTAGCCACAGTGCGCGCCGCTCCTGTTGCCCGTGTGTCTGCAGCATCAGCAGTCGCCTCCTATCTCCTCTCCTCTCACAGTCCAGCCTCCTCTTCACTTGCCCTTTGTGAATGCCCCTAGCTCTGCCTGTACTGTGATCTATCTATATACCTGCATGCTTGCACTTGTTAGGGTATGATCACTGTATTGTTTGTTCTCTTTATATAACTCTGCATGTGAACTGGCCTTGTGGCCCTTTGCTTGTGCTCGGACTGTGTGGTGACTTTGTGATCCACCATGAGCTTGCTTTGCTTTGCTTCTTCTCTTGACTGGTCTTGTGACCATTGCTTGTTCTGGCTATCCCCCACTTCGCCTATGGGGGTGTGTCAAACATATATGCCTAGTTATATCTAGGCTTAGTTTATGTGTTTATAGTTGTCTAGGCTATAGTGGGTTTAGCCTTAGGGGGTACAAAGTTTCTCTCGACATTCTACTTGTACCCCTTCCCCTTTTCCTAGCCAATCATTCTCGCCTAAGATTCTAACAAAGGATTCTAACAAAGATTCCTACTATAAGATTCTTATAGTGCTGAAATAAGTAATTACTGAACGCCCTGTTCATGGAGGAGTAGGAGAGTTTGATTGGTGGTGGTTGCTACAGTAGTTCTGAGCCACATAGTTCTGATTGCTTAAGCAGTTTGTGGTCCCTGGTGATGCCACTTGAACTTCACTAGATGTAAGTTACTGTGAGAATCATGAGAGGAATGAATGAACTAGGAAAGAGGTGGGGTACAAGTAGCAAACACAAAAGTGTTGTACCCTCTAAGGACTACCCCACTACAGCCTAAACAGACTATAGCATATATAAGTTTGACACACCCCCATAGACAAAGTGGGGGAGAACAAGGGGTCACAAGACCAGTCAAGAAGGTAAAGCAAGCTCAGGGTGGATCACAAAGTCACCACGCAGTCTGAGCACAAGCAAAGGGCCAGAAGGCCAGTTCACATGCAGAGTTATATAAAGGAAAGCAAACAATACAGTGAACACAACCTAGCAAGAGTAAGCATGCAGGTATAAGTATATAGAGTAAAGTACAAGCAGAGTCAAGAAGTCAGCAAGTGAGGCACAGTAGGTACAAGGCCTAACACAGTACAGAAACGCTGATGATCACAAGGCTGAAGTGCCTTGGTGAAAACATCAGCAGTGTTGGCCTGAGAGGCCACGTAAGCAAGACGAAGCTGGCCACGCTGCTGTAACTCTCGCGCAAGGAAGTAGCGCAGAGTAATGTGCTTCGTTCTGTGCTCCAATATGTGCTCCTAACACAAGGCCAGCATGGCCTTGTTGTCGACGTACAGAACTGGAGGAGAACGAGGCGCCTCTCCCAAGTCAGTCAGCAGGTAGGTGAGCCAGCGTAGCTCCTGTGCAGCCATGGCCCCAGCGTAGATCTCAGCCTCACAACTGGAGCTGAGAACAGAAGAAGAGCGGGTAGACCGCCAAGAGACAGAACCGGAGCCAAGACTGAAGGTGTAACCCTGTGACGACCGCTGTGTAGCCAAGTCGTCAACCCAGGAGGCATCAGCGTGACCAGTGAGGACAACTCGAGCCCGTCCTCCAAGCACGAGCCCCATGCCCGATGTACTGCACACGTATCGCAACACCCTCTTCGCAGCATCCCAGTGCACCTTTCGGTGCCTGCCGGGAGCCACGTAGCGAGCCAGAAGGCTGAGAGGGTTTGCGAGGTCAGGTTGTGTGCAAGTCATCAGGTACATGAGGCAGCCCACAAGCTCTGGATACGGGCCACTCGGCTCTACGGACTCGTCCGAAGGTGGAGCTGAGAGCGAGTGACCGGTAGGCAGAGGAGTGGACTGTGGCGAGGAGTACGTGAAGCCGAAGCGCTGAAGGACCTGTCAGAATATTATGTTTCTCTAGTCTGCAGTGGGGTACTCTATAGTGAGTACAGCCCTGTTAGGGTTTGCTATATGTATCCCAATGTTTGCTAGTGATCATTCATTTCCTATTTTCTCACATGGTATAGAGCTGGTTCGAATTTTTCCTAAGGGCCCACCACTAAACTTTTTTTTCCTCACCTGCCCGAAGCGCCCTTCGCGCTCGGCCTGCCCTACCCTTTCGCGACCCCTTAGCGGCCTGCCCTGCCCCTTAGCGGCCCCTTCGCGGCCCCGTCACAGCCCCGTCGCGGCCCCGCCCCGGCCCTGCCCCGTAGCCTGTCGCGGCCCCGTCGCGACCCCGTCGCGGTCCCGCCCCGGCCCTGCCCCGTTGCCTGTCGCGGCCCCGTCGCGGCCCCGTAGCGGCCCTGCCCCGGTCCTGCCCCGTCGCCTGTCACGGCCCCGTCGCGGCCCCGTCGAGGCCCCGCCCCGGCCATGCCCCGTCACCTGTCGCGGCTCACCGGGGACCCGCGCACCGCCCCCCCCCCCTCTTTTCCCGTCGCCCATCGCGGCTCCCTCGGGGGCCGCGCGCGGCCCCCCTCAGGTCGCCTCGACAAGCGACGGGAGGGGCGACCTGGGGGGGGGGGGGCGCGCGTCGCCCCTTCTTCCGCCTGTTCTGGCGCCCTGGGAGGCCGCGCGTCGGCCCCCGTCATCCCCCCCCCCCCCCCCCCGTAACCTCCCTACCCGCCATCCCCCCCCGTAGGGTTTGGGGGTGGCGAGTAGGGGGTGGCGGGTGTGTGGACTCCCCTGCTCCTCCTCCTCCTCTGTCTCCCACTGCTGCAGCTGCCGCTGAGGGGGGTGGATGTGTGGGAGCCAAAGGAGTGGTGCTAGGGGGTGGGGTGTGAGTGAACCTAGGGTGCAGCAAGAGGTGTGTGAAAGGGGGGTGGGATAGTTTGGGGAGGTTGAAGGGGGGTGGCCGCTGTGAAGCCCGCAGCTCCAGTCGCCCGTGAGACCGTTGCGCCAGTCGCCCGTGAGCCCGTTGCGCCAGTCGCACGTGAGCCAGTTGCTCCAGTCGCCCGTGAGTCCGTTGCTCCTGCCGCTCAGAGTTAGCCGCGGAGCCAGTTACTCCAGTAGCCCGTGTGCCAGTTGCTCCAGTTGCCAGTGTGCCAGTTGCTCCAGTTGCCCGTGTGCCAGTTGCTCCAGTTGCGCCGTGTGCCAGCAGCTTCAGCTGCCGCCCACTACCTCCTCTCCTCTCATAGTCTCTCCTCCTCCACACTTGCCCTCTGCGATAGCCTCTAGCCTTGCTTACATTTGTGAACTTTAAACTGTTGCTTCTTGTACTTGTGCTCAGAATGTGTGGTGACATTGTGATCCACCCTGAGCTTGCTTTGCTTTGCTTGTTGTGCTGATCATACCCCACTTTGGCTATGGGGGTGTGTCAGAATATTATGTTTCTCTAGTCTGCAGTGGGGTACTCTATAGTGAGTACAGCCCTGTTAGGGTTTGCTATATGTATCCCAATGTTTGCTAGTGATCCACATTCCATTCATTCCTATTTTCTCACAGGACCTGCTGCACCATGTGTGACTGAGTCAAGGTAATGGTGCACTGTGCTCTGTCCCGGGTGATCCGCAAGCCAAGATAGCTTGTCAGCTCACCTAGGTGTGTGCACGTGTGTCTCTTCTGCAGCTCGGACTTTACGTGGGCAAGTGCCTCAGTGTCAGCAGTAGCAAAGACGAGGTCGTCTACGTACACGAGAACGTAGAACGGCGACAGAGTAGTGTCAGTGCGTAAGAACAGAGAAGGGTCAGAAGTGGAAGGAGCAAAACCAAGAGCAGCAAGAGTCGTCCTGAGTGTGTCGTGCCACTCACGAGGTGCCTGGCGGAGACCGTAGACTGGCCGCCGGAGGCTCCACTGGGTACCAGCTGGAAACAACCCAGTAAAGCCAGGTGGGCGGCGCAGCCAGATCTCCTCGTGCAGGCTGCCCTGTAGGAAGGCTGTGCTGAAGTCAAGCGAGTGGAGCTCGTAGTCACGGTGAGCAGCTACGTGCAGCAGTACCCGAAGAGTGGTCATCTTCGGGGTAGGGGAGGAGGTCTGGAAGAAGTCAACTCCTTGTCGCTGACTGAAGCCACGTGCAACGTAACGCGCCTTGAAGACAGGCGAAGACCCTCTATCGCCTCTGCGTAAGAGCGCGGGGTCGGGATGTCGGGATCGCATCCGGGTCTCCCTCAGGGGCAAGCAGCATGGACACGAGATGAGGTATAGAAGCAGCAAAGCACTCAAACTCCTCCTGTCTGTCCTCAAGAACGTCCGTGCCAAGAGCACACTCACCCCCGACGGACGGAGGACAGACAGACACAGACGCGGACTCAGCAACATGGCTAGTGGCAAAGTCTAGGCGACAGGCAGCAGCAAAGTCAACAAGCTCAGCAACGAGAGCAGACGCAGCAGTGGACTCAAACAAAGGGTCAGTGACAGCAGTGGCCAGAAAACTCGTGACAGCTAGACGAGCGGCACGGAGGGAGTCAGACCTAGGGTCCGGACCGGCAGAAAGAGAGGACGCAGGAGGAGAGGGCAGAGGGACACGCTGTGGAGCAGTGGAAGGACGCAGAGTCATAGAGTGAGTGCCAGGGACAGGAGGAGGACGCGGACGCGAAACACGACCAGCGCGAACAGAACGGACAGGCGACGTAGAACGAGACACAAGCGACACAGGACGCGACTCAGGCTCACGACGCTCCGTAAGACCTCTAGTCGGTCCAGAGTAAGGAGAAGGACCAGGCAGTGGAGAGGCCGGCTGTAACTGCGACTGAGACGGGACAGGCGGTGGACTCAGGGAAGGAGGAGGAGGACCAGGAGAAGGCGGGGAGCCAAGAACCTGCTGAAGAAGCGGAACGTAGTACGGCCGCGGCCGCACAGCGCCTCCATAAACAGCAGAGACAGAACCGGTACCCTCAGCCCCAGGGTCTCCAGTCCCAGCAGCACCTCTAGCAGCTCCAGCACTAGCAGCACCTCCAGCAGCTCCAGCACAAGCACCACCTCCAGCAGCTCCAGCACCAGCAGCACCTCCAGTAGCACCAACACCAGCAGCACCTCCAGAAGCTCCCGCAGCACCTCCAGCACCAGCAGCACCTCCAGCAGCACCAGCACCAGCAGCACCTCCAGAAGCTCCTGCAGCACCTCCAGCACCAGCAGCACCTCCAGCAGCACCAGAACCAGCAGCACCTCCAGAAGCTCCAGCAGCACCTCCAGCACCAGCAGCACCTCCAGCAGCACCTCCAGCAGCACCAGGAGCACCTCCAGCAGCACCAGCACTAGCAGCACCTCCAGAAGCCCCAGCAGTACCTCCAGTAGCTCCAGTAGCACCCTGACAGCGCCGAGAGTACCACTCACGAAGCTGCTGTGGAGAGAGAGGCTCCCGCCACGGCGGGACACCTAGAGTACCTCCAGACGCAGCACGTGCAGGCTCAGCACCTCCAGACACAGCACGCCCAGACTCAGCACCCCCAGACTCAGCACCCCTAGGCTCAGCACCCCCAGACTCAGCACCTGAGTCGACAGCTACCTCGACCGGCTCGGCAGGGTCTACCTGGGACACACCTGAGGGGGCAGGCCCCTGGGGGGGGAGGGGGTCTACCGGGGGAGTACCTGGTGCCAGGAAGAGCGGCGGGGGGGGGGGGGGGGAGAGGCAGTGCGGTAGGGAAAGAGACGATAGTACGACACCGACTTGTCAAACGTGACGTCCTGAGAGGACAGAACACGACGGGAGGTGGGGTGGTAGAACTGCCACCCGGGTGCGTCAGGAGGGAAGCCAAGGAAGACACAGGGAACGGCACGGGAGGACAGCTTGTCCGCTGTAGTATCGCGGACAAAAGCTCGAGATCCCCAGACATGGAACGCGGACGCATCGCCAACCTTCCCCGTCCACCGCAGAGTAGGTGTGGTCTCCGGCAAGGAGACACGAGGCTGAAGGTTGATCTGATGCGCAGCGTACTGAACCGCGAACGGCCACAGAAAATGGGGAGCAGCCGCATGGATCATGGACGTACGAGCGACGTCCATGACCATGCCAATGCGGCGCTCAGCAATCCCATTTTGCTGCGGGGAGTCCGGAAGCGTGAACGTCTGGCGGATGCCCACCGAACGACAGAAGGCTCTCAGGAGGTCGGAGGAAAACTCCCCGCCTCTGTCTGAGTGCAGACGCAGAAGAGGAAGGTCTGAGCCGAAACTCTCACTAAGCTGGCGACGAGCACCGCGGATCCAGTCGATCAACACCTCAGGGACCTCATCCTTGCTGCGCAAGGGGAAGACTGTGGTGTAACGCGAGTAGTCGTCAACGACCAGCAGGAAGTAGCGCTCGTGACAATGTCCACGGACGCGGGCTGGGCCCCACACGTCCATGTGAAGAGTCTGCAGAGTGGCCTCAGTCGGAGGAAACGAGGAGGAGTGAGGAGCAGCGCGCTGCCGGCCCTCGACACAAGGAACACAGGTGGGGGCAGGCCCCGGAGGAAGGGGAGGGAGGGACCTGGGGAGTCCAGAGACAAGAGCACGGGAGGCCATACCTCGAAGACGAGGCAGGGAGGGGTGACCAAGGCGGTGGTGCCAAAGAAGAGTCTCGTGCGCCAGAGGACGACACGAGCAGGGGGCAGACGCAGGACTAGACCTGGACGCGGCAGCAAACACCTGACTGGACGCAGCTACCTGACCAGACGCAGGGACCGGAGGAGGCGCAGTAGTCATTGTGTACATACTCGACCCTGGCCGACGGGTGAACGTGGCCAGGTGGCGGCCCGTCCGAGAGCAAGTGCAGTGGGTCACACGCTGACCTCCAAGGGTGAACTGGTCAACCCACGCATCCTGGAGAACAGCTCCACTCACCAAGTTCGTAGAGAACGAGGGGAGGTGGAGTCCCGACAGCAAGCCCGACGGGGCCGCAGGACACGGTAGAACCGTGGAGGAGTGTGCAAGGACTGGCCCCCCAGAGGGGTCAGCAAGGGAGACCGCAACAGGCCGACTGAGCGGCGTGAGCGTGGTGCTGTCTCTAAAGAAGGAGCGCGAAGCACCAGAGTCAAGTGTGAAAGTGTGCAAGGACTCAGTAGGTGCAGTACCAGAGAGAGCAAACGCACCAGCACCTGGAGTAGCAGACGCACTAGTACCTGGAGCAGCAGACGCACTAGCACCTAGAGCAGCAGCCGCAATGCCCGGGTCGGGCGGGACACTCAAGTAACAGTCACCCTCAGCACTATCAGCAAGAGCATACATGGCAGCAAGGATAGCATCAAAGTCTAGATCAAAGATAGGCACATTCTGCAGAAGCAGATCATGCCAACGAGGAAGCTCAACGGCGTCAGGAAACTGAGTACGCCAAGCGTTAGTCAAGCGACCGAAGCAGCGCTGCGTGGTGTGTGGGAGCCCACACACCTCCCCACTACGAGTGCCGGTGCGAAGAACGTAAGTGCAGGGACCTGCACCCCCAGACCTCCCACGCCCAGCGTACCACTCACGAAGCTGCTGAACCGACGGGGTCTCACGGGTGCGCTGCTGCTGCTGGCGCTGGCTGCCACCAAAGCCTCCACGCTGCGCGGCTGCACCTCGACCAGCACCACCTCCGCCGCTACCTCCACCATCGCTGCCGCTGCCTCCACCTCCTCCGCCACCGCCGCCACGACCTCCACCGCCGCCACTGACGCCCCCACTCCCGGTACCACCCCCACCTCCACCGCCACCTCCTCCGCCGCCTCCACCTCCTCCACTGCTTCCCCCGTCGCCCCCTCCACCACCCTTGCTCCCCTTGCCCTTGCTGGTGCGGCGTCTCCCACTAGGGGCAGACGCAGCGCCGACCTCCTCAGTGCCAACGAGGTCGACAGCAGCAGCAGAAGCAATAGAGGGGAGAAGGGGGACAGGGGAACACCCCTCAAAGAAGGGGGTGCGATGGTCGCCGCGAGAAGCACCTACAGCTAAGATACTCTTCTCTGCTGCAGTTAGGCGCTCCTCTAGCAGGTCGACAGTGAGCTCGGTGGGGCAAAGGGAGAGAAGTGGTCCCTGACTGAAGAGAGGGAGTCAGGGAGGCGGGTGACTAGGTAGTAAAGGGCGATGTACAGGGGGGGGGGGGGTTCTTGGCACAGAACTCAGTGGGAAGGGCAGCGCGGTAGCGGGCGTCACTAGCGCGAAGGTGAGCAACTAGGTCAGCGACGGTGGCAAAGGCAGCAAGGTCAGGGAAAAGGTACGGCAGCATGAGGCGGCTGAGGGCAGCAGTGGCAGGGGAGGAGTAGCGTGCAACTACAGCGTCGTACAAAGACTGGGCAGTCTTGTACTGGCCAAAGTGCGCGCGCTCAGCAGGCGGCAGGTGACTACGAACAGCAAGACGAGCAACAGCATCACGAGTGGTCCACTGCGAGCGAACAGTACTGTCAGCAGTGGCAGCAAGAGCAGTGGAAACACCTGACGTGTGATCGAAAAGGGATACCCCATCCCTAGAATCACACTGAAGAAAGAGCTGTAGGTCGTCAACCCACACGTCAAAATCAACTGCACGTCCCTCAGCATCAAAGGTGAGAACAGTCGGACTAGCCATAGCAGCAGTAGGAGCAGTAGCAAGAGTAGTGGCAGTAGTAGTAGAAGCAGCAGTAGCAGCAGGAGCAGCAGTAGCAGCAGTAGCAGCAGTAGCACAAGTCAGTGCTGGGTGGCGCGGCTCGGCTGGGCGGCGCGGCTCGGCAGGGTGGCGCGGCTCGGCTTACCAGAAACGGGTGCAGGGGCGGGCCGGGAATGTAAGGGGGGGGCGCGCCAGTAGGGGCCGGCAGAGGCGCGCCAGCAGGGGCCGCGCTAGCAGGGGCCGGCAGGGGCTCGTTTGCAGGGGTCGGCAGGGGCGCGCCAGCAGGGACCGGCAGGGGCGCGCCAGCAGGGACCGGCAGGGGTGCGCCAGCAGGGGCCGAGCCAGCAGGGTCGTTTGCAGGGGCCGGCAGGGGCTCGGTCACAGGGGCCGGCAGGGGCGCGCCAGGAGGGGCTGCGCCAGCAGAGGCCGGCAGGGGCTCGCCAGAAGGAGTCGGCCGGGGGCGCGCCAGCTGGGGCGCGTCAGTTGGGGCCGGAAGGGGGGCGCGAGGAGCCGCTGAGGGGGGCCGTAAAAGGGGGCCGAGAAGGGGCCGCGACGGGCCGTCAGAGGGGCCGAGAAGGGGCCGCGACGGGCCGTCAGAGGGGCCGCGAAGGGCCGCGAGGGGCCGCGACGGGTCGCGAGGGGCCGTCAGAGGGGCCGAGAAAGGGGCCGCGACGGGCCGTCAGAGGGGCCGCAAGGGCCGCGAGGGGCCGCGAGGGGCCGCGGCGGGTTGCTTAAGGGGGGCCGCGAAGGGCCGCGACGGGTCGCTAAAGGGGCCGCGAAGGGCCATGACGGGGCCGCGAAGGGCCGTCAAAGGGGCCGCGAAGGGCCTTAAGAGGGGCCGCGAAGGGCCTTAAGAAGGGGCCGCGAAGGGCCTTAAGAGGGGCCGCTAAGGGCCGCGAAGGGGCAGCGACGGGCCACTAAGGGCCTCGAAGGGCAGGCGCGACGCGCGCCTTGGGCAGGTAAGGAAAAAAAAAAAAAAATGTAGTGGTGGGCCCTAAAATAAAATTCGAACCAGCTCTATACCATGTGAGAATCATGAGAGGAATGAATGAACTAGGAAAGAGGTGGGGTACAAGTAGCAAACACAAAAGTGTTGTACCCTCTAAGGACTACCCACTACAGCCTAAACAGACTATAGCATATATAAGTTTGACAGTTACTTTACTCTTTACTGTCATTGCCTTGGTTTCTGCTGCTGTGAGATTGCATTTCTGGTTGCATTTCTTTGCTTGAGATAATTTTTTCATAAGGTGAACACTCAAATCATTAGCCAAGCATGCATGAAAAGCATATGGATGTTATTGTGTTATGATCTGGTGGTTCACATCAACCCGCCTATGGAACCTTGACATTACTGCTTGTGGAACTTCTACAGCAGAAGTTTTACTGCTTACGGGACTTCTATTGTATTAGTTCTACTCCCATTGGAGTGAGTGTACTTCTTCTTCATTGCGGAACCACAGAGCCTGGCCTGTCGTGCCCCACTTCACCCTCCCACACCACTGCCCTTCAAGCATACCGGTGTGCCTCAGGTCTGCTGTGGCTGAGGTTCGGTTCAGGTACACCTCTGATCCGGTGCGGCTGAGGGTCGGTTCAAGTTTGTTTGATTCTCATTTTCTTTACCTAATTCCTGCATGTGGGTCTTTCATATACAATTTCGTATACATGCATTTTGAATGGTACGTATTTGCCCTCTTGTTCTGGATGTCACACCAACAGTCACGTAAGGGGAAGGGGGAAAGGGGCTACCAAGGGTAAGTTGGTGCCAGGGGTAAGTTGGTGTTGGGGGTGAGGAGGGGGTAAAGGGCACAGCTGTACGAATTTGGAGGCATGTGAATCAGTATAGTGGCATGTGAATCGGTGCTAGTGGTATGTCAATCGGTCCTAGTGGTATGTCAATCGGTCCTAGTGGCATGTCAATCGGTCCTAGTGGCATATCAATGGGTGCTAGTGGCATGTCAATCGGGGTGACTAATGAGTCGACTAAAAAATCACCTTTTCCCCCACCTCTCCCTTCAATATTCCGCATTGCACCCATGGGTGCTGTTGATGCATTACCCACCACACCTACAGCAGCAGGAGCTATGGCAGTAACAGCACCACCACCTTCAACGCCACTGTCTCTCCCTCCTCCTATTCCTCCTCCCAACCCTCCCATTCCTCCTCCCATCGCCCCGGTTCAGGTACGCCTCAGGTCCGGTGCGGCTGAAGTTCGGTTCAGGTACGCCCTCGGGTCTTGTGCAGGTGAAAGTTGGTTCAGGTACGCCTCAAGTTTGGTGCGGATGAGGGTTGGTTGGTTGAGGTAAGCCTCGGGCCCGGTGCGGCTGAGGGTCAAGTCAGGTATGCCTCAGGTCTGGTGCAACTGAGGGTCGGTTCAGGTCAAGTGTGGCTGAGGGTCGGTTCGTCTATGCCTCTGGTCCGGTGTGGGTGAGGATCAGTTCACGTACGCCTCAGGTTTGGCGCGGCTGAGGTTTGGTTCAGGTACGCCTCAGATCCGGTGCGGGTGAGGGTCGGTTCGATACGCCTCAGCTCGGACCTGAGGTTCGGTTCAGGCACGCCTCAGGTCTGGTGCGGCTGAGGTTTGGTTCGACTATGCCTCTGGTCCGGTGCGGCTGAGGGTCGGTACAGGTACGCCTCAGCTCAGGTTTGGTGCGGCTGAGGTTCGGTTCAGGTACGCCCCAGGTTCGGTGTTGCTGAGGGTAGTTTCAGATATGTCTCAGGTCTGGTGCGGCTGAAAGTCGGTTCCGTGCGTGTGTGTCTTTCATATACCTTAGCGTATACATGCATTTTGAATGGTATGTATTTCCTCTGGTGCAACTGAGGGTTGGTTCAGGTTTGCTTGATTCTCATTTTCATTTGCCCTCTTATCCTTGATGTCATACCAACAGTCACGTAAGGGGATGGGGGTAAGGGGCTGCCAGGGGTAAGTTGGTGCTGGGGATAAGGATGGGTAGAGGGCATAGCTGTAAGGATTTGGAGGCATGTCAATCGCTCTTCCCACCTCCCCCTTTCTCTCCTCTGCCTCGCTCTCTGACTGTGAGTTCGCCAGGCACCTCTCCCTCAGCCTTCCTCCCAAGCCCTACGTTGCACCCAGCTACCCCCTCTCTCTTCCCTTCTTATTGTGTGTACCCACCCTCTTACAGCCAAGGCTCGCTCTTTGGCCGTGAGTTCGCTAGGCACCTCTCCCTCAGCCTTCCCCAAACACCACCCGCTAAAACCGACTGCCACCTCTCCTTTCGACTCCCCTTCTCACCCCATCCCCTTCCAAGCAAGGCGCTCTCTTTTACTCATTTCAGAGAGCGCCTTTCTTGGAGGGCGGACTGCCCCATTTCAGTCGCTCTTATATCCTCTGCTCCCCTCCCCTCTTACAAGCAAGGCTCCCTCTTCGACTGTGACTTCAACCAACCGCACCCACCCTTTCTCCCTTTTTCCTTTCCCAACTCGGCATCCCACTGCAGGCAAAGATCTCTCTCCGGCTGTGACTTCAACCAGCACCTCGCCCTCAGCCTCCTCCTCCCAATCCATCCATTGCAAAGGACTCTCCTCTCACCTCTCCTCCCCTTTCCCCTCCTATTCGGTATTCCCTTACAGGCAAGGCAATCTGTATGACTGTGACTTCAACAAGCACCTCGCCATCAGCCTCCTCCTCCTAATCCATTCACTGCCGGCGGACTCTTCCCTCACCCCCCCTCTCCATTGGTATTCTGTGTCCCCTTCCATCCTCTGCTACCCACTCACAACAGTTAAGGCGCTTTTTTTTACTCTCATTTCAACCAGCACCTTGCCTTCAACCCTCCTCCCTCGTCTCAATGGCTCTTTCTTTGACATCCAGTCCCTGGGGGAGCTTTTGGATCGCCCCATAGCCACAGCGGCGCACTGCTATGAGTGGTTTACTGATTCGATGACCTTCGTAGTTCTTATCTGGAGGATCTTGTGGATCGCACCATAGCCACAGCGGAACACTGCTACGGGTGAGTGGGTAATGCTTTGTGTCTTGTATCTGTGGGCATGTGAGCAGCCTGTGAGTGTTTGCAGAATGCCCCTCTCCTCCTCCTCCCTTGCCTTGCTTTGACTCTGGCTTCCAATCACTGGAGAGAGCTTGTGGATCGACCCATAGCCACGGCAGCGCACTGCAACGGGTGACTGGGTAGCTGCAGGTGGTTTGTAAGCATTCTCAACAACCTCCTGCCATGGCAGCGCACTGCTACGGGTGAGTTACTATTTTCACCTACTTTGTGATTCTTATCTGTGGCGTGTGTTGTGAATCACTGGAGGAGCTTGTGGGTCGCCCCATAGCCACAGCGGCGCACTGATACATGTGAGTATGTGTCCAACATCCCTCTGCCCTCTTCCTCTCCTCTTCGACCCTCTCCTCTCCTCCTCCCCATCCTCGCTCTGTATTCGACATCCAATCACAGGACGAGATTGTTGACCGCCCCTTAGCCACGGCCGCACACTATTACAGGTGAGTGGGTAATGTTTTGTCTCTTGTATCCGTGGGTTTGTGAGTGTTTACCGCATGCTCCTCTCCCTGCCCTCTGTCTTTGACATCCAACACTGGATGAGCTGCTTGATCGCGCCATAGCCACAGCAACGCACTGCCACTGGTGAATAACTTAAATCGCATTTTCGGCCCTCGTAACATATAACTTCCGAACAAGTTTGGTGAGAATAAGAGATTAAGGGATCACATTCATTTGGTGAGTAAGGGATCCCCTACAGTTGTGAAGTGTCGCAAAGCGGTCGCTTAATACGAAATTGGTTGTTTGTAACCACCTAACATGCATATTGATTTCCCTGTAGCATGAGCATGTCGGTGTCCCCCTATTACGGGAGTGTTTATAACCACCAAAAAATGCGTACATAGTCTTTATGCTCTGTATGTAGTTCTCAATTTTAGTGAGGATCTGTAGCTTGTATTGTTAACATCTTTGACCAGCCCATAGTCACAGCAGCGCACAGCTACCCATGGGTGAGTTAGTACAGTGATCTTATGTACTTCTATCGTTCCCATCTGCTGCGAGCATCTATAACATGTGTTGTGAATCACTGGAGGAGTTTGTTGACCGGACAAATTCTGGTCACTTGTGATAAATCTCACCGTAGTGAGCAGTATCGATAGCGTGTATGTGAATCACTTCATAGGGGGTTATCCCCTAATGCAACGCAAAGCTACAAGTGACCTGCTGATTCTATGTATCTTTTGAGTCAACTTTACGGTCACTTTGGGTCGACTCCGGAAGCCATCTGGCCGCGTTTGTGCATCTATGGAGCGAAGATCTCTTGTGTGTTTTCCATAACAGTTATCTGTCTTTCTCCCTTCATGTCTCTTTACAAGTGTACAGCCGGTAGCCTTCCATCTGTTCTGGTGCGGTAGTGTAGTGGCAGATGGACTGACAACTGTATCTACCACGGTTATACTTCATTATGTTTCTGCCATATCGAGTCTCTACTTCATTTTTATTTTTTATTTTTTATTTTTGTTAGTGTTCCTCATCACTTGTAGACCTGAAATCTTGACCATATTAAGTAATCCCCCCAGTTACGGACAATTCTTATAATTTTCGCATTCAGTGTGTTTGGGAGTTGTACTTGAAAGTACCTTTCGATATGGGACATGAACTAGTTCCTTTCACCACAAAGGCGCACTGCTATGGGTGAGTGGGAAACATGTTGTGTCTTTGTGAATGTGATTCTGTGAACCTGTGAGTGTTTGCAACAATTTCCTCTCTCCTCTTCTCTCCTATTCCCCCTTCACCTCTCCTCCACCACCTCCCCCGTCTCACTCTGTCTTTGACATCCAAGTTCCAACCACTAGACGGGCTGCTTGATCGCCCCATAGCCACATCAGCACACTTCTACGGGTGAGCGGGTAACGTTTTGTCACTTCGGGATGTGACCCTGTGAGCCTGTGAGTGTTTGCTCCACTCTTCTTTCTTGTCTCCCCTCTCCTCCTCCTCCTCCTCCTCCTCCTCCTCCCCTTTGATCTGTCTTTGACATCCAATCACTGGATAGGCTGTGTGATTGCCCACCTCCTCAACAGTGAGCATGTGACTGCCAGGAGTGTGGTACGGGTGAGTGGGTAGCTGCAGGTGGTTTGTAAGCATTCTCAACAAACTCCTGACACAGCAGCACACTGCTACGGGTGAGTGGTTACCGTTACACCTCCTCAACAGTGAGCCTCTGACTGCCGGGGGCGTGCACCCCCCTCCCTTCCCCCGCCTCGATCTGCCTTCGATATCCAATCACTGGAGGAGCATGCTCATTGCCCCAGGGCATGCTGATTGCCCCAAAGCATGCTGATTTTCCCAGAGCAACAGCAGAAAACTGGTACGGGTGAGTGGGTAGTGACTGACTGCCTCTTGTGAGAATTCTAAAAAAAAAACGATTTCGCCAGAGCAACAGCGGCCAACTGCTATGGTGAGTGGGTAATGACTGACTCTTGTGACTGTGCGCCTGGGAGCATGTTAGCCTGCGAGTGCTTGCAGGATGACCCTCTTCCCTCTTCCCCTTTCGTCCACTTCTTCCTCCTCCTCCCCCACCCCGCTCTGTTGTTGACATCTACTGGATTTCTCCATGGCATGAGCCTGATTTCTCCATAGCCACAGCACCGCACTGTTATGTGTGGGATTCTGACTCTACGTATTTTGTGGTTCTTCTCTCTACTGGATTTCCCATGGCATGAGCCTGATTTCCCCATGGCATGAGCCTGATTTCCCCATGGCATGAGCCTGATTTCCCCATGGCATGAGCCTGATTTCTCCACGGCATGAGCCTGATTTCCCCATGGCATGAGCCTGATTTCCCCATGGCATGATCCTCTTGAATGCCCCATGGCTACAGCACCGCACTGTTATGGGTGGGTTAGTGATTCTACATATTTTGTGGTTCTTATCTGTACGTGCGCATTTATAGCGTGTGTTGTGGTCACAAGTGGAGCATGTTGGTCGGACATATTCAGGTCACTACTATGTATCTAATTCTCATTGTTGTGACCAGCATCTATAGCGTGTTCTCCGAACCACCCATAACTACTGCAATGCAGTACTACATGTGAGCTGCTGGTTGTATGTATCTTTCGAATCAACTCTAAGGTCACTTTGGGTGGACTCAAGAAAAGTCATTTTGGGTCGATGTGAAAGACAATTTGGTAAGGGGTCCGTATCACTTGCATAACTGAAAATTAGTCCCTCTAATTGTCTATATATTATTATTTTCTATTTCAATATGTCATGAATCCACACCTGTGCTTATAGATTGAAGTTATCACCATCCTAGAACTACTCTCTTTCATCTCAGGTTAAAGAAAGTTGCAGGGATTATTTTATGGGGGCTTATAGTATAATTGGTGATTAGCGATTACGATTGTAAAGGGCACTGACTACGTGTCTCCAATGAAGTCAACATCAGCTGCGATAGTGCCAGCGGAGATAGATTCTTCGCAAAGTCGGCCTTCGCCAGCCATTCACGCCGTAACAGAGCATCACCGAGGCCCTGTTCGACTGGCGCATCAGGGTTTAGACTCGGGTACCAGCACAGGTTCGTTGGTGGTGCTCGGGTACCAGGGTTGGTTCGGGTGTGGTGCTCGAACGAGAGGAAGTGGTTTGGGGCTTGTCAAATTGGTCCTATTGGTCTGTCAAGTTTGTCAAACACGGTGGGTGTTTGACTTTTAGAGAGCGGGCAATTGTGTGGGTCGAGTTTGTCAAACTCGGGGGGTGTTCAACTTGGCGGGCACCTTATGCTGCCCCACATCAGCTGGTGCTGCCCCGCATCAGCTGGTGCGCGCGCATGGTGCTAGCTCTCCACGGATGCACCATGCGCGCATCAGTGGTGCTTAGGTTTACCAGGAGAGGATGGTACCGGGAACGCACATTCGGTTCCCAAACGGGGGGCCAAAAAGGGTGTTCGGTTGGCATCCTGCACCAGTTCGCTTCGGTGCTCATGCGCCTATCTCAGACCCGAGTCAGCTGATCCCAGACCCGAGTCAGCAGTTGTCCGTTTATCTCAGAAGCTTCGAGGGAGCACGCTTTACTGTAGCCGTTCCCGAGCATTCACCTGATGCGCCAGTCGAACAGGGCCCGAGGGCTAGTCCCGTTGGCCCCTGCCCCTGAACAAACTCGGTAAGAAACGCGCGAAACAAGCTTGCGAAAAGCAAGGGTCAGCCAGACTCGGGAGAAACACGCGAAATGTATGCGTGGCGTCGCACGGCGAACAAGGTGACTCGGCGCGATTCGCATTCCGTGCATTGCTGTCGTGATAGACTCGCTCATATTTTCATTCCTAACCCAAGAAACACATCAGCTCATTTGCACGGGGCTTTGGCCTCACTCACCTCCCCCCCTGGCTCCCTCAACACAATCCTTGCTTCTCTTTCGCCTCAACTCACACGGTCACTGGTCCAGCGTCTACTAGTATTTAGTTCGCTCTGACCTGTATTTCTCAGCAGATCCCAGCTTGATTACTTTCACAGCTATCATGGTAGCCGGTTCCTTCGAAGCAAGAATTTCGTCAGCGATCTTCAGCGCCTCTGCGCAACTCTTCGTTCTTTTGTTAGTAGAATCTCAACGTCTTCTTTTTTCGAATACCACGTTTGTTGATTCGTTGAGTACTTACGAATAGCAGGTTTCGTTTTTTATCGTTTGCGTCATCAGCTGGTACCGGCGACGCGTCACTAGCTCCGATGGCGGCCAGAAACGCTCCTCGCGCGTTTCTCCGAACACTCCTCGCGACTCTCCTCCTCTCCTGCCTCCTCCTCCCGCTCACTCCGGTGCGTGCGTTCGAATTCGACTGCGCGAACGAGGTCCGCGAGAACGTCGCCGTCCTGAGCTTCTGTAACGGCGACGGCTGGCGCTACTCGTGCCTCTACGGCGGCGGTTACTCCACGGACGGCTCGGGAGAGTGCACGCGTGTTCAGGCCGGCGCGCTGACCTGCGAGGACTGCGAGGGGAACGCGCACGACCTCCCGCGTTGCTGCGATATAGACCTCTCCGGTTACGAGTTAAGCGCCGGCATACAGGCCAACACGGATCATGACACCCAGTGGGGAATCACTGTCTTGCAGTGCCCCGGAAATTCCGATTGTCTCGATTTTGGTTACCCGCAGTGTAACGGGGGTGGGTTCGACGGGATTCCGCCGTACTGGGTTGGTCAGTACTCCTATGACAGAGGATACGACTACTGCCCCGAATCAAGTGGAGCGATGCTGCGCGCGATGGACCCCCACGCGCACAGCAGCAGCGGAGTGCAGTTGCGCGAATTAGAGCGTCCCGTGGTGGAGATCCGCGCAGAACCGCCGCACCCGATCGCTCCCCTCGGCGACGGCGCACTGGCGGGCGGAAAAAACAAGATGAGCCGCCGCCTATGGGGAAGCGGGCGCCCCTGGTCTCCCCCCAAGATGTATAGCCGCCGCCTGTATGGGAGCGGGCGCCCTTGGTCTCCCCCCATGATGTACAGCCGCCGCTTGTATGGAGGCGGACGCCCCTGGTCTCCCCCCAAGATGTACCGCCGCCGCCTGTATGGAAGCGGGAGGCAGTGGTACCCGTAATAAGCAGATTAGACACCATCACCCGCGCAGGGTGTAACTGGTGAAGTGCGAAGGAGGTTCGACAGAGCTTGAAGTGACGCCAAGGTGGAAGATGGTAAGACATCACAACACAAGGAGAGATACTCTTGAGGGGTTTGTGAACGTTATGTTATTGGTTTGGACGCATGGGGGTTGGTTGGGATTTTCAGATTAGGCATGCCCAGTGCAACCATGTTCACTTACTGGTAGGGCTGAAATAAGATCTTCCAGAACGACCTGTTTGTGGATGGGTAGGAGGTTAGATTAATGGTGGTGGTTAAGCACATGGCTAATTGAGGTGTATGGGGTTTCTGGTGGTGTCGGCTGGGTGGGAGGAGATTTTTGCAGGACCTGGGTGTAGATTGCGTGCCTTTTTATTATTGCCGACTTTTCTATTGGCTGCTGTGTTTGATTTAGCTAGTTAATTCAGAAAATGAACCTCAATCAATAGCCAGACATTCATGACTAAAGGTGATTCCACCTACATTCCCAAACGCACCCACGCACAGACGCATAACTCGACTGTGTAACGGTCTGCAAGAACAATACTTCAATCTTGAGATCAGGGCCAGCCTGTCTCGACTCTTGAGCTTCGAGCAAAGTAGCAGGCGCTGAAGTAACTAACCCCCTCCACCAAACAAACAATAACTTATTTTCCTCCCTCCCTGAAAACTGAAATGCAGGTCCCAGCTCCTTGGCATTGGTACCATGTTCTTTGTTTGTACGACGACTCCCCTCCAAGTGTAGCTCGTCTGGACTTGGAACGAGCAAAATGCGAGATGCACACACTACCACACTGCTGCACAGCCACACTGCCACATTGCCGCACAGTTGCACTGCTACATAGTCACACCTGCCACATAGCCACACCTGCCACATAGCCACAACTGCCACATAGCCACACCTGCCACATAGCCACACCTGCCACATAGCCACACCTGCCACATAGCCACACCTGCCACATAGCCACACCTGCCACATAGCCACACCTGCCACATAGCCACACCTGCCACATAGCCACACCTGCCACATAGCCACACCTGCCACATAGCCACACCTGCCACATAGCCACACTTGCCACATAGCCACACCTGCCACAAAGCCACTTCACCTTCTTACACCAAAACCCTTCAGGCATACTGCATTGCAGCCATGGGTGCTGCTGCTGCGTTAGCCACCACACCTACAGCAGCAGGAGCTATGACAGTGACAGCACCACCACCTTCGATGCCACTGTCTCTCCCTCCTATTCCTCCTCTTATCGCTCCTCCTATACCCCCACCGATACCCCCTCCAATTGACCTCCGCCCAACACCCCTCGCTCGATGCAAAGGGCTCCCTGCAGCTGCTCCTGTTGCCACGCTAAACCCAGGAGACGACAGCGAGGAAGGTGCATGGATATGGTTGTCTGAAAGAAGCTGGTTACCAGACAGAAGCTGGTTGTCATAAACCTTCCACACGCCCATCACATGCCCTTCCTGCTCACCCTGCTGACCCAACTGCTGCTGTTGATGGTGCTGCTGCAGGTATGGTTGCTGCTGCTGCTTCTGCAGAATATTGACACCAGTGTTACCCCCACTCCCATCCACACTACCACCACCCAAGCCAGACCTCCCAATTCCAACGCCAGCGCCCATGCCCCTACCACCAACACCACCAGCATTGCTGGTATCCACTAGAGCGACTCCTGTGGATGCTGTTGGTCCCGCTCTGTATCCTCTCTCTGCTGTCGCTGGGTTGGAGAGAGCACCATCGAATGCACTGAAGGGAGGGACGTCCGAAGGGGGGGAGAACGGTTGTGCTAAGCCCTCCACTGTGGCTGCTGCCGTGTCAACATTTACCACTCCTGGGATGATGCTTAGACCGTGCTGCTGCTGCTGTTGCTGCTGCTGATAGTTTCGCTGTGTCTGCAGTTGTAGCTGCTGGTTCACACTAACCGAGTTGACTGGGTTGACCTGGTTGACCGGGCTGACTGGCGGCTGATGCGGCAGGGAGGACGTGGATTGGGAATGAGGAAACGGTGCCACCGAAGCTGCTTCCATTTGTTGCTGCAGCAGCTTCTGCTGCTCCTGCAGCGCTGCACTGCTGATGCTGATTACCCGAGACGCTGACAGGCTCCTCCTCCTGCTGCTACTGCTGCTGCCATTCCCACCAATACCGCTGCCGTTACCACCAGCACCACTCTCGATACCACCAGCACCACTGCCGCCTCTGCTGCTGTTTGGCTTGATGATGGAGCGAAGCACAGCGTCCATCTCTTCATCTGTATCGCTCAGAACGACCACATCACTAGCACCGGGGATTGTCGTGTCGCCAGCACCAGCACTGAGGTGTAAGCAGCCCACCTGGCCGGCATCTGCTGTCTTTTGTTGGTTGTCACTGGGGCATGTATAGACAGCTGGGTGGTGGGGGTTTGCTGCTGATGAAGGCTGCTGTGCCTGTGCCAGTTGTTGCTGGAAAATGTAATGTTAGGGGATGGGGAGGGGAGATGGGGCAGCCAGTTGGAGAGAAACGACAATTAGGCTGTAGTGTCTCAAGATTCAAACCCAGACATGCCAAAACAGCGAGGGAAAAGGCTGGGAGGCTCACCTGAAACGAGGTTTACTTATTGTTTTGAGAGGTCTGGAGCTTTAAGACGGACAGACTTTGATGTCTCGAGTCGCAAACCAAAAAAACTCAAAACGGCAAGTGAAAAAGGCACTGATATCATCTGGATCGAGGTTTGCAACTTTCTTTGATACGTCTGAAGCTTTAAGACGCGTAGAGTGCGACATCTCAACTCTCAAACCCAGAGACCTCAAAACAGCGAGGAACAGGGCAGGAGGGAAGCCAGCAACGAGGTTTGCAGCTTGTTTTGTGACAGCTCAAGTCCCAAACCGGGACTTGTTTTCAAAGTTAGACCACCTCAAAACAGCGAGGGAAAAGGCAGTGAGAGAAAAAGCAGTGAGGGGAAGAGGCACTGCGGCTCACCTGGAATGCCTGCTGCCGGGCGGCGGGTTGCTGATGTGGCCAGCCATTCTGAGGTGGAGGTGGTGCCGGTTCCTGCTGATTCCACTGCTGCTGCGGACTCATCTGATGCTGCTGCTGTTGCTGCTGAGGGCTCATCTGATGCTGCTGCTGCTGCTGCTGCTGCTGCTGCTGCTGCTGCTGCTGCTGCTGCTGCTGCTGCTGCTGCTGCTGCTGCTGCTGCTGCTGCTGCTGCTGCTGCTGCTGCTGCTGCTGCTGCTGCTGTTGCTGCTGAGGGCTCATCTGATGATGCTGCTGCTGCTGATTCCACTGCTGCTGCGGACTCATCTGATTCTGCTGCTGAGGGCTCATCTGATGCTGCTGCTGCTGCTGTTGCAGCTGTGAGATCATTTGCTGCTGCTGCTCCAGCTGCTCTCTCTCTCCTCCGCCAATATGCCTCAAGCCCCCACCACCTGCCCCTCCTACTCCCTGCTGCTGCCGCCGCTGCCACAGCTTCTGCTGCGCGGATAGCCTTGCTGCTGACGCCACGGAAGGATGTGCACTGCGCCCTGAGACAAGGCTGGCATTTGAAACAGGGGATTTCTGGAGAGGGATGTATCCACAGGGGATAGTGGAGGACGAGGATGATGCGACCAGCGGATGCGGAACAGCATCTGGTAGGATTTCAAGTGGAATTTCAGTTTGCTGCTGCTGCTGGTGGTTCTCGTACTGGAGCTGCTGGTGGTGGTGCTGCTGCTGCTGGCGGTGGTACTGTTGCTGCTGCTGCTGCTGCTGCTGGGAGTAATGTTGCTGCTGTTGCAGCACATACTGCGGCTGCTGTTGCTGCACACCAGGCTCGTTCACCATGATGCTGCTTCCATTCCCCACCACATCACCCCCCCTTCCGCGCACCGCCAGAGACTCATCCCCCCACGCCGCATTTCCTTCCGCCAACCCCTCGCTTTCCGCAATTCCTCTATTTTCCGCAATGGCCCCATTTTCTGAGACCTCCATCTCATCCCATCCCATCGTGTCAAACCCCTCAGGAATTGGCAACGGCTTTTGAGCCGCGTCATCCCACCCCATAGTGTCAAACCCTTCAGGCATTGGCAAGGGGAAGACATCCAATGCGCCTGCTGCGTCCATCAGCATATGGCTCGTCTCGAAGCCCTCGTTTTCACCAGCAGCAGCAACATTTCCTTGCCCCGTGTCTTTCTCCTCCATCAGCATTTCCTCGAAGGTTCGCCCCTCTGGCAGAAAAAGTGCCACGTCATTTACCGCCTCTAAGCCCGCTCCCACCACAAATCCTTCCCCCTCCGCCGTCTCCCCTCCGTGATACCCTCCTGCCAATCCCATTGCCTCACCCCCCGTCCCTTCCGCCTCCCCCCCGCCCTCGTCCTGCACGCTCCCCCCGCTTCCCCCGCGCTGCAGGCTCTTAGGCATTCCTCTTAGGCCCGAGGAGGTAGTTGCACCATGAACGCCGCTGAAGCTGCCTTGGGCCTTCACTGACCCTTGAGACGCCAGGCTGGAGAAGCTGCCAAATCCGCCCGCCCCAAACCCGCCGCCGAAGCTGCCAAACTCGCCCGCCACGGCCCCTCTAGATGCGTCTATACCTCCGCTTCCCCCCGTCTCTTCACTCCCCCCCATGCCTCCGCTTCCCCCGGTCCCTCCGCTCCCCCACGTACCTACACTTCCGCCCATAGCTCCGCTTCCCCCTGTTCGTCCGCCGAGCCCGTGTTGCACGCCTGGCCCTTGCCGGCCGCCAGATACCTGCCGCCGAAGCATCCTTCCCGAACCTGTTATTCCCGAGCCTGTCATCCCCGAGCCTGTCATACTGGATGACACGTCATCGCCCGTGGATCCCACGTGGCAGCCGCTAGAGCTGTTCGCCTCCTGCATGCTCCCCGCTCCCGCGCTAAACGCCCCCCCGCTTAATGCAGCCCCGCTATAAGCACTCCCGCTAACAATCGAGTGCGAGAACAGCCCGCTCCCCGCCACGCCTCCCCGCCGCATTGCGCGGAGAGACGGCGGAGGGGGAAGAGTCGGCGGAGTGTCTAAAGAATCGAGCTTCATTAGAGATGTCGTGGTGGGTAGAGGCCCCGACGTCGGTTTATATCCCGAGTAATTACCCTGCAGCCTTAACGGCCCAGACATCGAGGTAAATACCGCTGGTGGGGGTTCTCCCCCTTCCCAGAGGTCAAGCGCTTCTGGGTTTAACGGGGCGCTTCTACCGAGGATGAATCCTCCCCCAGAATGGGGGGGTTGCGGGGCCTCGCGGAAGAACATGGGCGGAGTGGCGGAGCGGTGGGGGAGGATCATTTTGCGCACATGCCTCGGGGGGGAGGAGGACGCGGGGCGGCGGGAGCTGTAGGGGCTGCAGGTTCCGGAGCCTCCCCCATCCGCGTCATAGGTATCTCCGTTGTCAAATAACGGGCCGGATTGCGCTTTATACTTATGCTTGCGCTGTAGATCCACCACCTCCATGTACGGATGGTTCACGCTCAGCGGCCCCGACTTCGACTTTTGCTTCTTGTTGCTCGCGTTCGCGAATTTCGCACCGCCTTCGGTAACCTCGCGCAGCGCCTGCACCAGATCCAGCCCGTGTCGCAGACCGTCGCGCACCTCCGACATGGGCGACCTGGGCGACGCCGGCGACCGTGGCGACATGGGCCGCGGCCGCTGCAGCGTACTAGGGCCATGCGATGACATGGCCTCGCGCGTTTGAATTCCAGGCGTGAACGTCAAATTCGCTAGTCGTAAGCTCGCCAACGCCCGGCCAGGTGTATTGCCAGGTGTAGCCACCGGAGTAGCTCCAGCACCGGTGAGAGGCCCCCCTGGAGTGCCTTGCACTGTCGGCCCCCCTGCTAAAAGCCCCCCTTCTTCTCCGCGGATGCGCGCGGGCGTTCCGGTTGGAGTTCCCCCGGGCATTCCCCCTCCCCCACCCCCTCCCCCTCCACCTCCCACTCCGACGGCGCTGCTGAAAGTTTCCGGGTGGATGCGGGAGAACGACTGCGCGCGGACGGGGGTTCCTGCGGGAGAGCCCGAAATTCCACCGCCGCCGCCGCCCTTTTCCGCTCCCTTTTCCGCAGCCCTCTCCGCGGAGATGCGGGAGAATGCTGCGGTTAGCGCGCGCCCGAGAATGTTCCCCTTTGCGCTGGAGGGCGTTCCGCGTGCCTTAGAAGCGGGAGTGTTTCCGCCAGTGGGGGTTGCGCTGCCTGGCCGCGGGTGGTACGAGAGGGAAATGCGAACTTTCGCGGAACTGGCGAACAGGTTACCAACTTCGTCGAAAGCTCGCAGGTAAAACTCCTGATCGCCGGCTTTGCCTCTTTCCGTGATGTCTCTGTTCCAAGGCAGGGGCAAACAAAGGAGAAGAGAGAAAGGTGACAAAGAGGGGTGAAGATAGGTGAACTTTGAGTCGACACCATCGAGGCCTGGGTGAAGCAATAACAGAGCCATTCACAGCTTTGTACATAAAGCCCTTTAGTGACGTCTGGAAAAAGGCATAGGACCGAGGGAGATGCAGTGGAAAATGGAACTAGTTCTCCTTTCACCAAAAATGCAGTGGATTCGTAAGGAAGTTCGAGGAAGGACTTAGAGAAGGAATTTATTAGCTCAATGAGATCTCGAGGAAAATTTCAGTATAGCTGTTCGACTGGAAAGCCATGATTTCGCGGCAACGAACTCGCGCGAAACGCGAATGCATAAGCGTCTTGGAAATTTTCAGGGGAAAAGCAGCACCCAAGGCAATTAAAACTCGTCTGACGAACAGAACCAAGCAGCTGATTGCTCCATCAGAAAAAAAAAAAAAAACAAACAATCTCTGCTAAAAGACACGACGCACGCAAATTACGACCTGGTAACACATATTCATAACCTTGTTGACCTGATGAAAATCTGACCTGATCGGAATCTGGATAAATCCGAGCAGCTGATCGTCCGTCGTGCCGCGGTGGTGACTCGCCATCCATATCTCGCACTTCACTTCCGTCTCGCGCTCGGGCACGCCCACCTGAAGGGAGTAGAGGTACGCCAGTGGGGAAAAGAGACATCAGGGGACGAAAGAAACGTGAGGCGGGACCGTTTTGAGCCGTCCTGAAAAAGCGATGGTGGCTCGCCATCCATATCTCGCACTCCACGTCCGTCTCGTGCTCAGACACGCCCACCTCGTGAATAAGGGGGCAACGAAACGTGAGGGAAATAAAAAAATCCGCTTGGCGAAAGTTTGTAAAATAGAGAAGACAAGGAGGTAGGTGGGTTCGGCTGAAAGAGCCTGACGGCTCTAAAGCTTGATTCGCCTACTCGTAATGTTCGACTTAAATCAGTCAGATCACCTGGCAATCTTGTACCAAAGCGACAGACAACACTCAACTCAAACGACGGAATCAGAGCTTTGATGTTTATCAGACTAGCAGACTCCCATCATCTAACCCATAGAGTGTTTTAACCAGACTGAAAACAAACTGGAAGGACGCTTCGAGAGCTGTCATGCATACCATACCCAGACTGTCGATCTCTTCCGTCCTCTGACCTGGAGTCGCTGGTTAAATATCGGGTTGTTTCCGCCAGACTTGATGGTTTTCGTGGTCAGAGCCACACGGCCGATGTCATCGCGTTCACCACAGAGCACCCGCGCGTACACATCCTGGGGTCCGTAGTCGCAAAGCTCGCGCAGTCCTTCCGCCTGAATGATATGGATGTCTAGAATCCCGGCTACTTGCGATACTTTTCGCGCCATAAAATATAAAATTAAATACCGATCTAGTGGTACGGATTTGTACGAGTGGATGCTACACGAAAGTCTATCTAAATGCGAATAATCACGATGAATGGCTGGTCCTGAACGTACTCTGTGGCCACTTCTCACAGTGCAAGCTAGACTTTCCAGATACCTCAAACGCAAACTAACGTTCTATCCTGGTGCACATTACATTGGCACCTCCACCAAAGGTCTTACGTTATGAAACGTTAGAAGAACGGGATCAACGACTTGGTGCGTATTTCCGGAAGATAGGGATTCAGCAAAAAATGCTCTGATTTCGTGAACAGCTTTGAATCCTGACTGTGAGTAGTCTTGGGGATTGATGGTGGCTCATCATTCAGATGATCCCAAGAAGCTCCTGAAACGATGTCTCCTGCAGCTGGTAGTCTCGAGAGGGGGGGATGATTTGGGAATGCCGTTTCCTTGCGCATCGGGTCTAGGGAAGAGTTGCCTGCTACTCATACGTGGCGCGTACCGCCTCTAACTTGTGAAGCAGACAGATGGAAATGCATTCCTCCCCCAGCCGAAGATGACTCTGTATGTTTTGTCTGAAGGCAAGGTTTGATTATCACTTTGACTCCCCACTTGACTCACCATAGTTTTGATTATCCAAGGGTGGTCAGTTACGACTGCCGATATCCTTTTTCATTCCTTGTAATCTTTACAGCATCAATTAAAAAAAATCTAGGAGGGTTGTGATTGTTCAGGATTGTGATGCTTAATGGCTTTTCTACGGGTGATTGGTTCTGCCAACTCCTCACCACCCGATTTCCCTTCCCTCTGTATCGCAGAATACTTTTTTCGACTCCACCCATGGCATGTGATATTTTGCTCTCTTCAAACTATTTTCACACTCCGCACCCGCTGTGTCTGGTTCGGTGGGGTTCTGTTATTTTCAGGGGTATCTTCGCTTGATTGATGGGTGCCTTTTCCTCGGAGCGCGCGGGGACGAAAAAACACGGGGGAATGGCGCTTTGCGCATCGAAAGATTTGGCAATGTGGCACTCGCAGTTGCGCAGGTGTTTCCCGAAGTTCAGCTTGATGGGAAATTTGGTGACCGTTTGGCTTGGCGGGAAATTTTGACTTCGCCGTTGCTTGATGAGTTATCTGTCTGCTGGCTTGGCGAGCCCAAGCGTCGGCTTGAGTCGGTTGGTTGGTAAGGAGGAGCTTGCACGAAAACAAGACGGCCATCAAAGCCCATGTCATCTGACAGATCCGCAGATGTAGTGAAGAATATTAGAACAAGGTCAGCAGCTTCATAAAAACAATCTAATTTAATAAAATTCCTTCTCCTTACTTCACGTCCCTCCTCAGCGCGTACACCACTGACAGCACCCCACAATATTCCGTTACCACTCGCGAAATTCGCCTCGACACCATTCCCGCCACTGTTCACGATGCGACCCAACCTCACGGTTCGGTTGGTAACCCGCGCTCCAGACCTCCGCCTCGACAATTCCCAACCTTGGCACCAGGCCCGTCGCGCACCCCAATTTCCCACGATACCGTTACCACCGTAGCTTCGCTATATATTCTTCGCCCAACCTTTCGCTCATTGTATTTTTTGCCTCGATAGTGCAATCCTCGTTCGTTCACTCAATTGCACTCGTAACACTTGGTTATCAGAGCCTACGATCTTCTCTCGGACCGCACCCACACCTTCGCTTCCCACTATCTCAATTTTTTGGGGGGGGGGTAGACGTCCCTCAGCGACCAAGCACCGCCGCTTGTAGTGCTCTGTCGTAAGCACGCACGGCCACGACAGAGGCTCTCGCTGAGCTCGCCCGACACCCCTGCCATGGCCGGACTTAATGTCGCGACACTGACGCAAGAACAACTCGACCGTCTCATACGCCAACTCGAAGATTCGGCCCTCGAAATCGCCACACTCACGGCGGAACGCGACTCCGCTCGACAGCAATCGACAGTGAATGCCCCAGCACCCACAAATGCACCTGCACAATCTGAGGAGCCGATCATCATCTCGTCGGGCACACCGACACAGAAGGACAGCGTGGGACAGCGCTCAGGCGTAGCCAGTGAGGGCGTCGCTCACTCAATGCCTGGCATGGAGAGAAAAAGAGTCACACCAAGCCCACGGGAGCCCCGCGAAGCCCGTCGGCACGTGGAATTTGCAGCGACAAGTGGCGAGTACGCCATCACGACACCAATGCCACTCAAGCCGCAGCGTCCACCTTGTTTCTGTTGAAATGTGAGCGAATGAGTGATTGAACTGGAAAGCAGGTGGGTACAAGTAGCAAACCTAAAAGTGTTGTACCCTGTAAGAACTACCCCACTACAGCCTAAACAGACTATAGCATATAAGTTTGACACACCCCCATAGGCAAAGTGGGGGAGAACAAGAGGTCACAAGACCAGTCAAGAAAGGCAAAGCAAGCTCAGGGTGGATCACAAAGTCACCACGCAGTCTGAGCACAAGCAAATGGCTACAAGGCCAGTTCACATGCAGAGTTATATAAAAGAGAACAAACAATACAGCGAACACAACCTAGCAAGTGTAAGCATGCAGGTATATGTATAAAGATACAGCACAAGCAGAGTCAAGAAGTAAGAAAGTGAGGCACAGTAGGTACATAAACGCTGATGATCACAAGGCTGAAGTGCCTTGGTGAAAACATCAGCAGTGTTGGCCTGAGAGGCCACGTAAGCAAGACGAAGCTTGCCACGCTGCTGCAACTCTCGAGCAAGGAAGTAGCGCAGAGCAATGTGCTTCGTTCTGTGCTCCAGTCTGTGCTCATGACACAAGGCCAGCATAGCCTTGTTGTCGACGTACAGAACTGGAGGAGAACGTGGCGCCTCTCCCAAGTCGGTCAGCAGGTAGGTGAGCCAGCGTAGCTCCTGTGCAGCCATGGCCCCAGCATAGATCTCAGCCTCACAACTGGAGCTGAGAACAGAAGAAGAGCGGGTAGACCGCCAAGAGACAGAACCGGAGCCAAGACTGAAGGTGTAACCCTATGACGACCGCTGCGTAGCCAAGTCGTCAACCCAGGAGGCGTCAGCGTGACCAGTGAGGACAACTCGAGCCCGTCCTCCAAGCATGAGCCCCATGCCCGATGTACTGCACAAGTATCGCAACACCCTCTTCGCAGCATCCCAGTGCACCTTTCGGTGTCTGCCGGGAGCCACGTAGCGAGCCAGAAGGCTGAGAGGGTATGCGAGGTCAGGTCGTGTGCAAGTCATCAGGTACATGAGGCAGCCCACAAGCTCTGGATACGGGCCACTCGGCTCTACGGACTCGTCCGAAGGTGGAGCTGAGAGCGAGTGACCGGTAGGCAGAGGAGTGGACTGTGGCGAGGAGTACGTGAAGCCGAAGCGCTGAAGGACCTGCTGCACCATGTGTGACTGAGTCAAGGTCATGGTGCGCTGTGCTCTGTCCCGGGTGATCCGCAAGCCAAGATAGCTTGTCAGCTCACCCAGGTCAGTGCAGGTGTGTCTCTTCTGCAGCTCGGACTTCACGTGGGCGAGTGCCTCAGTGTCAGAAGTAGCAAAGACGAGGTCGTCTACGTACACGAGAACGTAGAACAGCGGCAGAGTAGTGTCAGTGCGTACAAACAGAGAAGGGTCAGAAGTGGAAGGAGCAAAACCAAGAACAGCAAGAGTCGTCCTGAGTGTGTCGTGCCACTCACGGGGTGCCTGGCGGAGACTGTAGACTGGCTGCGGAGGCTCCACTGGGTACCAGCAGGAAACGACCAAGTGAAGCCAGGTGGGCGGCGCAGCCAGATCTCCTCGTGCAGGCTGCCCTGTAGGAAGGCTGTGCTGAAGTCAAGCGAGTGGAGCTCGTAGTCACGCTGAGCAGCAACGTGCAGCAGTACCCGAAGAGTGGTCATCTTCGGGGTAGGGGAGAAGGTCTGAAAGAAGTCAACTCCCTGTCGCTGACTGAAGCCACATGCAACGTAACGCGCCTTGAAGGCAGGCGGAGAACCCGGCGGCCGCTTCACCCTGAAGATCCACATGCCACTGACGATGTTCGCCCCAGGTGGGGGAACCTCGTCTATGTAGGTGCCTGTGGACTTCCAGGAAGCCATCTCGGCGTCCATGGCTGCCTGCCACTGAGAGGCGTAGGGACCCTCTATCGCCTCTGCGTAAGAGCGCGGGGTCGGGATGTCTGGTGCATCCGGGTCTCCCTCAGGGGCAAGCAGCATGGACACGAGATGAGGTACAGTAGCGGCAAAGCACTCAAACTCCTCCTGTCTGTCCTCAAGAACGTCCGTGCCAAGAGCACACTCACCCCCGACGGACGGAGGACAGAAAGACGCAGACGCAGACTGAGCAACAAGACTAGTGGCGTAGTCTAGGCGACAGGCTGCAGCAAAGTCAACAAGCTCAGTAACAAGAGCAGACACAGCAGTGGACTCAAACAAAGGGTCAGTGACAGCAGTGGCCAGAAAGCGCGTGACAGCTGGACTAGCAGCACGTAGGGAGTCAGACTCAGGGTCCGGACCGGTAGGAAGAGAGGACGCAGGAGGAGACGGCAGAGGGACACGCTGTGGAGCAGTGGAAGGACGCAGAGTCATAGAGTGAGTGCCAGGGACAGGAGGAGGACGCGGACGCAAAACACGACCAGCGCGAACAGTACGGACAGGTGACGCAGAACGAGACTCAGGCGACACAGGACGCGACTCAAGCTCACGACGCTCCGTAAGACCTCTAGTCGGTCCAGAGTAAGGAGAAGGACCAGGCAGTGGAGAGGCCGGCTGTAACTGCGACTGGGACTGGACAGGCGGTGGACTCAGGAACAGAGGAGGAGGACCAGGAGAAGGCGGGGAACCAAGAACCTGCTGAAGGAGTGGAACGTAGTACGGCCGCGGCCGCGCAGCGCCTCCAGAAACAGCAGAGACAGAACCGGTACCCTCAGCCCCAGGGTCTCCAGTCCTAGCAGCACCTCCAGTCCCAGCAGCACCTCCAGCAGCTCCAGTAGCTCCAGCACCAGCAGCACCTCCAGTGGTTCCAGCAGCTCCAGCACCAGCAGCACCTCCAGCACCAGCAGCACCGCCAGCAGCTCCAGCAGCACCTCCAGCAGCTCCAGCAGCTCCAGCACCAGCAGCACCTCCAGCACCGGCAGCACCTCCAGCAGCTCCAGCAGCACCTCCAGCAGCTGCAGCAGCACCAGCACCAGCAGCACCTCCAGCACCTGTAGCACCTCCAGCAGCTCTAGCACCAGTAGCACCTCTAGCAGCTCCAGCAGCACCTCGACAGCGCCGAGAGTACCACTCACGAAGCTGCTGTGGAGAGAGGGGCTCCCGCCGCGACGGGACACCTAGAGCACCTCCAGACTCAGCACGCGCAGGCTCAGCACCTCCAGACGCAGTACCCTCAAGCTCCACACGCCCAGGCTCAGTACCCCCAGGCTCAGCACGCCCAGACTCAGCACCCCCAGACTCCGCACCCCCAGGCTCCACACGCTCAGGCTCAGCACCCCCAGTCCCCACACCCGCAGGCTCAGCACCCCTAGCAGTACCTGAGTCGACAGCTACCTCGACCGGCTCGGCAGGGTCTACCTGGGACACACCTGAGGGGGCAGGACCCTGGGGGGGGAGGGGGTCTACCTGGGGAGTACCTGGTGCTAGGAAGAGCGGCGGGGGGGGGGGGGGAGAGAGGCAGTGCGGTAGGGAAAGAGACGGTAGTAAGACACCGACTCGTCAAACGTGACGTCCTGAGAGGACAAAACACGACGCGAGGTGGGGTGGTAGAACTGCCACCCGGGTGCGTCAGGAGGGAAGCCAAGGAAGACACAGGGAACGGCATGGGAGGACAGTTTGTCCGCTGAAGTATCGCGGACAAAAGCTCGAGATCCCCAGACACGGAACGCGGACGCATCGCCAACCTTCCCCGTCCACCTCAGAGTAGGTGTGGTCTCCGGTAAGGAGACACGAGGCTGAAGGTTAATCTGATGCGCAGTGTAATGAACCGCGAACGGCCACAGAAAATGGGGAGCAGCCGCATGGATCATGGACATACGAGCGACGTCCATGACCATGCCAATGCGGCGCTCAGCAATCCCATTTTGCTGTGGAGAGGCCGGAAGCGTGAACGTCTGGCGGATGCCCTCCACACGACAGAAGGCCCTCAGGAGGTCGGAGGAAAACTCACCACCTCTGTCACAGTGCAGACGCAGAATAGGAAGGTCCGAGCAGAAACTCTCGCTGAGCTGGCGACGAGCACCGCGGATCCAGTCGATCAACACCTCAGGGACCTCACCCTTGCTGCGCAAGGGGAAGACTGTGGTGTAACGCGAGTAGTCGTCAACGACCAGCAGGAAGTAACGCTCGTGACCCTGTCCACGGACGCGGGCTGGGCCCCACACGTCCATGTGAAGAGTCTGCAGAGGAGCCTCAGTCGGAGGGAACGTGGAGGAGTGAGGAGCGGCGCGCTGCCGGCCCTCGACACAGGGAACACAGGTAGGGGCAGGCCCCGGTGGAAGGGGAGGGAGGGACCGGGGTAGACCCGAGACAAGGGTACGAGAGGCCATACCTCGAAGACGAGGCAGGGAGGGGTGACCAAGGTGGTGGTGCCAAAGGAGAGTCTCGTGCGACAGAGGACGACACGAGCAGGGGGCAGACGCAGGACTAGACCTGGACGCGGCAGCAAACACCTGACTAGACGCAGCTACTTGACTAGACGAAGAGACCGGAGGAGGCGCAGTAGTCAGTGTGTACAGACTCGACCCTAGCCGACGAGTGAACGTGGCCAGGTGGCGGCCCGTCCGAGAGCAAGTGCAGTGGGTCACACGCTGACCTCCAGGGGCGAACTGGTCAACCCACGCATCCTGGAGGTCAGCTCCACTCACCAGGTTCGTAGAGAACGAGGGGAGGTGGAGTCCCGACAGCGAGCCCGACGGGGCCGCAGGACACGGTAGAACCGTGGAAGAGTGCGCAAGAACTGGGCCCCCAGAGGGGTCAGCAAGGGAGACTGCAACAGGCCGACTGAGCGGCGTGAGTGTGGTGCTGTCTCTAAAGAAAGAGCGCGAAGCACCAGAGTCAAGTGTGAAAGTGTGCAAGGCCTCAGTAGGTGCAGTACCAGAGAGAGCAGACTCACCAGCACCTGGAGCAGCAGACTCACCAGTACCTGGAGCAGCAGACGCACTAGCACCTAGAGCCGCAGCCGCAATGCCCTGGTCGGGCGGGACACTCAGGTAACAGTCACCCTCAGCACTATCAGTCAAAGCATACATGGCAGCAAGGATATCATCGAAATCAAGATCAAAGATAGGCACATTCTGCATAAGCAGATCATGCCAGCGAGGGAGCTCAACAGCGTCAGGAAACTGGGCACGCCAGGCGTCAGTCAAGCGACCGAAGCAGCGCTGCGTAGTGTGTGGCAGCCCACACGCCTCCCCACGACGACTGCCGGTGCGAAGAACGTAAGTGCAGGGACCAGCACTCCCAGACCTCCCACGCCCAGCGTACCACTCACGAAGCTGCTGGGCAGACGGGGTCTCACGGGAATGCGGCTGCTGCTGGCGCTGGCTACCACCAAAGCCTCCACGCTGCGCGGCTGCACCTCGACCAGCACCACTGCTGCCGCCACCGCCACCACTGCTTCCGCTGCCTCCACCACCTCCGCCGCTGCCTCCACCACCCCCACCGCCGCCACTGTAGCCCCCACTCCTGGCACCACCCCCACCTCCACCGCCACCCCTCCCGCCTCCTCCACCGCCTCCGCCGCCGCCCCCGCCGTCCCCTCCACCACCCTTGCTCCCCTTGCCCTTGCTGTTGCGGCGCCTCCCACTAGGGGCAGACGCAGCTCCGACCTCCTCAGTACCAACAAGGTCGACAGCAGCTGCAGAAGCAACAGAGGGGAGAAGGGGGACAGGGGAACACCCCTCAAAGAGAGGGGTGCGACTGTCGCCGGGAGAAGCACCTACGGCTAAGATACTCTTCTCAGCTGCAGCAAGGCGCTCCTCTAGCAGGTCGACAGTTAGCTCGGTGGGGCAAAGGGAGAGAAAGTGGTCCCTGACTGAAGAAAGGGAGTCAGGGAGGCGGGTGACTAGGTAGTAAAGGGTGATGTACATGGGGGGGGGGTTCTTGGCACAGAACTCAGTGGGAAGGGCAGTGCGGTAGCGGGCGTCACTAGTGCGGAGGTGAGCAACGAGGTCAGCGACTGTGGCAAAGGCGGTAAGGTCAGGGAAAAGGTACGGTAGCATGAGGCGGCTGAGGGCAGTAGTGGCAGGGGAGGAGTAGCGCGCAACTACATCGTCGTACAAAGACTGAGCAGTCTTGTACTGGCCAAAATGCGCGCGCTCAGCAGGCGGCAGGTGACTACGAACAGCAAGACGAGCAACGGCGTCACGAGTGGTCCTCTGCAAGCGAACCGTACTGTCAGCAGTGGCAGCAGGAGCAGTAGAGACACCGGACGTGTGATCGAAAAGGGATACCCCATCTCTAGAGTCACACTGAAGAAAGAGCTGCAGGTCGTCAACCCACACGTCAAAGTCAACTGCACGCCCCTCAGCATCAAAGGTGAGAACAGTAGGGCTAGTCATAGCAGCAGTAGGAGCAGTAGCAGCAGCAGCAGCAGTAGCAGCAGTATCAGCAGTAGCAGCAGAGGCAGTAGGGCAGTGCAGGGCAGTGCGACTCAGTAGGGCGGTGCGGCTCGGTAGGGCGGCGCGGCTCGGCAGAGCGGCGCGGCTCAGTGGGCGGCGCGGCTCGGCTGGGCGGCGCGGCTCGGCTGAGCGGCGCGGCTCGGCTGGGCGGCGCAGCTCGGCAACTGGCGGCGTGGCGCAGCAGGGCGGCGCGGGTGCTTACCAGGGGCGGGTGCAGGGCCGGGCCGTGACAGCAGGGGCCGCGACAGCTGGGGGCGCGACAGCAGGGGCCGCGTCAGCAGGGGCCGCGACAGAAGGGGCCGCGCCAGTAGAGGCGGCGACGGCAGGGGCCGCGACAGCAGGGCGGGGGGGGGGGGGCGCAACAGCAGGGGCCGCGTCAGCAGGGGCCGCGTCAGCAGGGCCGGGCCGTGACAGCAGGGGCCGCGCCAGTAGGGGTGGCGACGGTAGGGGGCCGCGACAGCAGGGGACCGCGTCAGCAGTGGGGCCGCGTCAGCAGGGGCCGCGCCAGCAGGGGCCGCGCCAGCAGGGGGCCGCGTCAGCAGGGGCTGCGCCAGCAGGGGGCCGCGTCAGCAGGGGGCCGCGTCAGCAGGTGCCGCGCCAGCAGGGGCCGCGCCAGCAGGGGGCCGCGTCAGCAGGGGCCGCGTCAGCAGAGCCGGGCCGTGACAGCAGGGGCCGCCCCAGTAGGGGTGGCGACGGCAGGGGGCCGTGACAGCAGGGGGGCGCGTCAGCAGTGGGGCCGCGTCAGCAGGGGCCGCGCCAGCAGGGGCCGCACCAGCAGGGGGCCGCGTCAGCAGGGGCCGCGCCAGCAGGGGGCCGCGTCAGCAGGGGGGGCCGTGTCAGCAGGGGGCCGCGTCAGCAGGGGCCGCGCCAGGCTAGGGCCGCGACAGCAGTAGGGGCCGCGTCGGCAGCAGGGGCCGCGACGGCAGGTGGGGTCGCGACGGCAGGGGCCGTGACAGGCGACAAAGGGGCCACGACGGGCAGGGCGCGATGCGCGCTTCGGGCAGGGCAGGAAAAAAAAAGTTGTGGTGGGCCCTTAAAAAAAACGTTCCCACTAGGGAACCTGCTCAGAATACCATGTTAGAATGTGAGCGAATGAGTGATTGAACTAGAAAGCAGGTGGGTACAAGTAGCAAACCTAAAAGTGTTGTACCCTGTAAGAACTACCCCACTACAGCCTAAACAGACTATAGCATATAAGTTTGACAGTTTCGACCCGAGCCAACGTGGGGGTCCGACGGTTCAGTCGTGGGTCTTCACGATGAACGTATTCTTCGACGCGAACTACGTCGAGTCGGACGCAGCGAAGATTCGTTACGCTGTTTTGCTGCTGAGAGGCCCTGCTATGGACTGGTGGCGAGTCATCGTGACGTCGCCACGCGCCGACGAGCCACCGTCGCAAGAGGACGGGCCCACGGGCCTAGCTGTCATTCTGGGAGACAGCCCAATACAGCACGTGGGATGCGTGGTGCGCAGGACTTCGGGCGCGTTTCGAGCCAATCGCGGCTTCGATTTCAGCACGCCAGAAACTGCGCACTTGGCGGCAACTCGGGTCGGTTCAAGACTACACGAGTGGTTTTCTCGAATTATGCGAGCAAGTCGGCTATATGCACGAAGCGGAGCGGGTGGACCGTTACGTCGGAGGGCTAAAACCAGACATCTCGCACGAAATTATGCTACGCGGGCTCTCGAATTTCAACGAGATCCTTGCGCTTGCCGAGAAAATCGACATTCTACGTCGACCGAGACCGGGGTCCTACTACGGACAACGTCCTCGGGGACCGATCGAGCACGCCACCGTACACGCCGTTGCGACAAATGCAGCTGCCGCACCGTTTAAGGGGCGCTGCTTTGCTTGCAATAGGCCGGGCCATCGCAAGAGTGAATGCCCAGAAGAGCTGAGGCGCCGTGGAACAGAGTAGGGGTGAGAGTCTCAGAGGCCGGGAAACGCCAGCAGTCAGTAGAAGTTGGGCCAACTGCTGACGAGATTGCCTGCTCGCCCAACTTCACCGACCCTCACCAAGTCACAGTACCGATTCACGCTATCGATCGGGCTCGGACGAATAAGGAGGGTACAGCGACGGATTGCCCAGTACTGATTCACGGGAAAATACAGGGAGCAGCAGTAAAGATTTTTATAGACGGTGGTGCATGTCACAGTTTAGTTAATACCGCGACTGCAAGGAAGCTGCAACTGGCACTTAGTCGGTGTTTACCGGAGATCGATGCACGCTTAGTTGACGGAGGCCACTGGCAATACGGGAAAAGGTGGAGAGAGTGAAAGTCCGCTGTGGGGGAAACTTCGGAACAATTCCCAACCTCGGCACCAGGCCCGTCGCGCACCCCAATTTCCCACGTTACCGTTACCACCGTAGCTTCGCTATATATTCTTCGCTCAACCTTTCGCTCATTGTATTCTTTGCCTCGATAGTGCAATCCTCGTTCGTTCACTCAATTGCACTCGTAACATAGAACAACAAGGTAAGCAGCTTCATAAAAACAATCTAATTTCTTATCAAGTTAGAGACAATGTCTATTGCGGATTGGACTTCTATGCATGGAGTCTGTTAAACATGATCATGTGTGAAATTCCACCCAAATCCACTGTAAAAAGGCAGAATAAGGTAGCCGGTGTGAAAATTACGGCCAAAACTATCAAAATATATGTCAAATTATATATGTTGTTGTCTAGGCTGTAGTGGGGTAGGTAGCCCATAGAGGGTTCAACCCATTAGGGTTAGTACTTGTACTGCTTGTCTTCCTAGTGACACCATCCCGTTGTAGTACTCTTCTGAACATGGTATCCGAGGCTATGCTCGTTCCTGCCGTACCTACTGCTGCACTTGCCATACCCAGGTCAGATTTGCCCAACATTACCCCTTGCACGCACCCTTTGTACTGCCCTGCGCATGCCCCTTTGCTGCCCGGCGCACGCCTTTCGCGCTGCCTCGCGCGCACCCCGTTCGCTACCCCGCACACGCCCCGTTCGCTGCCCCGCGCGCCCTGCGCGCCTTGCTCCACACTGCCCCGCGCCCTGTGCGCCCTGCTGCCCCACACGCCTTGCTCTCCACTGACCCGCGCGCCCCACGCGTCCTACTGCCCTGCGCGCCCCGTGAGCCCTACTGCCCCGCGCCCCGCGCACCCTGCTGCCCCGCGCCCCGCGCGCCTTGTTTCCCACTGGCCCGCGCGCCCCGTGCACACTGCTGCCCCGCGCCCCGCGCGCACTGCTGCCCCAAGCGCCCCACGCGCCCTGCTGCCCCGCGCCCCGCGCGCCCTGCTGCCCCGCGCCCCCCGCGTGCCTTGCTCCCCCACGCCCCGCGCGTTCCACGCGTCCTGCTGCCCTACGCGCCCCGCACGCCCAACTGCCCCGCGCGCCCCGTGGGCCCTGCTGCCCCGCGCTCTGCGCACCCTGCTGCACACGCGCCCCGAGCACACCACTGCCACTCGCCTGCCCGCGCGCACTACCGCGCCGCGCCTACTCGTCCATTGCAACTTCAGCTGCCACTGCCACTACTGCTGCAGCCGCAGCCGCTGCCACCACTGCCACTGCAACTGCCGTTACAGCTGCCGCCTCCGCAGTTGCTACTGCTGCCCTTGCGCTGCTGCTACTGACAGCCATTACCTGTCATGGCCACTATCACAGTCCTAGCGGTTGACGCAGACGGACGCCCTTTCAAGTTAGAGTTGTGGTTCGTGTGCCTACGCCGGTATCTCCGGCGTTTCATTAGAGATGACGTCTCTCTGTTCGAGCACACGTCGGGGTCCCTTCAGGCCCCCACGACTCCCACTGAGCCTGCTGCTGACGCTGACGGGACATGCAGTGGCAGTTTCGGGCGGACCGCGTTGCCTGCACACGGTGGACGGAGCGCGACGCTGTCGCCCAACTTGCTGTCGCCCAACTTGCTGTCTACGCTCACTGGCTGGTCAAACAGAGGGCCTACTTTTGTCAGATGACTTCGGCCCAAACTTTCTACGACGATGTGGTTAGATACTACTCCTCCTTCTCTCTTGCCACCCAGCCACTGCGGCAGCGGCGTCCGTTGTTACGGGAGTGGCAGCAGCTGGTCGAGAAGGCGAGTGTAGGTACCTATGAGTCTGCTCGTACAGGTGGTGCCGCTGGTGGAGGCGGATGTTCTAGGGGTCGACAGCAGTGGCAGCAGCGTCAGCAGAAGACCCTCTCATCGCAGCAGCTTAGGGAGTGGGTTTCCCAGCGACACGTCCTTGGTGGTGTAGAGGCTGCTAGTCTAGGTGCTTGTGAGCCTGCTAGCACAGGTGCAGTTCCGACGGAGGCCTTGCTCACCTTCACGCTGGACTCATGCGCGTCTCGCTGCTTCTTCCGTGACTGCACCATAGTCATAGCACTTACCACACATGTCCCTGTTACTCTGGCTGACCCCTCCTCTGGCCCGGTCATTGCATATAGTTCCACTGTTCTCCTGTGTCTGAAAGTCCCCTCTGATCCTCTCACCGATTTCCACCTCCCCTCGTTCGCTACGAACTTGGTGAGTAACGCTGTCCTCCAGGATCATTTGGTCACTACCACCACTCCTGGGGGTGAGCTTGTGGCGATCTGTACGGACTCAGTGACTAGCGACCACCTTGCCACGTTCACTCGGAGATCTGGGTCAGGCCTGTACACACTGCACGTTGAGTTTGCATAGTTGGCTGCGTCCTATCAGATAGCTGCGTCTTGTTCATGTCGGTTACTCACGCACCCGTCCCTCCTCTGGCACCATCATGTTAGTCACCCCTCCCTGCAGCATCTGCGTTGCATGCACTCATGTCTCCTTGTCTCAGGCCTCCCGAGGTCCCTGCCCCCACTTCTTCCGTCGCTTGCCCTGCCATGCGCTCCTTGCGTCGAGGGGCGGCAGTGCGCCGCTCCTCACTCCTCCTCGTTCCCTTTGATCAATGCTCCTCTGCGGACCCTGCACATGGACGTCTGGGGCCCTGCCCCCATCCCTGGGCAGGGCCGGGAGCGCTACTTCCTGCTGGTCGTCGACGACTACACGCGCTACACCACGGTGTTTCTCTTGCAACGCAAGGGAGGATTCTGTCTGGTTTTGATCCTTTGGATCCGCGCTGTTCGTCGCCAGCTGAGCGCACGGTTCCGTCAGGACCTCCTGGTACTCCGTCTGCACTCTGGCCGTGGAGGTGAGTTTTCCTCCGGTCTCCTTGAGGTTTTTTGTCATGAGGAAGGCATCACCCAGTCTTTCACGCTTCCGGCTTCTCCACAAAAAAACGGGATCACTGAGCGCCGCATTAGCTTGGTCATGGAGGTTGCTCGCACCTCCATGATCCATGCGGCTTCGCCCTATTTTCTGTGGCCGTTCGCGGTCCGGTACACAGTGCATCAGCTCGACCTCTGGCCCCGTGTCTCCGAGCCAGAGACCTCGCCTACACTACGTTGGACGAGGGAGGTTGGTGCGTCGACGTTTCGGGTCTGGGGTTCGCTTGCCCTTGTCCGCGATACTACCACAGGCAAGCTCTCTTCTTGCACCATTCGCTGCGTCTTCCTCCGCTTTCCCACCGACGTGTCTGGCTGGCAGTACTACCACCCAACCACGCATCACGTCCTGTCTTCCCGCGACGTCACCTTTGACGAGCCGGTCTGCTTCTACCATCTATTCCCCCTCGTGTCTTCTCCTTGTCCCCCCGCCGCCCCTCTTCCTGGTTCCAGGTTACCCCTTGGTAGTCCTGCGGAGAGTCACTACACAACAGGAGTGGACTACGGCGGAAGGCACGGGGTTGTGCAGGTGATCGTAGCGTTGTATTAGGTGTTCTTACTACTTGCCGTGTTCATACGGACATTTGGCAAGAGTTTCAGTAAGAAATTGAGAGAACATTAGATTACAAATGAGGCATGCAAGTCGATATAGGTAGAATGGCATTGCAACACCTAGCAAGCCCTCTGCAGGGCGAACTATGCCAGCGCAGCAGAAGAGCGACTTGCCAACACTGCAGCAGATTAGTCTGTCAGTGTTGCATCGCAACGGTCTGCCAGTGATGCGGAGGCAGGTGAACTTCTGCGCATGTGCGCACCTACCAAGTAGGTGCAGGTAGACGGTCGCGCCGCCAGGCACATTGCGCAGGTGCCAGGTAGAACGACTGTCGACGGTTTTGCCTGCGGTGCACCGTCGAGCACATGATGCCGTTCCGCAGGTCGACTTTGCGAAAACCTCCTGAGGCAAACTTCGCGCACATCTACGACCTTCGCAGGTGAGCAACTTCGGTTGGGTGATTCGACGTTGCTCCGTCGAGCAGCCTTCGCTGAGACGAGCCTGCCGAACTTGTAGAAAAGAAGAAGTAGAATAGAAGTTGATGCTTTGATTGAGAATGATGGGGGTATACATAGTTGGGGTTTGGATACTAGCCTAGGTTGGCATTATTGGACCCCAACCAAGAAGCTGGGTTGGGTGATTATTGGTGGGGTCCAATAATGTTGGCCAAGGTGGGGCTGGGCCAACATTATTGGAGGGAGCCAATAATTCTACCCAACCCAATCTTTTGGTGTCCAATAATTGGACCAAGGTTGGGTTCCAACCTACAAACTGGGTTACCCCTGTTTGTACACCCAAACTAAGTTTGGGTGCTTATCTCTAGCCTATCCTATAGCATATATGCAGGTTGCAAGAGGAGAGATATTCTAACACAGCCCCTGAACCTGCAGAGATGTGGAAAGGCTTGAGAGTAGCAACCCCTGAATCAAGGCACGCCGGGAGGGGCGAGGCCGATGAGACGGAGAAGAGCAGAGTGCGCAGGGCGGAGAAGGGCTTTGGTAAATATATCAGCCAAGTTGGCCGCAGCAGCGATCTTGCGGACGGCAATAAGGCCTTGCCGCACAAGGTCACGGATGAAGAATTAGCGGAGCTCGATGTGCTTGGAGCGGCCGTGAAAGACGGGGTCCTGGACCAGAGTGTGGGACAGCGCTGCGGGGCACCAAGCTCGGCGAGAAGAAAACAGAGCCAACGGGACTCTTGTGCAGCCATGGTGCCAGCATAGAGTTCGGCTTCGCAGGAGGAGAGGGCAACGGCAGATGAGCGAGTAGAACGCCAGCTGATAAGTCCGCTGTCAAGTGTGAAGCCATAGCCTTGTGAGGAGCGGCGGTCTGGCTGGGAGTCCGCCCAGGAGGAGTCACTGAAGCCAGAGAGAAGGGGAGGGGAGGAACCACCCAATGTGAGGGCGTGATCCTTGGTGCCTCGGAGGTAGCGGAGAACTCGCTTGGCGGCAGTCCAGTGTGCCTCAGTGTGGCGGCCGGAGCCGACGAACCGAGCGAGGACGCTGATGGGGTAGGCAAGGTCGGGGCGAGTGCACATCATCGCATACATCAGCGACCCGACGAGTTCGGCATAGGGACGGGAGGAGGTGGAGGGGGAGGTGGGTGGCGCCAGCTGGTGACCGAAGGGGAGGGGGGTGGAGACCGGTTTGGCCTGCGCCATCTCGAACTTCTCCAGCACCTGGCCGATGTAATGGGACTGGGAGAGGGTGATGGTGCAGGCGGATCGGTCGCGGGTGATGGTCATGCCGAGGTAGTTCTGCAGCGGACCAAGGTCCTTGCACTTGAGACGGTCCTGAAGGGACTGCTTCACCTGGTCCATGTCGGTCCTGGAATCAGCAAGCAGGATCATGTCGTCAACGTAGACCGAGATGAAGAAGCGACGAGGGGAAGAGCGGAGGAAGAGGCTGGCATCGGAGTGGGAGGCAGAGAAACCGAGGGACTGGAGAGTGGCAGACAGCTTGGCATGCCACTCTCGTGGTGCCTGCTTCAGACCGTAGACTGGTCGACGTAGTTGCCAGACGGTATTGTCGGGGAAAGCAGCGTGAAACCCGGGAGGTCGGCGTAGGAAAATACGCTTGTGCAGCTCGCCTTGCAAGAATGCGTTGGAGACGTCCATGGAGTCAATCTCCATGTTGTCGCGCGCACCAACGTCGAGAAGGGCGCGAAGGGTAGGTGGCTTAACGGTAGGGGCGAATGTGAACCAGTAGTCCTCAGCCCAAGTCTGTGTAAAGCCCTTGGCGACATAGCGGGCCTTGTAGACTGGTTCTTCTCCCGGCAGCTGCTTTACTCGGAAGATCCACTTGCCCTCGACAAGGTTGGCGTCAGGAGGGAGGGGCACGTCGATGAAAGAGTCGTTGCGGATGAAGGCCTCACATTCCAGGAAGATGGCGGCTATCCATTTGTCGGCATCTGGGCAGGTGATAGCTTCCTGGAAGGTGGAGGGGACGAAGATGGTGGGAGCGGAGACTGCGGCAAGGATAAGAGCGCCGAGGAAGCCAGGGTAGAGGGGGGTGAGAGAGGGAGTGTGGCGCTGGACCATAGTGAGTTCCTCATGGAAGTCCTCTAGCAGGTTGAGGGAGGGAGAAGGCGGTGTGCCAAGGATGGGATCAAGGGAGCGGGTGTGCATGCGAGGGAGGAGGAAGGGTGAGGAGCGGGCAGTCGCCCTCCGTCGCTGCTGCTGCTGGTGCTGCTGAAGCCCCTGCTGCTGCTGCGGCTGCTTCTCCTCCTGCTGCTGCTGCTGCCCCTGCTGCTGCCCCAGCTGCTACCCCTGCTGTTGCCCCGGCTGCTGCTGCGGCTGCTGCTGCCCCTGCTGCTGCTGCTGCTGCTGCTGCTGTTGCTGCTGCTGGGATGAAGGAGAGGGAGGGGAGGAGGGGAAGGGGAGAGGGGGGGCGGCGGAGTGGGTAGGGGATGTAGGTGCAGTAGGATCGTAGATGTCAGCAGAGGAGGGCGGTGGAGGTGGAGCAAGGAGAGGTGGTAGTAGAGGCGCAGGAGGGAGGAGGGGAGGGAGGACAGTGTCGGTCCAGGCGAGAGGACGGGTAGGAGAAGGGAGGGGGTCTGGTGGTGGAGAGGAGTAGTACGGGGTGGTTTCGTCAAAGACGACGTCAATGCTGCGGATGAGGCGACCGGAGGGAGGGTGGAGGAAGAGGTAGCCAGGCGAGTCGCGGTTGTGTCCGAGATAGACACACTCGAGGGCGCGAGAAGCGAGCTTGCCGTGGGTGCGGTCGGAAGGAGGGATAAGAACGTATGCCTTGCAGCCCCAGACACGGAGACCGGCAGCGTCAGATTTCGTGCCTGACCAGAGTTCCGTGGGAGTGATGGCAGTGTGTTGAGGATGAGAGTGAAGGTTGAGGAGGAGGGCAGCGTGGAGCAGAGCATAGCCCCAGAGGGAAGGAGGGGTGGAGGCGTGAGCGAGGAGGCAACGAGCGATTTTGGTGATTTCGCGAATGCGGCTTTCTGCGACACCATTCTGCTGCGGGGAGTGGGGAAGGGTGTGGGTCTGTTGGATGCCATGGGTGGCGCAGTAGTGGGAGAGGGTGCGGTTGAGGAATTCTCCGCCGCCGTCAGAGTGAAGGCGGCCGATGGGACGGTTGAAGTGGGCGCGGCATTGCTCTGCCCAGTGGGTGATCACAGTCGGTGCCTGGTCTTTCGTGTGGAGGAGGAAAATGGAGGAGTAGCGGCTGTGGTCGTCTACGAGGACCAGCATGTAGCGATGGCCCTGACGAGAGCGAGTGGGGGAGGGTCCCGAGAGGTCCATATGGACTAGGTCAATGGGAGCGGGAGCAAAGGATGGGTGGCTGTGGTGGGGAGACTGTTTGAGTTTGCCGTGGATGCAGGAGGGGCATGGAGGGGCTGGAGAGGAAGGGAGGGGAGGGAGAGTGGGAGGGAGGCTGTGAAGGAGGCGAGAGGTGATGGCAGTGCGGAGAGCGGCGAAATTGGGATGGCCGAGTCGGTGATGTAGCAGTACAGCGGGGTGGGAGAGATGGTCGGAGGTGGAGGGGGTTGGAGTGAGTGAGGGTGGGAGAGGGGGAGGTGGCTGCTGCTGTTGCTGCTGCGGCGGCTGCCCTTGCTGCGGCGGCTGCTGGTGCTGCTACTGCTGCTGCTGCGGCCCCTGCTGTTGCCCCTGCGACGGCGGCTGCTGCTGCTGCGGCCCCTGCTGCTGTCCCTGCTGCGGCGGCTGCTGCGGATGCTGCCCCTGCGGCGGCTGCTGTTGCTGCTGTTGCTGCTGCTGGGGTGGAGGTGAGGTAGGGGGATGGGAAGGGTGAGTGGAGGTGCCAGCACGAGTGGTGACATGGCAGAAGGATGGCCAAGGGGTGCGGAGAGTGTAGAGGCGAGTGCGGGGGCAGAGGGGAATGCGTAGAAGGAAGCGACCGGTGGCGGTGTGATAGAGGTCACAGTAGGTGGCATTACCTGGATAGACGGCAGTGATACCTGCATTCTGGATTTCCCGATGGGAGAGGAGATTGTTTCGGAGAGTGGGGATGTGGAGACCAGTTACCTTACCGGAGGGGAAGATTGTGCAGGGGAGAGTGGAGAGATGTGTGCATGGGATGGTGAAACTGCTGTCAGCACCGTGAACTTGAGTGGGAGGAGAGAGGGGTGTGAGTGTACCAGCATCCTTGAGAGCAGTCTCAGTGGCCCCACTATCAAGGACGAAGTCCAGAGTGGGTGGGGAGGAGGAGGAAGACACTGAGTACTGGAAAGTGGTTTCATTAATGGTGGAGGGGTACATGGAAGGAAGAGAGGGGGAAAGAGCAATGTTGCCAAGAAAACTTTCCTGGGTGAGGGGAGTGACAACACTACCAGGAGGAGGTGGGGCACCCCACAGGGGAGCAGGGGAGGTCTGAGCAGCTGTGGCTGCCGTGCTGAAGTTCAGCTGCTGCTGCTGCCAGGGGGGAGTACTGGGTCCCCACTGGGGTGGGAGCCCGGGTCCCCATGGGGGCTGCTGCTGCTGCTGTTGCGGTGGTTGCTGCTGGAACAGCTGCTGCTGCTGCTGTGGTTGCTGCTGGAACAGCTGCTGCTGCTGGTGCTGTTGCTGCATAAGATGCTGCTGCTGAAGATTGAGGAACGGCGTGGGGGGAGCAAGGAGGCGGAGGTGGGCGGGGAGATAAGCAGGGTGGGTTTGGATGTCAGCAGGGGAGGGACGTGGGGAGACGGTACCCCAGCGGGGAGGTGTGCCAACATTGCCCCGTGCGTACCAGGCATCATCGAGAGCCTTGAAGCAAGTGTTAGGGGGATGGTTGGTTTGACCGCAGGGCGTCCCTGCCCGGGGGCCGTAGCGACGGACATAGGTGCAGGGAGGGAGAGTGCCAGGGCGGGGTCCGCGGTTTCCAGAGGGACCGCCCTGACTGGGGGTGCCGTGCTCATCCCCAGTAGAGCCACCACGGCTGCTTGCGCTGCTGCTTCCTTGACCGCTGCCTCCCTTGCCCCCACTTCCCCCTTTGCCGTTGCCTTTGCCCTGCTTGCGGGGCTGGGTAGCGTTGAGAGAGGAGGAGGAAGGGTGGGAGGAGGCGAGGTTGACCATGGGGGTGCGAAGCTTGACTTCGGTATCGATGATCCACTGTTCAACAGAAGTGAGATTGGCCATGGGATTGGCCTCGGTAAAGGCGTGAAGGCGGGATTCATAGTCTGGGGTGAGGTTGAAGAGGAGGCGATGGATTTGGAGGGGTTCGGAGAGACCGGCTTGGCGGGCTTCGAGGCGATCAGCTACCTCTCGCATGCGGCCGACATAGTCTACTGCTCCGTCACAGGTGGCGAGGGTAATAGAAAAATATTCCTGGAAGAGGATTCCCACTGAGCTGATGTCGCGACGTTCGAACATAGCATGGAGTTCTGCCCATATCACTGAGGCACGGAGTTTCCGGGCCTGGAAGCGGCGCATGAGGGAGTCGGGGAGAGCACCGAGGATGACGGTGCATGCTCGGTTGTCAGCGGCTGACCAGGCGATGAACTTAGGAGTGAAGATAGCCATATCGTCGTTGTATTTGGCGACGACGGCGAGGTGAGCATTGCGGCCAGCAACGGCCTGGGCGTAGGCATCAGCTGCTGCATCGTACTCGGCTTTGCGGATGAGGTAGGCACGGCGACGCATAATGAAATCTGCATCTGCGGTGGCCTGGTCGGCGGCGGTCTGGAGCTCGGGCTCAAGGGAAGGGTCGCCAGGAGGGGGAGGGAGAGGAGGGGTTTTGCCGGGGTGGTCAGGTTCGGTGGGGGGGAGGGCATGGGGGCGGCGGAGGATGACGTCAAGGACGCGGTAGGGGGGGACCCATGCATCGTTGAGGACTCGTCGGATGCTGCCGACGAACGAGTGCCAGTTAATGGCAGATTTGTCGGCTGCAAGCTGTAATTTGTCAATGGAGGAAGTATCGATAGGAGGAGGGAGGGGGGAGGGGGAGGGCATGGGGTTAGCCATGAGGGACGGCTGCGGGTGGACCCACAGTGGTCACGGAAGTACGCAGGTGGCGGCAGCTAGTGGGGCTGCTGTGGCGCGGGTGCGGAAGCGGTGGGGAGGTGGAGGAATGGCGCATGCGGCGGTGGTCGGCGCGGAGGCGGCTACGAGGCCGCTAAGGGGAGCGGCGCGGGCGGCGGCGGCTGGTGGGGCCGCGGCGACGCGGGCGCGGAGGCGACGTCGAGGCCGCGGAGGGGAGCGGCGCGGGCGGCGGCGGCTGGCGAGGCCGCGGCGACGCGGGCGCGGAGGCGGCGTCGAGGCCGCAAAGGGGAGCGGCGCGGGCGGCGGCGGCTGGCGAGGCCGCGGCGACGCGGGCGCGGAGGCGGCGTCGAGGCCGCGGAGGGGAGCGGCGCGGGCGGCGGCGGCTGGCGAGGCCGCGGCGTCGCGGGCGCGGGGGCGGCGTCGAGGGCGCGGAGGGGAGCGGCGCGGGCGGCGGCGGCTGGCTAGGCCGCTGCGACGCGGGCGCGGAGGCGGCGTCGAGGCCGCGGAGGAGAGCGGCGCGGGCGGCGGCGGCTGGCGAGGCCGCGGCGACGTGGGCGCGGAGGCGGCGACGAGGCCGTGGAGCGGCGCGGGGTGGCGGCGGCTGGCGAGGCCGCGGCGGACGCAGGCGCGGAGGCGGCGATGAGGCCGCGGAGGGGAGCGGCGCGGGCGGCGGCGGCTGGCGAGGCCGTGACGACGCGGGCGCGGAGGCGACGACGAGGTCGCGGGGGGAAGGCGCGGGCGACGGCGGCTGGGGAGGCCGCGGCGACGGCAGGCGCAAAGGCATCAGCAAGGCTGCGGGAAAAAGGAGAGCGCTAAGGGGGGGGGAGGGGGGAAGGTGGCGGAGGAGCCGGGAAAAAAAAAATGAAAAGGGAGGAGACCGGGGGTTGCGGTGGCCGGGTGGGCCTTTGGAACGAGAGTAGGCCTAGGATAGTGAGCTCTATACCATGTAGAAAGAAGAAGTAGAATAGAAGTTGATGCTTTGATTGAGAATGATGGGGGTATACATAGTTGGGGTCTGGATACTAGCCTAGGTTGGCATTATTGGACCCCAACCAAGAAGTTGGGTTGGGTGATTATTGGTGGGGTCCAATAATGTTGGCCAAGGTGGGGTTGGGCCAACATTATTGGAGGGAGCCAATAATTCTACCCAACCCAATCTTTTGGTGTCCAATAATTGGACCAAGGTTGGGTTCCAACCTACAAACTGGGTTACCCCTGTTTGTACACCCAAACTAAGTTTGGGTGCTTATCTCTAGCCTATCCTATAGCATATATGCAGGTTGCAAGAGGAGAGATATTCTAATAGAACTGTACTTGTCAACTGATCTCGTCGAGGAGCTCCTCTACCGGCCTCGTATAGGAGCTCCTATACCGCCCTCGTCGAGGAGCTCCTATACCGAACTCCTCGACGGGCTCGTCGACCAGCATCCTCTACGAGCTCGTCGATCGCGTCCTTTGAGAGCTCGTCGACCGCGTCCTCTGCAAACCCGTCGACCGCGTCTTCTGCGGACGCGTCGAGGTCGAACTATACGGACAGGTCGAGGTCGAACTCTGCGCGCAGTCTACGACGACTTCTGCGCGCCCCCCGACTGCGAAGTCTCCTTCGCCCAAGCGAGGGCGGGGCCAATTCCCGTCAACAAGACCCTCACCCCCCCTCGCGTCCTTCTCCCTCACGTGTGTCTCAGGTAGCACCACCCCCCTTGGTTGAGCCTTTGGAGGTCTCTTCTGGCCCAACTGAGGGGGGTGACCCTGTTGTTGGCGACACTGTGGCCTCTTGCCTCTCCCCGCGCTTGAAGACCCCTCCCAGTTTCCCGCCTCGGCCGTTGTCGCCACCTCTGCAGCCTGTCGCGGTGGACTCTGGTGCTGCTGGGGGTGGTGGCACTGGAGGTGCTGATTCTGGGGATGCTACCGCTGGAGTTACTAGGGGTGCTGAGTCTGGGGTGCTGAGCTTGGGGTCGCTGAGCCTGGGGGTGCTGACTCAGAGGTTTTTGCGCCTGGGGTTCCTCTCGCTAGTGCTGGAGGTCCTTGTTCTGGAGGCGCTGGAGGTATTGGAGCTGGAGGTTCAGGAGCTGGAGGCGCTGGAGCTGGAGGTACAAGAGCTGGAGGTGCTGGAGTTGGAGGCGCTGGAGCTGGAGGTGCTTGATCTGGAGGTACTGGAGCTGGAGGCGCTGGAGGTCCTTGGAGGTCCTGGCACTGGCGGTGCTGGAGGTTCTGGTACTGGAGGTGCCGCCACTGGAGGTGCTAGAGATACTGGAGCTAGCGGAACTCGAGGTTCTGGTGAGCAGCAGTCATCCGCGCTTCGCCACCTTCTCAGTCTCCCACATGCGGCTACTGAGTTCCCTGTCATTGGTACTACTCCTCCTTTGATGTTTCCACCACCTAACCTGTCTCAAGCGCCGTTGCCTACTGACTCCCCTCTCCCTGCTCCTTCGCGCTACTCCCCGTTTCCCGAGTCCCTGACCGAGCATCAGGAGCCTGAGTCTTGTGCTTCCTCTCCTGCTACCTTGCTTGTTCGTGCTTGTGCTTCTTGTGCTCGCCCTCATCCTGTTCCGAGTGAGGACACTATGGCACTTCGTCCTTCCTCTGTTGCACAGCGTCCTGTTCTGCCGTCTCCTCCCGAGTCCTCTCTCCCTCACGTTCCTGACCCTGAGTCTGACCTTGCTCGAGCTGCTAGTCCTATTGTCACACGTGTTCTGGCCACACTTGTCACTGACCATACCTTTGAGTCGGCTGCTGCGTCTGCCTTAGTCACTGAGCTCGTTGACTTTGCTGCTGCGTATCATCTTGACTACTTCGCGAGTCCTGTTTCTGAGTCTGAGTCTGACTGTCCTCCGTCCGTCGGGGGTGAGCTTGCCCTTGGTTGTGACGTCCTTGAGGACAAGCAGTTTGAGCTCGAGTGCCTTGTGGCTGCTGTACCTCATCTCGCTTCCATGCTGCTTGCCTCTGAGGGAGATCCGGATGCACTAGATATCCTGACCCCCCGCTCTTACGCAGAGCCGATCACGGGTCCTTACTCCTCTAAGTGGCAGACAGCCATGGACGCAGAGATGGCATCCTGGAATTCCACATGCACCTATATCGACGCAATTCTCCCTCCTAGGGCAAACATAGTCAATGGCATGTGGATTTTCAGGGTGAAGCGGCCACCAGGTTCTCCGTCTGTCTTCAAGGCGCGTTACGTTGCACGAGTTTTCAGTCAGCGTCAGGGGGTTGACTTCTTCCAAAACTTCTCCCCCACCCCGAAGATAACTACTCTTCGGGTGTTACTGCATGTTGCAGAATAGTGTGACAATGAGTTGCACTCGCTCGACTTCTCGACAACTTTCTTGCAAGGCAGCCTACACAAGGAGATCTAGCTGCGCTGTCCATCTGGCTTCACTGGGTCGTTTCCTGAGGATACCCAGTGGAGCCTCTGGCAACCAGTCTACGGTCTCTGCCAAGCGCCCCGCGAGTGGCACGACACACTGAGGATGACACTTGCGGCTCTTCGTTTTCCCCCTTTGACTACTGACTCGTCGCTATTTCTGCACCTAGACGCTTCTGTGCCGTCGTTCTACATCCTTGTGTACGTCGACGACTTGTTTTTTGCTACTGCTGACACTGAGGCACTGGCCCTTGTGAAGGCGGAGCTGCAGAAGAGACACAGATGCACCGACCTGGGTGAGCTGGGCAGCTAACTTGGCGTGCTCTCATCATATCAGCATGTTAGCTCGACGTGCGCGTCCGCTGGCGACGCCGCCGCACCACCCTGTGGATGTGGACACGGCAAAGGGCAGGGGTTTCCTGGACGGGGAAACCAAGGATTACGGTAGATCACGTCGAGTCAACTATTGTCATGCCGGACTGCAAGTGTGCAAGCTATGCCGGCGCTGCCCAAGAGTGATGTGTCCTACTACCGTGATAAGATTCAGCTTAGGAGCGTTGAAGCTGTTGGAAAACCGAATACAGTATAACAAATACTGTATACTGGTATGCTGTTCGGTTTTAGTGTAGTCCCAGTGCGTGCTGGAGGTACTCCTGCAGGTAGGTCGTCTGGCATGATGTCTTTGTACTGCTCCAACACCTCTTTCACTGCTGCAGGTAGTTCTGTGTTCGGCTTCTCCTCCTCTGCTGCTGCCATCACCAGTGCTAGGTAACCCGTGTTACTCTCGTTCACCGTCCTTTCGAACCGTGCCAGTGTTGTTTCAAGAACGTCCCTTGTATCCATCTAGCTTCACAGCTCCACTTGTTTCCCGTTGTTGTAGATGCACGCCTTCCGATTGACCAAATCGATCTCGGGGTTGAACCGCTTCAAGATATCTCGCCCCTAGATGAAATCTAAACCCTTGATGTTCGTGATCAGCAACGTCGGCTTCCACCTCAGCGCCCTTATGTGTAGCTGCACTGATGCTTCGCCGTAGATGGGAAGTTTCGTACCGTCCACCATTGTTGCCGTGAACTTGGTCTCCTCCGAAGGTTCTCCAATTTTCTCCAACGTCCTGCAGTCACACACCGAGTGGGACGCACCACTGTCCACCAGTGCCTGGAGGTGTTGTCCTTTGCATAAAACCTCGAGGAGCAGTGGTTTCTGCTGCGCCGAGTAGCCAAAGATAGTCTTGCTAATAGGATCATAGGGTACATCAAATAAATTACCATCCCTATTTCCTTTACCTGACTCAGCACTTTCCAACTTCACCTGGGAGGTAGGAGGTTTTTTCTGAGGCTTGAACAACTTCTCCGAAGCCTGAATTTTTCCTCTAAGCCTTTGCAGCTGTGTAGGCTTCACCTGTGGGCAACGGGGAGCCTTAACATTGTGCTGCGGGGAGAGAATATTAACTCTACGGAACGCACGACCCTTTTCTACACTCCATAACACTTTCCCCAACTTCTCAGGTACCTGAATGATTTCTAAAGGCTTTTTCTTGGCCTCTAACTCTCCCCTAAGACCTACAATAATTATCACAATTATTATAGGGCCAGAATTATTGGAGTTCAGAATTATTGGATGGTGAAGGGTAGAATTATTTGTACACCATTATTGGTGTGAATGGGGTTATCCTAAGAGGGGTAGATGGATGCATAAATAACTTGCTGTGTCACTTCTTCTTCATCATTCTATTGTTTAATGATCAATCCATTTCAAATGCAAGATTTTTCTCTTGTTCTTTCTACAAACACGATTCAGCTATGCTAGCACTATGCCTTGTCAAACTACATTTTTTATAGTTTATTTAGTTGTAGTCTAGGTGTTCCTGCTTTGCCATAGGTTAGGTTTATATTCCCTTATATTTTATATGCCCTAATTCTTACATTTTCACATGGTATAGAGCTTGGTTCAACCTAACTAGGGTTTCCCCTAGCAATTTCTCTCGATACTCATGGGCCCACCTATCTAGCTACCAAGTAGCGCTTTGTACTAGCCCGTAGCACCCCGCGCCGCGCCCCTTAGCATCGCGCCAATGGCCCATCGCACGTAGCCCGTTGCCCGTCCCCCCCCCCCCCCCCCCGTCGCCCGTAGCCCAGTTCCCCCCCCCCCCCTCCCCCCCGTTGACCATCGGTTTCTGCATACGCGCCGTTAGTAGTCTGACCGCAGAGCACAGGCTCCGCGGCCTTCGTTAGTGGGCCTCGCGGCCCTTGTTCGGCGGCACCGTGGCCCACGCTAGAAGGCCCCGCTGCCTGTTCGAAACCCCCCCTTAGTCCCGCGTTCCTTGACCCCTCCTAGCCACGCCCACCGCACTCCACCGCACTTGACCACTCCCTACCGCGAGAAACCATTCTCCACCGCAATAAACCTGTCTCAACCGCACTCAATCTGTCTCATCTGCACCAAAACCGCACTCCACTGCACCAGGCCGCTCTTAACCACACCTTACCATCCCTAGCCCCACCCGGCCGCTCTTAGCCGCACCCTAGCCCACCAGCCCTAGCAGCCCACTAGCCGCCATCAGCAGCGTCAATAGGTGCTAGAAACGCCCCAACAGATTTAGAAGCTAAACAACCCCCCCCCCCCCCCCCCCCCCCCCCCCCCCCCCCCCCCCCCTCTCCCCCCCCTCCCCCCACCGCCCTAGATTGCACTAGACCATGCCCCACCACTCTCCACCACACCCTACCGCTCCTGACCACTTCTAGGCCCTGCCATCGTAACGATATTTATCTCATGTCCGTGTCTGATTTTTTTGAGACGATGTATTTTGACAACTCTAGTACTGTCGGGCGTATTGTCTGTTGCTAGTGCAGGGCCTTGTGTTTCTAGTCTTGGTGCTTGGATAGTCTCTAGCATAGATGCTTCTGAGGGTCTTTGTGTGGGAGCTGCAGCCACAACTAGCCCTGTGCCTGCCCTTGTCGCTGGCACGGGTCCGATCTCAGCAACTGCGCCTCTTCTGTTCACCTTCGACTCTGGGGCGTCCAGTTGTTTTCTTACGAGATTGCACCGAACTTACACCACTGCTCACTCTAGTCACTGTCGCCTTGGCTGACCTTACAGTGGGACCTGTTGTAGCTCACTATACCACCACTCTCCCATGTCCAGTGACCCCCTCTAGAGTCCTTACAGGTTACTATACCCCCTCGTTTTCCAAGAACTTGGCGGGTGTCAGTCACCTCCACGACCTCGGAGTAGTCACCACTTTCCCTCTGGACGAGTTTGTTGCCTCCTGCACAGACGATGCCACTGCGGCGCCACTGACCAATTTTCACAGGAAGCCAGGCTCTGGTCTGTACTCGTTACACATTGAGTCCCACCACACTAAGGTCAGGTCAGGTCAGGTAGCTGCTGTGGCACGTGACTGTCGGTCACTGACCCACCCGTCGGTCCTCTGGCACCACCTTCTAGGGCACCCGTCCTTCCCGCGTCTTAGTAGGATGGTACGCCACCGTCTGGTCTCAGATCTCCCTGAGTCGCTCGCCCCGCTTCCCCTCTCGCCTGCGTCGTCGTGCACTCCTTGCGTCGAGGGTCGGCAGCGCGCTGCCCCTCACTCCTCCTCATTCCCCCCCACCTCGGCTCCCTTACAGACCCTGCACTTGGACGTCTAGGGCCCCTCCCTGTTCCTTGGCCCACGTGAGGAGCACTTCTTCCTGATTGTGGTAGACGACTACTCCCGCTACACCACGGCTTTTCCCTTGCGAGGGAAGGCCGACGTGCCTACCGTTCTTGAGCCGTGGCTACTAGCAAGGGGTGGCGCCCAGGGCCATTGTGGACATCGTCTACACTCGGACCGTGGTGGTGAGTTTGCTTCCACTCGTCTTGAGGCGTTCTGTCAGGGTGAGGGGATCGTTCAGTCTTACACGCTACTAGACTCGCCACAACTGAGCGGGGTAGCTGAGCGACGAATCGGCTTTGTCATGGAGGTTGCCTGTACCTCCATGTACCATGCCGGTGCACCCCAGTTCCCATGGCCCCAAGCAGTCCGCTATGCCGCGCACCAGCTGAACCTGTGGCCTAGTGATGCACAGCCACGGGTGACGCCGGTCTTCCTTTGGACAGGGTCTCGGGGTGTAGCAGCTGACTACTACGTCTGGGGTTTTATGGCTCACGTTTGCGGCCCTGGCATGAACAAGTTGTCTGCGCCTACTCATGCCTACGTATTTCTTGGCTTCCCTCTGGACGCCTACGGCTGGGCATTCTACGACCTTGTTACCCACCAGTTCTTTGCATCTCATGACGTCACTTTGGACGTTTCGGTCTGTCACTACAGGAGTCGCCCCCGCAGTCGCCTCCCCCGCAGCGTCCAGTCCCTATCGTGTCTGCGGCTGCAGAAGGTGAGAGTACTAGGACTACTGGAGCTGATGGTGCCAGCTCTAGGGGTGCAGGGGGTGTGGTTGTTGAGGCCCCTACTGTGGAGGACACGGCTGCCTCGAGTCGGCGGCCTCGCCCCGCCTCACTCCCTGGATTCCTGTCATTTCCGCAGTTCCCTCCTCGTTCGTCTCTGCGGCCGGTTGCTTCAGAGCCTGGGGGTGTTCCTGTGGGAGGTACTGGAGGCACTGAGGGTGTCGTTGGTGGAGGTTCTGGTTCAGGGGGTGCTGGAGCCGGAGGTGCTAGCACTTCGGCACCTAGGTGCAGGTGTAGGTGCTAGCACTACAGTTCACGTCAGCAACGTCTTTTACTATTAGAGAGGGAGGAGTAGGAGCAGTCACCGAGAGTAGAGGAGGAGCCAGACCAGCAGCAGTAGGAGAGGGTACCGGAGGAGCCACACCCACAGCCATAGCAGCAACAACACTAGCCACGGCAGCAGCAGCAGGTGCATTGCAGCCACATCAGGAAAGAGTAGAGGAGGAGCCCTGGCCGCAACAGCAGGTGTAGTTGCAGCCGCCGCAGGAGAGGGTCGAGGAGGAGCCACGGCCGCAGCAGCAGGTGCAGTTGCAGCCACAGCATGAGAGGATAGAGGAGGAGCCACAGCCGGAGCAGCAGTAGCAGCAGCTGGGGCAGGTGCCGCAGCAGCAGACGCCAGAGGAGGTGGAGCAGCACTGTATGAGAGACCTGCCCGACGCAGCACCTCCACGCTTGGTCCATAGTCCCCTACCGTCTCCTCCTGTTCCCCCTAACCAGTCCCTTTCCTTGTCCTCGTGGTCTCGTCGTGCTCGTCTCAGTCGTGCTATGTCTCCAGAGCCTCGTCGGTCTCGTTACCGTGCTGACGACCGGTTTCACTTTGTTCTCCGTTCTCGTGTTCCACCTCCCCCGACCCTTCCACAGCCTCCTGAGTCGTCCCTTACTGTGTCTCCCGACCCGTTCTCTGACTATCTTCGTGCCTCTTGTCCTGTTGTCTCCCGTGTGTTGTCCGCGTTGGTCACTCACCCGACTGCCCCCCTACTGTTTGTCTCAGCTCTTGTTACCACTGTCGCTGGCTTTGCCTCGTCCCACCGCCTTGACTACGCCTCTCACCTGGTGAGCGGCACTGCTTGTTCTACATCCACTGGGGTGTTCCTAACGTTCGCCCTAGGAGGTCCTCGAGGACAGGCAGTTCGACCTTGGTATCCACGCGGCCCCTGTTCCTCATCTCTTGTTGTTTGCCCATGAGGGGGATCCAGACGCCCTTCAGTCATCAAGAGGGGGTAGACTTCTTCCAGACCTTTGCTCCCACTCCAAAGATGATCACTCTTTGGGTGTTGCTGCACATTGCAGCCCAGCACGACTACGAGCTGCACTCCTTGGACTTCTCCACAACGTTCCTTCAGGGGAGCCTGCATGAGCAGATCTGGCTGCGTTGTCCGTCTGGCTTCACTGGCTCTTTCCCTACTGGGACCCAGTGGCAGCTGCAATGACTGGTCTACGGCCTGCGCCAGGCTCCTTGTGAGTGCACGACACACTACGCACGACTCTTGCAGCGCTTGACCTCTTTCCGTCCTCTGCCAACCCGTCGCTGTTCGTACGCCGTACCTCGACCCCGTTCTTCATTCTGGTTTACATTGATGACCTGGTCTTTGCCACTCCCAACCGACGCGCACTGGCCTCCGTGAAGGAGGAACTGCAGAGGAGAGACACTTGCACTGACCTGGATGAGCTGCAGCGCTACCTTGGCCTGCAGATCACTAGGGACAGGGCAGCTCGCACCATTACGCTGATGTAGTCGCATATGGTCGAGCAGATCCTCACGCGATTCCACTTCGCGTTCTTCAAGATACAGCTCACCCCTCTTGCTGTTGATCATGGGCTCACGGCTCCACCTTCGGACGAGTCATTTGAGCCTAGCGGTCCATATCCTGAGTTGGTGGGTTGTCTCATGTACCCGATGACTTGTACTCGCCCGGACCTAGTTTTCCCTCTCAGCGTCCTGGCGCACTTTGTTGCGCCTGGGAGACACCGACCTTCTCACCGGTTGGCTGCCAGGAGGGTAGCTAAGTATGTGGCGAGCACATCAGGCATGGAACTTGTCCTTGGAGGGAAGCAGTCAGATATACTCACAGGTTTCTCAGACTCCTCGTACACGGACTGTCGTCACACGTTCAGGTCTACACAGGGTTATTGCTTCAGCCTTGGGACCGAGATGTTTCGTGGAGGTCGACTCGAGCGTCGCCCGCCGCTAGCTCCAGCTGTGAGGCAGAGGTGTACGCTGTAGCCATGGCCGCACAGGAGCTTCGCTGGTTGACTTTTCTCCTCACCGACCTTGGTAAGAGGCTTCGCTCTCCCCCAGTCTTGTTCGCTGACAATAGGTTTGTTGTCTTGTTGTGCGAGGAGCCCCGTCTGTTTGGGAAGGCGAAGCACATCCAGCTTCGTTACTTTCTTCTGCGCGAGTTACAGTAGCGTGGCTAGGCACTTGTGAGACGTGTGGTATCTGAGGCCAACAGTGCAGATATCTTCACCCAGCTGGGCCTAGTGGTTGCCCGTCCTCACTTGCTTACATAGAGATGCTTGTCTTGCTTGTCTTGTACTCTTGCATCTCCTATATTTGCTATATCATTGCTTTTGGACTGGCCTTGTGGCCTCTTGCTTGTTTTCTGACTGTGTGGTGATCTTAAGATTCACTCCGAGATTCATTTTCTGCCTTTGAGCTGGTCTTGTGACCGTTGCTTGTTCTGTCAAACTAACGACCGCTCCGTTTGACCGTTGGTCTCGGGGTGGTACGACGAGCTGAACTGTAGCCTGGTCCCGAACTACTCCCATAGGTTCTTCCAGAAGTTGCTAGTAAACTTCGTGTCACGGTCGATGATGATTGCGGCTGGTATCCCGTGTAGTCGAACGACGGCTGCGATGAATAGGCGAGCGGTTTCTTCGGCTGAGATTGATTTCCTGCACGCATCGAAGTGAGCCATTTTCGTCAGTCTGTCAACGACGATAATTACCGCGTCGTTACCCCCAGGGTTCGAAGGTAACCCTGTGACGAAATCCTTGGTAACCTGCTGCCATTCGCGCTCGGGCGGTGGAATCGGCTGCAACTGACCCGCCTTTTTTTTTTTTCGCGAACTCTTCATCACCTGATGCGTAGGACACGAGCCCACGTGGTGCTGTACGTCCGTCAACAGCTCCAGCCAGAAATAATACCGCTGCAGTTGCGGTCGCATTTTTTCTACCCCGAAGTGACCCAAGGTAACCCCGTCGTATGCCTCCTGCAGTAACAGTTCCCTCAGTAGTGAGTACGCGGGTACCCAAATGCGGTTGGTGTCTGTCTTTACGTAATAGACTCCTTTAGCTTCTGCCAGTTGCTGTGAATTTCCGGTCGTGAAAAATGGGTCGGTACTGTATCCGTGGGTGAATAGGCCTGTTAATAGTGGGTTGGTCTGGGCGAGTAGGATGGCGTGGAGTTGGGCAGTAGGGCGGGTGAGTGCGTCGGCGATATTTGATGCGCCTTTTTTGTACGTGACGGTGTAGTGGAAATTGGACTCCAGATAGTCCAACCAGCGGATCTGTCGCGGATTGAGATTCGGTTGGGCGCGGAGGTATTTTAGGGATCGGTGGTCAGTCCGTACTGTCACGTCGGCGCTAGTCAGGTAGCATCGCCACACTTTGAACGCGTGCACGATTGCCAGCATTTCGCGGTCGTATATTGGGTAGTTGCGTTCGGGCGGGTGCAGCTTGCGGGACTCGTATGCGATTGGCTGGAGGTCGTTTTCGAAGTCCTGCAATAGTACTGCTCCCACAGCGATGTCACTTGCGTCGGTGACGAGCTCTAACGGACGCTGAGGATCTGCGATGCGAAGCACGGGCGGTGAGCACAAAATATTTTTGAGGGCCGAGAAGGCAGACGCTGCGGCTTTAACGGCATCGGCGACGGCAGTGTTGATTCGCCGGCCGGCACAGAAATCGTGACGCGGGGTTGACTCCTGGCCGCATTCGTCGCGTTGGGGTGTATCGTGTCGTGGTCGTCATCTTCGTCGTTGCGGACGACGCCATCACTGGCCGCGCTCGCGGGTTGCCCCACACTTCCGTGCTGCAATGCTTGTGGTGCAGGTTGTCCCGGAGTGCCAGGTGCTTGTGATTGTGCTTGCTGTGCTAGTGAGACGTCATTCTGCAGGAATGTGCGTTCCGCCGTCAGCGCTGCAATTTCTTCAGAGCTTTCGTGCAATTGCCGCAGCAGCTCGTTCGGACGGTCCTGCGTGAGTAGGGTGACGTCGATATGTTCAGCCATAGCGAAGGGCGTCGGGTCAGCTTAGTCTAGGCGCAGTCGTGGCTGCACGCGTTGACGACAGAACGCGAGGACAGCGGTGTCAAAATAGTATCTAGAGGGTGAGACTAGGAGCCATCCTACACAATGTAGGCAATATAACATTCTGACACACCCCCATAGGCAAAGTGGGGGAGAACAAGCGGTCACAAGACCGGTCAAGAAAAGCAAAGCAAGCTCAGGGTGGATCACAAAGTCAACACACAGTCCAAGCACAAGCAAAGGGCCACAAGGCCAGTTCACATGCAGAGTTATATAAAGAACACAAACAGTACAGTGACCATAGCCTAGCAAGAGTAAGCATGCAGGTACATATATAGGTCACAGTACAAGTAGAGTCAAACAGTGAGCAAGTGAGGCAAAGTAGGCACAAGGCCTAACACAGTAGAGAAGTGCTGATGATCACCAGGCGGAAGTATCGCAGAGCGATGTGCTTCGTTCTCTGCTCCAGTCTGTGCTCCTGACACAAGGCAATCATGGCCTTGTTGTCTACGTACAGAACTGGAGGCGAACGAGGCTGCTCTCCCAAGTCAGTCAGCAGGTAGGTGAGCCAGCGTAGCTCCTGTGTAGCCATCGCCCCAGTGTAGATCTCAGCCTCACAATTAGACCGCCAGGAAATAGAGCCGGAGCCAAGGCTGAAAGTGTAACCCTGTGACGACCGCTGCGTAGCTGAGTCGTCAACCCAAGAAGTGTCTGCGTGACCGGTGAGGACAACTGGACCTCGTCCTCCAAGCACGAGCCCCATGCCCGACGTACTGCACAAGTAACGCAGTACTCTCTTCGCAGCATCCCAGTGCACCTTTCGGTGCCTACCGGGAGCCACGTAACGAGCCAGTAGGCTGAGAGGGTACGCGAGGTCACGTCGTGTGCACGTCATCAGGTACATGAGGCAACCCACAAGCTCTGGGTATGGACCACTCGGCTCTACGGACTCGTCCGAAGGTGGAGCTGAGAGCGAGTGGCTGGTAGACAGAGGAGTGGGCTGTGGCGAGGAGAACTGGAAGTCGAAGCGCTGAAGGACCTGGTGCGCCATGTGTGACTGAGTTAGTGTGATGGTGCGCCGTGCTCTATCCCGGGTTATCTGCAAGCCAAAATAGCTGCGCAGCTCACCCAGGTCAGTGCAGGTGTGTCTCTTCTGCAGCTCCGACGAGGGCAGACGCAGCAGTGGACTCAAAAGCAGGGTATGTGACAACAGTGGCGAGGAGACGAGAGACAGTGGGACTGGCAGCACGAGCGAGGTCAGACTCAGGGTCAGGGACGGCAGGAAGAGAGGACTCAGGAGGAGCAGGCAGAGGAACAGAGGAAGGATGAAGTGCCATAGCGTATGTGCCCGCGACAGGAGGAGGACGCGGACGAGGAACGCGACGACCAGCGCGAACAGGGGAGGAAGGACGAGACGCAGGCTCACGACGCTTTGTAAGGCAACCGGTCTGCTCAGAGTAAGGAGAAGGAGCAGGCAATGGGGAGGCTGGCTGTAACGGCGGCTGCGACTGGTCAGATGGTGGACACAGTAGGGGAGGAGTAAGGGCAATAGAAGAGGGGACACCAAGAACCTGCTGAAGCAGGGGAACGAAGTACGGTCGCGGCCGCACAGTGCCTCCAGTACTAGTACCACCAGCACCCCCAGCTCCAGCACCTCCAGCTCCAGGGTCAACAGCTCCAGCTCCTCCAGCGCCAGCGCCACCAGCGCAAGTGCCTCTAGCTCCAGCACCTCCAGCTCCAGCACCACCAGCGCCAGGGCCTCTAGCTCCAGTGCCTCCAAACTAAGCAGCTCCAGGCTCCGTAGGGTCTCCAGCTCCAGCGCCCCCAACAACACCAGTCCCAACAGCTCCAGTACCCCTGGTACGAGCACCTCCAGAACCAGCAGCCGCAGCACCTCCAGTACCACCAGCTCCAGCAGTAACTCTAGCCCACTCGGGCAGCTGCTGCGGGGAGAGAACTCCGGCCGGGGAGAGAGTCGTGGCGAAGCACACGCAGGATCTCCAGCAGAAGCAGTACCCCAAGGCCCAGCACCCCCAGACTCCGCACCCTCAGACTCAGCACCCCCAGGCTCAACACCCTCAGGCTCAGCACCCCCAGGCTCCACACCCGCAGTCTCAGCACCCCAAGGCTCCGCACCCCTAGGCTCAGCACCCCCAGACACGGCACCCTCAGACTCAACGCCCCCAGGCTCCGCACCCCTAGACGCAACACCCCCAGATGTAGCACCTCGAGCAGCACCTGAGTTGCCAGCTACCTCAACAGGCATAGTACCAGGGAGGGTCTACCTGAGACACACCTGAGGGAGCAGGACTTTGGGGCGGGAGGGGGTCTACCGGAGGGGGACCGGGAGCAAGGAAGAGTGGCGGGGGCAGGGGAGGGGCAGAACGGTAGGGGAAGAGACGGTAAAAGGGAACCGACTCGTCAAACGTGACGTCCTGAGAGGGGAAGACACGGCGCGAGGTGGGGTGGTAAAACTGCCAGCCAGGAGCGTCATGGGGAAAGCCAAGGAAGACGCAGGGGATAGCACGGGCGGAGAGCTTGTCCGCGGACGTATCGCGAACAAAGGCGCGAGAGCCCCAAACCCAGAACATCGACGCATCGCCAACCTCCCCCGTCCAACGCAGTGTGGGCGAGGTCTCCGGCGAGGAGACACGGGGCCAGAGGTTGAGCTGATGCGCAGCGTACCGGACCGCAAACGGCCACAGAAAATGGGGGGCAGCCGCATGGATCATGGAGGTACGAGCGACCTCCATGACTAAGTCAATGCGACGCTCAGCAATCCCATTCTGCTGCGGAGAGGCCGGAAGCGTGAACGACTGGCTGATGCCCTCCTCACGACAAATGTCCCACAAGAGGTCGGAGGAGAACTCACCACCTCTGTCAGAGTGCAGACGCAGGACAAGAAGGTCCTGTCCGAACCGCTCGCCTAGCTGGAGACGGACCGCGTGGATCCAAGGGATCAAAACATCAGGGACCTCACCCTTGCTGCGCAAGGGGAAGACCGTGGTGTAACGCGTGTAGTTGTCAACAACCAACAGAAAGTAGCGCTCGCGGCCCTGTCCACTGACGCGGGCTGGGCCCCACACGTCCATGTGGAGAGTCTGCAGGGGAGCAGTCGTCGGGGGAAACGAGGAGGAGTGAGGAGCGGCGCGCTGCCGCCCCTCGACGCAAGGAAGGCAGGGCGGGGCAGACGAGGGTGGGAGGGGAGGCAAAGACCTGGGAAGACCAGAGACAAGGAGGCGGGAGTGCATGCCACGCAGCATGGAAGGGAGGGGTGACCAAGGCGGTGGTGCCGGAGGAGGGTCTGGTGCGACAGGAGGCGACACGAGCAAGGGGGTGCTACCTGGCCTGACGCGGACACCTGGGCAGACTCAGCGACCTGAGGAGGCTCGATAGCCACTGTGTACAGACTCGACCCTGGCCGACGAGTAAACGTGGCCAGGTGACGGCCCGTCCGTGTAGACGTGCAGATCGACACACGCTGACCCCCAGGAGTGGTGGTAGTGACCATCGAATCCTGGAGGGCAGCTGTACTCACCAAGTTCGTAGAGAACGAGGGGAGGTGAAGACCTGACAGTGAGCCGGACGGAACCGCCGGACACGGGAGAACAGTGGAGGAATGGGCAACGACTGGGCCCCCAGAGGGGTCAGCCAGTCTGACCGGGACAGGTGCAGGGAGAGGATTGAGGGTGGTGCTGTCACGAAAGAAACAGCGTGAGGCACCTGAGTCCAGCGTGAAGGTGTGCAAGGCCTCAGTAGGCGCAGTACCAGGGAGAGAAGACTCACTAGCACCTAGAGCAGCAGCCTCTATACCTGGGTCAGGCGGCACACACTGGTAACTGTCACCCTCAGCACTAACAGACAAAGCATACATAGCAGAAAGGATAGCATCATAGTCTAGGTCAAAGATAGCAACTCCGGACCTAAGCAGCTCTGCCCAGCGGGGGCGCTCGACCTCATCACCAAACTCAGCGCGCCAAGCGTCATCGAGGCGGGAGAAGCAGCGGTGCTAAGTGTGAGGCTTCCCGCATGTCTGACCAGCACGGTCACCCGTGGGAATGACATACGGGCAGCTACCACTACCCCCAGACGCCCCATGCTGAGACAACCACTCACGAAGCTGCTGGGGCGACGGGGTCTCGCTCCGACGCTGTTGCTGCTGCCTCTGGCCTCCTCCAGAACCTCCACGCTGAGCTCTAGTCCTACCGCCACCACTCCCACCGCTGCCACGACCGCCACTCCCACCGCTGCCTTCACTGCCGCCACCAAAGCCCCCACTCCCGCCACCACTCCCACCACTGCCACCACCTCCACCGCCTCCACCACCTCCACTGCTGCCCCCACCACCACCCATGATGCCACCGCCACCACCCTTGCCACCCTTGCCCTTTCTGCTGCGGCGCTTCGCACTAGCAGAAGCGGCTCCGACGTCCTCAGCACCAGGGACGTCTGCAGCAGCAGCAGAGGCGTAGGAGGGGGCAAGGGGGGAGGGGGAGTACCCTTTAAAGAAGGGTGTGCACGGAGTGCCACGAGCAGCACCTACAGCGACTACACTAGTCTCAGCTGCAAGGAGGTGCTGCTCGAGTAGGTCAATAGTGAGGACTGTGGGTTCGAGGGAGAGAAAGTGGTCCCTGACAGAGCGAAGAGAGTCACGGAGTCGGGTGACTATAAACTAGAGAGTGATGAACATCGGGGGCTGGTTCCTGTCAAGGAACTCAGCTGGGGTGGCAGCGCGGTAGCGAGCGTCGCTAGTGCAAAGGTGGGAAACCAGGTCCTCTACTGGGGCAAAGACGGACAGCTCGGGGAACAGGTAGGGCAATAGAAGGCGGCCTAGAGCAGCAGTGGCAGGCGAGGAGTAGCGAGCGACGACAGCGTCGTACAGTGCCTGTGCTGTCCTGTGCTGTCCGAAGTGAGCGCATTTGGCTAACGGCAGGTGGTTGTGAATGGCTAAGCGGGCAGCAGCGTCGCGAGTAAGCCCCTGTGAGCGAGTCACACTATCAGTTGTGGCGGGAGGGGCGGGAGCGGCGCCAGACGTGTTGTCAAACAACGAAACGCTGTCCCTAGAGTCGCTCAGTAGGTACAGCTGCAGGTCGTCGAGCCACGTGTCGAACTGGATAGGGCGGCCCTCATGATCGAAAGCGAGAACGCGAAGAGAAGCCATAGTGGCGCAGCACGCAGAGTGGGTAGAAGCAGGGCAGCGGAGGGCACAGGACATGCAGCAGCAAGGGGCGGTAAGTGAGCTACAAGAGGCGGTGAGAGGGCCACAAGGGGCGGCTAGCAGAGCAGCAGGAGCGGCTAGAGGGCCACCAGGGGCGGCGCGCGGGGCTGCAAGGGCGGCTCGCGGGCTGCAGGGGCGAGGGGCGGGCCGGAATGGGCGGCGCGCGGGGTCTGGGGTCGACGGACGGGCCTGGGCCTAGGGTCGTCGGGGCGCTCCGGGGCCTAGGGTCGACGGGGCGCCGGGGCCTATGGTCGACAGGGCGGGCGCGGGCCTAGGGTCGACGGGGCGGGTCCGGGGCCGAGGGTCGACGGGGCGCGCAGGCCTAGGGTCGACAGGGCGGGCCGGGGGCCTAGGGTCGACGGGGGGGGGGCACCGGGGCCTAGGGTCGACGGGGCGCCGGGGCCTAGGGTCGACGGGGCGCCGGGGCCTAGGGTCGACGGGGCGGGCGCGGGCCTAGGGTCGACGGGGCGGGTCCGGGGCCGAGGGTCGACGGGGCGCGCGGGCCTAGGGTCGACGGAGCGCTGGGGCCTAGGGTCGACGGGGCGCCGGGGCCTAGGGTCGACGGGGCGCCGGGGCCTAGGGTCGACGGGGCGGGCGCGGGCCTAGAATCGCCAGAGCGGGTCCGGGGCCGAGGGTCCACGGGGCGCGCGGGCCTAGGGTCGACAGGGCGGGCCGGGGGCCTAAGGTCGACAGGGCGCGCGCGGGCCTAGGGTCGTCGGGGCGCGCAGGCCTAGGGTCGACGGGGTGGGCCTGGGCCTGGGGTCGACGGGGGGGGGGGGGGGGGGGGGGGGGGGGGGGCGCCGGGGCCTAGGGTCGTCAGACAGGCCGCACAAGGGCGGCGCGCGGGGTAGCAGGAGCGGCACGAGGGTCGGCTAGTGGGGCAGCGCTGTGGTGGGCCCAAGAAATTGGTCCTAACGAAGGACCTGCTCTGAAACCATGTCAAACTAACGAACGAGAATGAATGAACTATGAAAGAGTTGGGTACAAGTACTAACCCTAATTGGGTTGTACCCCTTATGGGCTACCCCACTATAGCCTACACAATATAAGCAATATAACATTCTGACATGTTCTTGCTGACTGGTCCTGTGACCCTTGCTCTCAGACTGCGTCGTGACTTCGTGATCCACCCTGAGATTTGTGTTGTCTTCCGCTTGAGTATAGGGGTGTGTCAAACTATATTTTATATAGTTTATTTAGTTGTAGTTTACGTGTTCCTGGTTTGCCCTAGGTTAGGTTTATATTCCCTTGTATTTTATATGCCCTAATTCTTACATTTTCACATGCCTTTCTAGCAGAAGCCATCCGCCGAGGGATAGGAAAGACTTGGGGGGCGATTGAAAGTGTCGATGGTACAGTATGCTGGGTGGGGTAGCGAGATATGAGGCTGGGTTGGGTTGGGTTGGGCTAGCTTGGGTTGGGCTGCTGAGTTGAGTTGGGTTAGGCTAGGTTGGGTTGGGCTGGGTTGGGTTGTCTGTGCGCCTAGTGGATGGCCTTTTTGTAAGGCAAATAAAGCTGTGCGGGTGGCACCAATGTAGACAATATTCTCCATATAATTTCATTGCTTACTACATATGGCGAGAACGTAACAGGTAGCTAGCAACAAAGCAAATCTGGCAATGTTTTCTGGTTTAGGTTGGGGTTGGGACAAACTGGGCTGCTTCATACGCCCCTTCCACATCTGCACCCTCTCCCCCTCCTCCCTCTCTGTTGCCTGACTCCTATCGTCCCCCCGCTGCCCACATGCCCATCTCACTTGCCCAGGAAGGAGACTTGGCCCTTGGGCACCTTGAGAGGTGTAAACACCGTTGCCTCATATGCCCCTTCCACATCTGCATCCTCCTCTCCTGCCTCCACTCCCCTCATCCCATCCATCCCTTCCATCATCCCTTTCATACCCCCCCGTCGCATCACATTCACTAGCTCGTTCTCTGCAAAACTCATGCTCTCGCTCATGCTCACAGGGATCACTCCTTTCTCGATATAGTCCCTCCTCCCATCCGTTTTGCTCCTCCGCATCGGCACAACACTGTCCCCGTCGTAACTGTTACTGTCAAAAGCAGAAACGCAACCACCACCACCACCACTAGTAGCAGTGGCAAAAGCAGCGGAAGCAACCTCGTTCAACCCATCCCCATCCCTACTCCCCCTTCCCGAGCCTCCCCAGCTGCTTACCGAGCCTGACAGGCGGCTCCCGGTCTGGGTTCGGGAGAACATACCAGCCCAGAAAGAGGAGAGGGAAGGGGAGGAGGAGAGCGTAGGGGAGGAAACACCTGCAGCCTCGTCAGGGGAAAAATCAAACAGCGAGTCTACTACCCGGGGTAAAGGAGAGTTAACCGGAGCCTTAGCCTCGCCGCTTTTAAGCCGCTGCAGGTGTCTTCTCAGGGAGAAGCGGCCACCTTTGTGCCCGCTGCTGCTGGTGCCACTGCCGCCACTCTCTCTGTATGCCTCTGCTTGGTGCTTCACCTGTGGCAAGAAAGGAACCGCACTGCTAGCCTCAGTACCGGACTCAACCTGTCTGTCAGCACCACCAACACCACCACCAGCGTTCTCGCCTAGCCCGTCCCGTGCAAACAATGCATCTCGGCTCAACACACCACTCTGGTTGAGGGAACTATCTCGGCTCATCGTGGCAGCATGTTGGTTGAGAGACCCGTCACGGCTCATTCTCCCACCACTGCCATCCAGCCCCCATGCGCCCCCCTTCCCATACGACCCTTCTCCCCCAAACATGCTGTCTTGCCCATACGACCCGTCTCGCCCAAACAGGCTGTTTCGGCCTTCCATCCCCCCCACACTCCCTCCATGAGTCCCATGCTTCACCACCTTCACTTCCCTGCCCACCTCTGCAAGTTTGTCCCGACCTCCGCTAGAGCTTCGGCCGAACAGCCGGTCTCGGAAGCCACGGCGCTTGGCTCGGGGGTCGGTCTCAGGTTCGGTTTCAGGCTCAGGCTCCTCCCAGACCTGCGGGTCTGGGGAGAGCGGCTGCACCAGATCATAGTGGTATGCGGCTTGGAAAACAGGTTCGGCGCCAGGTTCGGTGAGGGACAACGGCGCAAGGAGGGAGGCATGCGGTGAGAAGGGAGGGAGGTGGGTGTAACGCGGTGTGCATGGGTTAGAAGGCAGGCGAGAGGGTTGAGTGCGGCTGCGACTTAATGGAGGGTAGCTTGGAACCTCCTCCTCCTCTAAATCCGCCTCCTCTATCCCTCCTCCTCCTTCAACTGCTACTCCCTCACACACCACCCCACATCTTCCTCTCAACCTACCCTCACCTACACTCTTGCTCCTCCTCTCCAACCCTCGCTGCTCTCCTCCACACTCACTCCCACCTTGAACCACCTCCCCACTCTCCCCATCCCTCTTGCTCTCACCAGCCCGTCTGGCTGCAGCACGCTCCAGCGCCCTTCTTTCCCACATCACCCTAATCTCCCTCTCCATCTCTCTCAACGCCTCCTTCTCTCTCACCCGCTGCTGCTTCTCCCCTCCCTCCTCCTCGCCCCCTCCCTGCCTCCGCCTCTCGTCCTCTCCTCTCCCTTTCCCCTCCTCTCTCCCAGCTCCTGTGACCGCTACACCCGTCCCTTTCCTCCCACCTTTCCCTCCATCATCACTTCTCATGGGCTTGACGGGTTGAGTTGAGCCAATCTCCCCTTTCGCCCACTCTCTCTCCATCAGGCTTGTCCCTCTCGGCGTGCGAGCTGGCATAGACGCGTGTCTGTGAGGCTGCCTCTGTCTCTCCCCCTGCTGCATCTGCTCCCTCCCCTCAACGCTGTTTTTACCAAGCACATCAGCAACGGGGGCTGCTTCTGTTTCTCTCTCTCCCTCCGCTGCTGCTCTTCCTGCAGCGGCTGTCGCGATCTCCAGTGCTGCAGCTTTCGCTGCTGCTCGTTCCCTCCGACTCATTGATCGCTGCAGCAGCAGCCTCACCCGATTGTTCTGCTGCTGCCCCTCCTCCTCCTCCTCCTCCTCCTCCTCCTCCTCCTCCTCCTCCTCCTCCTCCTCCTCCTCCTCCTCCTCCTCCTCCTCCTCCTCCTCCTCCTCCTCCTCCTCCTCCTGTAGCTGCAGCTGCTGCTGCTTTTCCTCCTCCTTCTGTTGTTTCTGCTTCTGCTGCTGTTGTTTCTTCTGCTGCTGCTGCTGTGACCATGCCTCTATACGGCTACCCAACCCTCCTTGCACGCTCACTGCACGGCGCATCCCCGTCCCCTCCACCGTCTCTCGCCCTCCCACAATCTCATCTCCTCTCAATTCCACAATTTCCTTCCCTTTAACTCCATCCCGGCCTGCTCCTCTCCGCCCCGCCACCCGCTTGTCCGATTTTGACCGATGGACCAGAGGTTGACCCGAGTCAACGTCCCCCTCCTCCTCCCACGCAGAAATGACATCCCTGACTGATGCAGGTGGCTTTTGAGAATTCTCAAAAACCTCCCGCCCCTGTCCTCTCCGCCCCGCCACCCTCCTATCTGATTTTGAATGCAGCAGCGGTGGACTTGAGTTACCCCCCTCCTCCTCCCAGGCAGATATGACATCCGTGACTGATACAGGTGGCTTTTGAGAATTCTCAAAACCCTCCCGCTCCTGTCCTCTCCACCCCGTCACCCTCTTTTCAGACTTTGACCGCACCAGCGGTGGACTCGAGTCAACCCCCCCCTCTTCCCGGGCAGATGTGAAACTCCGGGCAGGCGCCAATTTCTCAAACATGCTGGGAGCGAAACCCAGTGGAGGGGAGGAGCCGGTAGGAGGAGAACACCTGGCAGCACTTGATTGGAGCACCACCACACACCCTTCCCGCCCAATCACATCCTCTTCGTCCCCAAACACATCCCACGCATTCAGCCTCTTCTTCCGCCCCCGCTCCCTCACGCTCCCTCCTCGCCTCGACTCGCTCCCATGAGCAGCCATTTCATTGGGTGGTCCTGCCACGGGTTGTTGCTCTGTGCAGGGTTGTTGCTCTGTGCAGGGGGAGAGCGAGAGGGAGAGGAGGCGCTCTGTGGAGGAGGTTTTGGATCGCCGCATGCAGTGCCGCCCTCTGCTCTTCGTGCTCCAAGTGCTCGTGCTGGCAATGCTGCTGCCCTCTGCGGTGCTGGAAGCTTCCGTTTTAAGAGGCTCAAAATACGAGCTGCTGCTGCGGGCAGCTGGGCTTCTGCTTTGGTCTGCCTGCGCTTGCAACTGTTGTTGCTGCTGCTTCTGTGTCTGCTGCTGTTGCTGATGATGATCATCCTGCTGTTTCCGTTGCTCCCCCTGATGCTGCTTCTCTCGCTCCACCCGTCCTCTAGTTGTCTCTGCTCGCCGCAACTCCCCCACCTGCCCTTCTCCCCTCCCATCCGCCCCGCCAGCCATAGTTTCCCCTTCAGGGGAGGGGGTGTGGGTGAGCCTCTGATTAGAGGAGGTTCGGGATCGCCGCATCTGATAGCTTCGCCCACTTCCTTTTCTCTCCGCAGCAGTAGCACCACCAGCAGCACCACCAGCAGCACCAACAGCAGGTGCATTGCCGTTCAGCCTAGGGCCGGTATGCACTGCAACTTGCTGCCCCTTCTGCTGCCCCTTCTGCTGCCCCTTCTGCTGCCCGTGCTGCTGTCCCTGCTGCATCATCTGCTGCTCCCCCCGCATTACCCGCACTTGCTCGACTCGCCCTCGCATGGTCTCCACTCGTCGCATCGCCACTGCATGCTGCTGCTGCTGTTCCCCACCCACCATCGGACCCACCGTCAAACCCACAACGCTTCCCTCGCCACTCTCTACCGCACCTCCTTCCTCCACACCCCCTTTGCCCATCTCACACAGTTCAGACCCACTCTTCGCTCTCACTCTCATGCCCCCGGCTTGTCTTCGCATCTCTACACCTGCATGTTGCTCCCCAACCGCTGCATGCCCTCTTGCACCACCCACCACCGGACCCACAACTCTCCCCTCATCGCTCTCCACAGCACCTTTTCCCTCTGCAACTCTTTCCACCGCACCACTTTCCTCCACATTCCCCTTGCCCATCTCACTCAGTTCAGAACCACTCCTTGCTCTCACTCTCATGCCCCCAACCCCTCTCGCACCACCCCCTTTTCCACCCTTCACCCCTCCTGCACCTTCCACCCCTCTCCCAACCCTTTTCCCACTCTCACCTCCCATCCTCCTCCCACCACTCCTCCCACCACTCCTCCCACCCTCCCCTCGCAGTGTCTCTGCTCGTCTCATCTCCACAACCTCCCCCTCGCCCATTCTATCCAGATCTGACCCGCTTCTCACTCTCATCCCCATTCCGCCCAACCTCTTCTCACCCCCCGATCGTCCCACCTCTGTAACATCCCTCACCCCATTCTGCCCTCGCAACCCCTCACCTCGTCTCATCCGCACACTCTCTCCTGCGCCTATCCCCCCACTCTCCCTTAGCCTCGTGCCTTCACTTTCCTCCTCAACTGAGATGCTCCTGCTTCTGCTCCACCAGTTACCTTCTCCCATATCATCATCATCATCAGCAGCAGCAGCAGCAGCAGCAGCAGCACCGCCACCACCGCCACCACTCTTCCCTCGCCCCGAGCATTCACCCTCCTCCCCTGAAGTGCTCCTGCTTCTGCTTCTCCACGTACCTTCTCCCACATCAGCAGCCGCAGCAGCCGGAGCAGCAGCAGCAACACCGCCACCGCCAGCACTACCACTACCACCACTCTCCCTTCGCCTCATGCCTTCGCTCTCCTCCTCCCCTGAAGTGCTCCTGTTTCTGCTCCTCCACGTACCTTCTCCCACATCAGCAGCACCAGCACCACTCTCCCCTCGCCTCGTCCACACACTCTCCTCCCCAGAAATGCTCCTGCTCCTTTCTCTGAGCGTTGCTGCTTGCTGCCTCCCCAAACTTGGCTCTAATGTCTTTGCACACGTGTCCACGGCGGTTGGGGACTCAAACGTAGGAGTCACACTATAAGGAGACACATTGTGAGGAGACATACTATAAGGAGACACATTGTGAGGAGACATACTATAAGGAGACACATTGTGAGCAGGCACACAGGATGGGGACACACTGTAACGAGACGCACTATAAGGAGACACACTGTAAGGAGGCACACCAACAGGAGAGACACTGTGAGGAGACAGGCGGACAGGAGGGAAACCAGGTGGGGACACACTGTGAGGGGAGAGACTGGAAACACTCTTTCCCCGTCGCTTATTTAAGCACTGCACCTGCTCCACAGGACCATTCTGAGCCGCAGGATCTGCTTGGATTGATCTCGACCGTCCATGGAGCGTTTCCGCACGCCTCATGCCCCCCGGTTCGCCCTGTGTGACTAATTTCACTGAATTGGACCTCGTTCTCCCTCGCAGCGTATCTGATCGCTGCATCTCCCGATAGTCTCCTCCATTCTGGACCGTTGGATCCACTTGGGAGGATCTACCCTCCGGTTCGCCCTGTGTGAGTAAATCCACTGAATTGGACCTCGCTCTCCCCCTGAGTGTCTCGGATCGCCTCATCTCCCGGTAATCGCCTTTCTGGACCGTCGGATCAACTTGCGTGGCTTCAGGCCGTCCTCTGAGTGTTTCCGCTCGTCGCATTTCAACTGGCTGGATCGGCTGCTCTATAGCATCACACATAAGCTCTGCTCTCGTCCGTCCTCTCAGCGTCTCTGCTCGCCGCATATCAACTGGATGCTGCTGCTGCTCTGTAGAATCACCCATTCGGTCTGATTTCCCCCTCCCTCTCAGCGTCTCTGCTCGCCTCATCTCCAGCCCGCTTTGAATCTGAACCGTCGGATCCAATTGGGAAGATCTCGCCCGCCCTCTGAGCGTCTCAGATCGCCTCATCTCCCGGTAATCGCCTTTCTGGACTGGCAGATTCACTTGCACGTTTTCAGGCCTCCCGCTAAGCGTCTCTGCTCGGCGCATTTCGACTGGCTGTGGCTGCTCTACTCTTTGGTCGCTTCTAGACGGTCCCCTGAGTGTTTCTGCTCGTCGCATATCGATTGACTGCTGCTGCTGCTGCTGCTGCTGCTGCTGCTGCTGCTGCTGCTGCTGCTGCTGCTGCTGCTGCTGCTGCTGCTGCTGCTGCTCTGAAGCACTACGCCTCAAGTCCGATCTAGGCCTTCCTCTCAGCGTCTCTGCTCGCCGCATATCAACTGGCTGCTGCTGCTCTAGAGCACAACCCTTTTGGTCGCTTCTAGACGGTCCCCTGAGTGTTTTTGCTCGTCTCATTTCAACCGCCTGTTGCTGCTGCTCTGCAGCACTACCCCGTAGGTCGATTCCCCTGCTAGACTGACCTCTCAGCGTCTCAGCTCGCCTCATTGAAACAGACTGGTCCAGCCGTGAAGCTGGTGGCTCGAAACGCGTCTGCAAACCAAAGGGTTCTGCTCTGCCGTCTTCCACAAGTGACCTGGAACGACCTCTGAGTGTTTCGGCCCTTCGCATTGGCACAGAATTTGTACTCTCAGCAGGAGCAGTGGCGGCGGCGGCAGCAGCGCTAACAGTAACGGGATCGGCGTTGGCAAAGGGGTTCGAAGTGCGATCGTCAACGAGTGATCTGGAGCGGCCTCTTAGCGCTTTGGCCTCTTGGCGTTTCGCGGATGCAGCAGAAGCAGAAGTGGGAGTAGGAGGGACAGCAGCAGATGAGGCGCAATAGGGCATGGCAGAAGCAGCAGCAGCAGCAGCAGCACCAGCACCATCAGCAGCCGCAGCAGTGCTGAAAGTTACCACCCGAGATGCCTCCCCTCCTGAACCCGGAACACCATGATAGCTGCTGGATCTGTTTTGAGGCGCCTCAAAAGCCGCAGCGGCCGCAGCAGTGCTGAAAGTTACCACCCGAGATGCCTCCCCACCTGAACCCGGAACACCATGATAGCTGCTGGATCTGCGCTGAACAACCCTCGACCTCCCTGCTTTTGCACCCAGCCCCCCCTGCTGCCCTTGCTGCTGCTGTCCCTGCTGCTGCTGCTGCTCCTGCTGCTGCTGCCCGTGCTGCTGCAAAAGCAGCTGCGTGTCCACATCCCTTCTCTCTGCAACTGTTGCTGCTCCTCCTCTCTCTCCCACTACCACTAACCTCTCTCTCTCCACCTCCCCGCCTCCTTCTCCCCCTCCCTTCTTGATCCTAGGAGTGCTCTTACTCCTCCTCATACCAGTAACAGGGTAACCAGGGCTCCGATCCGAGCTGATTCGGCTCGGGGCCTCAGGCTCGGCAACCCCCCAGCCTGGGCCACTGGTCTGGTTCGGCGTTACAGGTACGGAGGCTCCCGAACCTGGCTTCTTGGTTCGGGGGAGGGGAGAGCGGGGTGGGAGCCTGTGGGATGCTGGAAGGGGGGAGGGGCTGCTTCCAGCGGATAGGGGCCTGCAGGGGAGGGTTTGGGGAGAGAGGGAGGGGGATTGAGAGGGGAGGGTTTGGGGAGAGAGGGAGGGGGATTGAGAGGGGGGGGAGGGTTCAGGGGGGAGGGAGAGATTTGTGGAGGCCTGTGGGATGCTGGAAAGGGGGAGGCGCTGCTTCCAGCGGATAGGGGCCTGCAGGGGAGGGTTTGGGGGGGAGTTGGTGGAGAGAGGGGGGGAGGAAGGGGAGAGAAGGGGGTTAAGTGGTGGAAAGGGAATTGGGATGGGGGAGGGATGGGGGGAGGCGCAGCTGTAAACGGAAGGGGCTGCAGGGGATGATTTGTGGGGGAGGGGGATGGGGAAGAGGAGGGGAAGAGGAGGTGGAGTGGAGGGGGTTAACATGGGGGGAAAGGAAAAACGGGGCGAAATGGAGGAGGAATGGGGAGGGCCGCTGCTCCCAGTGGATAGGGGCCTGCGGGAGTTGATTCAGGGGGGTTGAGGGGGGAGGGTTCGACGGGGGAGGGATGCGGAGAACCACCACCACTGCACATCCACATGAGGATGGTGGAACTTTACTCAGTGCCCTCTCTTGCCCTCTCTTGCCCTCTCTTGCCCTCTCTTGCCCTCTCTTGCCCTCTCTTTCCCTCTCTTGCCTTCTCTTGCCCTCCACCCTGCCTCGCGCCACCACCTGCTAGACATGAGCACAAGGGTTCGAGGCGAACCGAACAGGTTTGTTTTTTTTGCTTAAAGTGTTCGCCAAACAGTGTTCGAGGTTTGCCCGAACACGTTCGTGTTCGGGCCGCTGCTGCAATTTGCCCCGCGACGAACACGAACGTGTTCGAGGTTCGCCCGAACACGCCTTCACAGGCGAACGGCGAACACGTGTTTTTGCTTAAAGTGTTCGCCGAACAGTGTTCGGTTCGGCAAACGGATGTGTTGGTGTAGGGGCGAACACGAAATCCCTACCACCTGCATTGAGGTGGTTTTTGAGGCGCTTCAAAAATCACCTCAGCTAGAGCTCATGTTGTGATCACACTCACATGTTGCACTCGTCAGAGTCTATGCCCACCACTGCGCCCTCTTGCCATCCACCCTGCCTCGCACCATCCCCCTCTCTTGCGTCATCGCCACCCCTTGCACCATCCCCTGCTGCTCCCCCTCTACCCCCCACCCCCATGCCTTCCCCCATCTCCCCCTCTTCAAGAAACCCCGAGTTATGCCCCACAAACTCGCCCTCCCTAGAAAACGCCGAGTGATGCCACTCGCGCCACGTAGGCGAACAAAACTCCGCATCATCCTCCTCTCCTTCCTCTCTTTCCTCCTCCCCCTCTTCTTCCTCCTCCTCCTCCTCCTCTCCTTCCCCTTCGTCCTCTGCTCCGCCCATCCCCCTCTCTCTCCATCCCGCCCACCCTTCCCCCCTCCATTCCCCTGCCCCTTCCCCCTCCCCCTCCTCCCCAATCCACCCCTCCTCCTCTCCCTCCTCCCGTTCCTCCTCCCCAATCTCAATCCCCTCCCAGTCCATCCCACAGCTAGGCCCAGGGGAAGGCCCGGGGGAGGGCACTTCCAGAGATAGCACCTGCGCCCTCCCAGTTGCACCTCCCCCAGTTAGCACCTGCGCGCGTTCCGCCGCCCTCCCCATAGATCCTCCCACCACCTGTGACCTCGGCACTGGTGGTTCGATAAACAGCACCTCGGGTGGGTGGTGGTGTATCCTCATCTCGCCGTTTCCTACCCCTGTCTGTGGTGGTGGATGGCCAGTCATCATCTCGCTCTCCTGTGGTTCGATAAATAGCACCTCTGCTGGATGGTGAATCGTCATTTCGAACGATAGCTCCTCCTGCGTTTCTCCCCCTCCTGGGCTCACCACTCCAGCAGACCTCCTTCTAAAACTACCTGCACCAGATCTACCTCCCCCTGGGCTGACCCGTGCACCACTTGCACTGGATCTACCTCCCCCTGGGCTTACCCCTGCACCTGGACTGGATCTACCTCCCCCTGGGCTTACCCCTGCACCAGCGTCAGATCTACCTCCCCCTGGACTCGCCACGCCATTACCTCCCCCTGCTGCTCCCGGACTTGCTCCCCCACCTCCCCCTCCCCCCTCCGCCTCCCCCTCCCCCTCCCCCCGGACTAACCACAGCCGCGGCCCCTACAGAAGGAGTAGGCGGACGGCCCCCCCGCCTCCCCTTCCCCCTGCCCCCCTTCCGCCCAGGAGTTGCCACAGCAGCAGCAGTGCCGGGGGCTCTGGGGGTGGTAACCGCCATGGTGGTGAGCGGTACCATGCGGTTCCGCATGGTGTGGGACCTCTGGGTGAATAACGCGGAAGCGACTATCCCTGCTGCCACCGTGTCGGCCGGTGACAGGTCGGATGCGGCTGACGTGTCACCTCCAGCTGCAGCTGCTGCTGCCAGGTCAGCAGCCACGTCGGCACCTGAGAGATTCTGAGCTCCAGCGCGCCATCCGCGTTCTTTTCCCCTTTCTCTCCCAAATTCTCCTCCTCCTCCTCTCCCTTGCCCCCCTCCTATAGTCACACTGCTACAGTCACTGCCGTAAGATTCGGTTTGGGAAAAGGTGCTGCCAAACGTGCTGTCGAAGCTACCAGGTGGGCTCGGGGAGGAAAGCACAACTCGTCCGGACAAGGTTTGGGACCTCCGAGCCTGAAACGCAGCCTTGACTGCAGCCATTTCCCCTTCTGCTTCCCCCTCTGCTCCCCTCTCCCTCCCCCCTTCTAACCGCCCCGCTTCTTCCCCCTCCCCCTCCCCTTCCCCTTCCCCTTCTCCTTCCCCTTCCCCTTCACCTCCCCCTTCCCCGTCCCTCTCCCCGCTCCCCCCGTCCCAACCGCGCAGCTCCATGGAAGCGCTGCTGGCGGTAGCAGCGCGCACGAACCTCCGCCGGTGGCCCGCTGATCGGCCGTTGCGCGGCGCGCTGCTGCTAGAACTCCGCGCTACAGCCGCAGCAGCTGTAGCGTCGCTCGCGACTGCAGCGGCGGCCGCCGCGCTTTGATTCCTGGGTACTACAACCGTCGCGACGGCAGCAGCAGCAGCAGCGGCGCTGCCGCAGCCTCCGGGAACGACCGCGTTTGAAGCAGATCCGTTTGTGGCATATCCGCTAGTCGTAGTAATTCGGCTTTCAGGCGTCGCACTGATGGCGGTATCCGTAACGTTGTAATCGGTTGTCGATCCTGAGCTACTAACGGAGGCGCCACTAACGGAGACGCCACTAACGGAGACACCACTAACGGAGACGCCACTAACGAAGACGCCACTATCGGGGACAGTACCAGCAGACTGACGCCCCTGATACGACTGCCCCGCCGTCCCCGCACCAATCCCATTCTGCTGCAGCGCATCCCGACCGTCCGATTCTGTCCCTTTTTCATCGCCGCCGTCCGTCTGATCCACCCAAATAGCTAGCCTTCCTGCTTCCGCCGCCTCCCACACATCGTGAATTGGCGACTCAGGGAGACAGTTAGCATCCGCGCTCCGGCTCGTTATCCGCTGCACGAACTGCTTCCGCCGAGACACATACCCCTTCCGCGCATCGTCCTTCCGCGCTCCCCCTTTTCGTGCATCTTGCGCCGATCCCTGCGCTTCGCCGCGCGCCTTCACGTGCGACGCCTTCAACTGTCCGTTCCGCGGAACTTCCGCCTCCTGCGCCGCGGGCCATCCTTGCGCGTCGCCGTGCGCTTGCACTCGCGCTTCCCCCTGCTGCGCCTGCGCGCCCTGCCAGAGCGACAGTTGGCGCACCCACTCCAGGTGATGCGGGGACTTGGGGCGCAGCGCGGTGGGACCCTCGCGGAGCGGGCGCTCCGCGGAGCGCTGCTCCGCGGGGGATTTGCGCGGCTGCTCCACGGAAGACTTGCGCGGGAGGAAGGAGGGGAGCGACGTCTTGCGCTCGAGGAGGGACGAGTGACTAGGCGCGGGGCCGACGGAAGAACACGCGGGGATGGCAGACGGAAGGGCGGTCTTTGGGCGTTCTAGCGGCGCGCCGCGCTCCTCCTTGCTGCTGCTGCGGAGCAGCGGCAGCTGCCGTAAGATGCGAGGCATGGCGGACGGCTAGCCGGCAACTGACCGACGTAGTAGGAACTGCCGAACGTTATATGCGCCCGTATGGGACAATGCTACAGGCGGAGACCATTGCCGGCCTTGACCTCGATCGTATTGGCCCCGTAAATTCTCTCAACCAATCTGTCGCGCTGACTGTCATCGTGCCGGCATTACCTGTTAAGATAACAATCGCTGAACGAGCGTGTCTCAAAGCGTCTCTACGGTGACACCACCTCTCCCGCCGTTACGTTTCAATATTCTGTCCAGCGGACTTGGGAACGTTGCGGTCCAGAAGAGTTTTCTAATAGAGCTCGGCTCGTCTGGTATCAAGGTTTCAGGCATCAATCGTGTACTGATTTCCCTGAGCTCCACCTCCTTTTCCATTACTGAAACTTCATCAGACGTTCACGGATGAGCAGGCAAGGTACTTGTAGGTGTAACTAGAGCTATGGGAAGGACAGAAGCAAACAGGAGGAAAGGAGAACAGAAGAAGAAAACGGATTTGTCCGATGGAACAGTTTAATGCTGTATGTAAGAATGCGTTCTTGAACACATAGCAAGAGGCAAGTTACAGATTCATCTGTCGCACGCAAGGGATCTAAAGGTGCATATTTATCCAACGGAACAAGCTTGCCACAAAGCTAGTCGCCCACGTTCGAAAAAAAAATCGTATAGCGGGGTACCTCTCTAGAATTCAGTTGTTCGTGACAAGCAGGAATACCGACTAGGTGAGATGGTGCTGTGAGTGAGCGAAGGAACGGTCCTACTTTTGCACTGTACAGCACTGTACGTGATTTTGCGTTCCGCGGCGGCGATTCGTTATTTGCGATTTTGAGCTTGTTGGAAAACGAGAGTAATTTCGACAGTCGGGCAGTCTGGAACATTCAACTTCGTGCCCTTGTCCGTTGCCTTGAATTTGGATGGGGTGGCAGTATCTGATAAGTCCTGGATATTGTCGAGGATAATGCCATACAGTTTCAACTACCACCTGGTGCTTGTGGCCCAGAAAAGGTTCACACAGCCGTACATCAGAGTGTGCGAAATCGCCAGCGTTGATGAGTTGGCGAAAACTTTCTTCCTTCTCAGAAGTTACCAAGCCAAACAACCACTAACCAACGGCGTTGTTCTGCAGGCATTTAGGGTTCCGCACTAATTTGACCGTGGTAGCCTTCCGTGTATTTTCTAGGCGCATTCATGCTGGTTGCGTTGCGCGGATGTTGCTGCCCCGCACAACTTGTGCGGAGGCTGATGCTAGCTCCCGAGGTTGATTTGGCTGGGTGAAATTTGTGCGGACATTTGGGTGCTGTTCGCCAGCAAATCGTTTCTTCAACAGGAAACGATGGCATCAGCATCGCGACCGCATATGGAAACGGGGGCGGAACCCTCCTCCGAGGTTTGGGCGAAATACCGCCCGAGAAACTACGCGCGCCCGAAAGGCGAAATTTCTCAACCGCATCGGGAAGGTCCATCCCCACCTTCCCCCCAATGGCGCGAAATTTGCTCATCCCTGACCCTTGTGCTGCCCGCTGACCAAAAATTGCTCAACGTGGGTAAAAAAACGCAAATAAAACACACCCCGCTCAAACACAACCCCCGCTACCACGTGCTCATGCCCAGACACTGTTGGAATAACAGTTGAAAGTTAGAAACGAGAAAGAGGGTTTGCACTAGCAGGCAGTTGAGCACATATAGGAAACCCTAGATTGGGCTGTACTCACTATTGAGTACCCCACTGCAGGCTAGACAAATATAACATTCTGACACACCCCCATAGCCAAAGTGGGGTGTAATCAGCACAACAAGCAAAGCAAAAAACAAGCTCAGGGTGGATCACAAAGTCACCACACATTCTGAGCACAAGTACAGGAAGTAGCAGGTTATAGTTCACAAATACAAGCAAAACTAGAGGCTATCACAGAGGGCAAGTGAGGAGGAGAAGGCTGGACTAATAGGAAAGGAGAGAGGAGGCAACGGCGGAAGCTGCAGACACACAGGCAACAGGAGCGGCGCGCACTGTGGCTACCGGAGGCGCACCTCCAGACTACAGGAGTAACTGGCTCCGCGGCTAAGACGAGCGGCAGGAGCAACGGACCCACGGGCGACTGGCGCAGCAGCATCACTGGGCTACCGGAAGCGCACCTCCGGACTACTGGAACTGCTGGCAACACGACGGCTACTTCCCTTCAACCTCCCCCACTGTCGCACCCCCCTTTCACACACCCCCCGCTGCACCCCTAGTTTCACTCCCACACGACACCCCCCCCTATTGCCACTCCATCGTCTCCCACACACCCACCCCCCTCAGCGGCAGCTGCAGCAGTGGGAGACAGAGGAGGAGGAGGAGCAGGGGAGACCGCACACATCCGTCACCCTCATACTCACCACCCCCAAAGCCCAACACAGGGTAGGGCCGCAGCAGGGGCGGCAGCTGGGCGGGGCCGTGACGAAGACAGGGGCAGGGACGGGCAGGGCAGGGCCGGGCAGGGCCAGGGCAGGACGGCAGGGCCGGGCAGGGCCGCGACGAAGACGGGAGGGGCCGACGCGCGGCCCCCTTCTGTCGCCCGCGCCCCCCCCCCCCCCCGGGTCGCCTCGACAGGCGACGGGAATGGGGGGCCGCGCGGGCCCCCGTTGGCGCCGCTACGGGCGACGAGGGGGGGGCCGCGCACGAGCCCCCCCGGGCGACGAAACCGCCGTGCGCCCTGGGGCGCGCGACGGGCAGGGCACTGCCGCGCGCCACGGGGCGCACGACGGGCAGAGTAGGGCGTCGCGCGGCCCCCAGGGCGGCGCGACGGTCAGAAAACCGTCGCGCGCCTCGAGCGCGCGGCGGGAAGAAAAATGGCCGCGCGCCATGGGCGCGCGGCAGGCAAGCAGGCAGCGCGCGCCCGAGGCGCGCGATAGACAGAGTAGCAGCAGCGGAAGTATTGGGTGGGCCCATCCACAGGATCGACCCATGGGGGTCGACCTGCTCTGATTCCATGTTGGAATAACAGTTGAAAGTTAGAAACGAGAAAGAGGGTTTGCACTAGCAGGCAGTTGAGCACATATAGGAAACCCTAGATTGGGCTGTACTCACTATTGAGTACCCCACTGCAGGCTAGACAAATATAACATTCTGACAGACACAACTCAAGTAATGCGCGGGGGGCATTTCGAAGGTGTGTTTGGGAGGGAAAAATGGGGGGTATACGAACCCCCCTTTGTTAAACTGCAGGCTTGTTCAAGGGTTACCCTCTGAACAGCAATGCGTCGGCTGTGCCACCGCTGTGCACTTTTTTCACGGGATGACCAAGCTGACGGAGGTTAACGAACTCTAACTGACGGGATCAGGAAGGCGAGACCCACCTTCCTGATCCCGTGGTTTTTGGATATAATGGTGCTGGCGAACAGCACCTTGGCTGGTGAGGAAGCCTGGAGGAAGCCTCGTGGGGTTAATGTTGTGCGGACCAGCAAGTGGTGTTCTGTTGGCACTCGGGTTTAATGTTATTCGGACAGGCTCGGAAAGAGATGGCACACCCCGAACCTTGATAGCACAAACACTGCTTATCTCAGAAGATTTCGCGTAGCTCGATTTTCACAAAATAACGCCTACAGAGCAGGGCCAATGTGGTACGAATTGTTCAACAGATTTGGACGGAATAACGAATATACCAAGAAGCTGCGACAACATGGATTGACGATAAAATAAATGACACTGAATTACATAGTAGGCTAACCTAGCTAGGCAGAAACCTCGGGAACGCAAGGTCGGGTGCAGGTTGGGCAAAGGAAAACCGAAGGCGACGCGAGGCAGCCTCGACGTTGAAGTAAACGGCCGAACGTGCACTTCCGAGAATTGGGACCCCCATCAATGACATTAATGAATTTTCCTTAAACATGCTAACCTGAGACAAATCAAGGACTGGAAAAAAAATCCCAACGAATAATTAGACTATCATAAACATGTCAAACTGTGTTTGTATATCTGTAGGTTGTAGTGGGGTAACCTCTACTAAGTACAACACTTTAGGGTTAGACCTAGAACTTGTACTCATCTCATGCTTCTAGTCCACCATTCTTGCCTGCTATTTTTGACATGGTATTCAGAGCAGGTCCCTGCCCTGCAGCCCGCGTGCCGCCCTGCCATGCAGCCTGCGCGCTGCCCTGCCCTGCTGCCCGCGCGCCGCCCTGCCCTGCAGCCCGTGCACTGCCCTGCCATGCTGCCCGCACGCCCTGCAGCCCGCGCGCTGCCCTGCCTGCGCAGCGCTGCAGCCCTTGTGCTGCCCTGCCCTGCAGCCCGCGCGTCGCCCTGCCCTGCAGCCCGTGCGCTGTCCTGCCTTGCAGCCCGCGCGCTGTCCTGCCCTTCAGCCCGCACGCCGCCCTTCCCTGCAGCCCGCGCGCCGCCCTACCCAGCAGCCCGCGCGCCGCCCTGCCCTGCAGCCCCCGCGCTGCCCTGCCCTGCTGCCTGCACGCCCTGCAGCCCCCGCGCTGCCCTGCCTGCGCAGCCCTGCAGCCCGCACGCCACCCTGCAGCCCGCACGCCGCCCTGCCCTGCTGCCTGCGCCCTGTCCTGCAGCCCATCTTCCCTGCAGCCCGCGCTGCCCTGCCGCCCGCGTGCCTGCGCTGCCCGCGCCCTGCGCGCCTTGCTGCCCACGCACCCTTGCTGCCCACGCACCCTACTCCAGCAGTCGCTACTTCTGTTGCAACCACACCACCTGCCATTACACCGCTTACTGCTACTGCTACAGCTGCAGTTACTGCAGTCGCTTCTGACGCCCTTGTGTCACTGCTACTGACTGCCACTGCTTGTCATGGCCACTATCACAGCCGTAGTAGCGTCTGGCAGAGGACAGCAGCAGCAGTAGCGTCAGCCAGAGACTCTGTCGCCGCAGCAGCTTCGCGAGTGGGTTATTCGGCGAGGCCGCTCTGGCGCAAGAGCTTGTGACTTTGGAGGTGCTGGAGGTACTGGACAGCAGCGGCAGTCTCGTCGCCAGGAGAATCTCTCGCCACAGCAGCTTCGTGAGTGGGTTATTCAGCGAGGCCATCCTAGTGGTGGAGGTTATGGTGCTGGAGGTATTGGAGAGCAGCTGCAGCAGCGTCAGCAGGAGAGCCTCTCGCTGCAGCAGCTTTGCGAGTGGGTTTCTCAGCGACGTGTCCCTGGTAGTATAGAGGCTATTAGTCTAGGTGCCTGTGAGCCTGGTAGCACAGGTGCAGCTTCTGTGGAGGCTTTGCACACCTTCACGCTTGACTCAGGCGCGACTCGCTGCTTCTTCCGCGACTGCACCACAGTCACACCACTCACTGCACTTATCCTAGGCTCTCTGGCTGACCCCTCTGGGGGCCCGGTCTTAGCACGTGCCTCTACCGTTCTCCTGTGTCGGGCAGCCCCCTCAGGCTCCCTCCCAGTTTTGCACCTATCCTTGTTCTCTAAGAACTTGGTGAGTAACGCTGTCCTCCAGGACCAATTCGTCACTGTGACTACTCCTGGGGTTGAGCTTGTGACGATCTGTACGGACTCACCAATTTCACTCGGAGCCCTGGGTCTGCCATGTACAGACTGACTACTAAGTCTGCACAGGTAGCAGCGTCGGGTCAGTTAGCTGCGTCTTGTTCGTGTCGGCTACTCACGCACCAGACTCTCCTCTGGCACCACCGTCTTGGTCACCCCTCCCTGCCGCGCCTGCATGGCATGCACTCGCGTCTCCTTCTCTCTGGCCTCCCCATGTCCCTGCCCCCACTCCCATGCTCGCTTGCACCGCCGTGCCTTCCCTGCGTCGAGGGGCGGCAATGCGCCGCTCCTCACTCCTCGTTTCCGCCGACCACTGCTCCTCTGCAGACTCTCCACATGGACGTGTGGGGCCCAGCCCATGTCCATGGACAGGACCAAGAGCGCTTCTTTCTGTTGGTTGTTGACGACTACACACGCTACACTACGGTCTTCCCCTTGCGGAGCAAGGCGGATGTCCGCGGAGCAAGACTGGATCATCGCTGTTCGTCGCCAGCTGAGCGCGTGGTTTTAGCAGGACCTCCACGTCCTACGACTGCACTCTGACAGAGGCGGTGAGTTTTCCTCCCGCCTCCTTGAGGACTTCTGCCGTGCGGAGGGCATCGCCCAGCCGTTCACGCTTCCGACCTCCCCACACCAGAATGGGATTGCTGAGCATTGCATTGGCTCGATCATGGAGGTTGTTCGCACCTCCATGATCCATGCGGCTGCTCCCCATTTTCTGTAGTTGTTTGCGATCCGATACGCCGCGCATTAGCTCAACCTCTGGCCGCGTGTCTCTGTGCCAGAGACCTTGCCTACACAGCGTTGGACGAGGGAGGTTGGTGATGCGTCGGCGTTTCGGGTCTGGGGCGCGCTCTCCCTTGTCCGCGATACCACCGCGGGCAAGCTCTCTCCTCGCACTCTCCACTGCGTCTTCCTTGGCTTCCCCACCGACGCCCCGCCTTGGCAGTTTTACCACCCTGCCTCGCACCGCATCCTGTCCTCACAGGACGTCACCTTTGACGATTCGGTCTGCTTCTACCGTCTCCACCCGCATACGTCTTCACCACTCTCCTCACTGCCCCTCTTCCTGGTCCCAGGTCCCCCTCCAGTAGACCCCCTTCCCCCCCAGAGTCCTGCTCCCTCAGTGTGTCTCAGGTCGACCCACCCCCCTTGGTTGAGCCTTTGGAGGTCTCCTCTGACACCTCTGGCCCAGCTGAGGGGGATGGCCCCGCTGCTGACGACACGACGGCCACTCGCCGCTCCCCGCGCTTGGAGACCCCTCCTGGTTTTCCGCCTCGGCCGTCTTCGCCGCCTCCGCAGCCTGCCGCTGTGGACTCTGGCGTTGCTGGGGGTGGTGAAACCGGGGGTGCTGGCTCTGGAGGTGCTGGTCGTGAGGGTGCTGAGTCTGGGGGTGCTAGATCTGGGGGTGCTAACACTGGGGGTGCTGTGAGTCCTAATGGTGGTGGAGTCGTGGGTGCTCCTACTGTGGGTTCTGGCGGTGGATAGCAGCAGCAGTCTTGTCGACAGGAGACCCTCTTATCGCAGCGTCGACAGGAGACCCTCTTATCATAGCAGCTTCGCGACTGGGTTGTTCGGCGGGGCTGGGTTGTTGGAGCTTGGATTACTGGCGCTGGAGGTGCTGGAGGTGCTAGAGCTGGAGGTGCTAGAGGCACTGGAGGTGCTGGTGCTGGAGGTGCTGGAGCTGGAGGTGCTGGAGGTACTGAAGCTGCTGGTGCTAGAGGTACTAGAGCTGCTGGTGCTGGAGGTGCTGGAGCTAGAGGTGCTGGAGGTACTGGAGCTGCTGGTGCAGGAGGTGCTGGATTTAGAGGTGCTGGAGGTACTAGCTGCTGGGGCTGGAGGTGCTAGAGCTGGAGGTACTGGAGGTACTGGAGCTGCTGGTGCTGGAGGTGCTAGAGCTGGAGGTGCTGGAGGTACTGGAGCTGCTGGTGCTGGAGGTCCTAGAGTTGGAGGTGCTGGAGGTACTGGAGCTGCTGGTACTGGAGGTGCTAGAGCTGGTGGTGCTGGAGGTACTGGAGATGCTGGTGCTAGAGGTGCTAGAGGTGGAGGTGCTGGATGTACTGGAGCTACTGGTGCTGCAGGTGCTGGAGCCGGAGGTACTAGAGGTGCCGGAGCTGGTGGTACTGGAGGTGCTGGAGCTGGAGGTGCTGGAGCTGCTGGCGGTACGGGTACTGCGCCGCGCCGACCGTTTTTCTACCCGCAGCCGGAGTCGTCCCTGCCACCGCCTGACTTGGCACTTTGTCAGGTTCTTTAGTCTTCCGTCTTCCACTGGCCTTACTCCGCCTCTCCTATGTCCTCCGCCTGACCAGTCACAGCCTGGCTCCCCACCGCCTGCTCCGTCTCCTTACCCTGCGCAGACAGGCTCCTTGGCAGAGTGTCGTGAGCCTGAGTCTCGTCCTGCCTCCCCTGTTCGCACTGTCAATCATGCTCGACGTCCTCGTCCTCCACCTGTCCCCGGCATGCACACTATGGAACTTCAACCTTCCTCTGTTCAAGAGCATGTTGCCCTGCCGTCCCCTCCAACACAGCGTTGCTGTACGGGTGTTGCTGCATGTTGTAGCACCCGAAGAGTATTATCAACACCCATGAGATCCATCTCACCACCACCACAAGTGGCGGCTTCTTGAGGTTCCCTACACCACAAGAAAGAGAAGGGGGGAAGCGGTTAGATCAACGAAAGGGGGGGGATTAAAAAGCACGCATATATTCTAAACGGTAGGTGCCGTACCTGCAGCTGATAGTGTCTCTTGGCCCTCCTCTTCGAACCAGGTCTGGTACTGCCGGTGGACGGAGGCCTTGAAGCTCTTGTTAACTGAGATGTCGAGGGGCTGAACCTCCGTCGTACAGCCCCCTGGGATCACCACCGGGACGATGTTGAGCTCGGTGAATTTCACCTTCACGTTCTCCGTGAGGTGACTGCGGTAGGAATCTGGCACGAGCATCGAGCTCCTCGCCTACCTGTCGAACCAGGGTCTTATGAAGGGCTTGATAACACTCGTCAAGCCACTGCATGACGCCCTTGACGTCCATCCAGTCATTCGTGTGGCATGCCATGACCACATCTGCGCAATCACGTGCGGCAAGTTATTCTCGGTAAGTTAATATTATTCGAAACCAACATCAAGCACTACAAACATCTCTTACCCGGCGGGAAATCTCCCTTCGGCACCGTCTTGCGCTTGAAAAAGACCCACGGCTTGAGTTTCTCCCCGTCAGCCGTGCACGCCAACATCACGGTTATGGGCTCATTCTGGTACTGACCGAACGCCCGTTTGATCCACAGTGGTGCTGGCGGGCGTCTCCAGCCACAGCACCGTATGGTCGGCGTTGATGATCCACTGGGTTTCGATGTTGCGCTCACGACGGTTGTCACGGACGAATGGTCATAACTTCTTGCACTGCTCCGCGACATCTATGGACCAAAGGGAATGAGTGGGGAGACGCATGGGTTAGTAAATCACAAGACTCTTAGAAAATAAAAATAAAAAAATATAAGTTATTCTTACAGGCGGAGGTTTCCGGGCAACCTTCGTCTTCATGCGTGCGCTCAGATTCCACCACCGCTGAAACCGATCCGACCACCTTTGGCCCCCCTTCCACTTCACGTCGGGGTAGAGTATCTTCATGTACTCCCGTGACCACTCCTACAGACGACCGACAAAGACGGCTACTCCCTTGCGGCGCTAGTCGAGGAGCTTCGCGTACACCTTGAGCTCCATCAGCCGGTACCACGACGCTTTCCTGCGACCGTGCATGCACTTTCATGCGGCATGAGCGTCCTTGAGGACCTCCACGGATATCTTCCACTCCGTGAGACACTTGCGGTGGATGCCACTTTCGCGAGACAACGCGCGCTCCGATACCGCCACATCCAGGCGCGCGAGCCACTTCAACTTCTCTTGCGCAGTATAAGCGTGACGCTTATGCTGTGAAGGCTTGTGCCTAGAAGAGGGGGGTCAGGCATCACGGTTCTCAGAAGAAGTGTGGGGTCACTTGCGGTTCATAGGCGGATAAGACGGTATTGGTAGTTTCTCGGGGAGGCCGTCGCGCGACTAGTACTCGACGCCGTCATTGTCGTCGCCGCCCGGGGCACCCTCGGGAAACACATCGGCCACGGTGCCAGCCTCGGTGCCAGTCTCTGTGCCAGCCTCGGCGCCTTGGTCGCGCCCAGCTCGCTGTCAAACATATATGCTTAGTTATTTCTAGGCTTAGTTTATGTGTTTATAGTTGTCTAGGCTATAGTGGGTTTAGCCTTAGGGGGTACAGATTTCTCTCGACATCCTACTTGTACCCCTTCCCTTTTCCTAGTCAATCATTCTCGTCACTTATTCTAACATGGTATTAAGAGCGAAAATTTCCTAGGACCTAATCTCAATGGGCCCACCACCTACTGCCCTACTAGCCTAGGCCCCGGCCCGTCGCCCCTTGGCGTCGCCCCTAGCCCCTAGGCTCGGCCCCTTGGCCCCGTCGCCTCGGCCCCTTGGCCCCGTCGACTCCGTCGCCCCGCGCCCGGCCCGTACTTAGCCCGCGCTCGGCCCCTTGGCCCGTCGCCCCTAGCTCGGCCCCTCGGCCCCGCTGGCCCCGTCGGCCCCGTCGCCCGCGCCCGGCCCGTTCCTAGCCCCGCGATCGGCCCGTACCTAGCCTCAAGCTCGGCCCCGTGCCTAGCCCCGCGATCGGCCCGTACCCTTCCCGCGCTCGGCCCCGTTCCTAGCCCCGCGCCCGGCCCGTACCTAGCCTCGCAACCGGCCCGTACCCTGCCAGCGCCCGGCCCCGTCTCTCGTCCGCGCTCGGCCCGTACCTAGCCCAGCGCACGGCCCCAACCCTAGCCAGCGCCCGGCCCCGTACCTAGCCCGCGCTCGGCTCGTACCTAGCCCTACGCCCGGCCCGTACCTAGCCCAGCGCACGGCCCGTACCTAGCCTCGCGCCCGGCCCCGTACCTAGCCCCGCGCCCGGCCCCATCCCGCGCCCAGCGCCCTGCCCCGTACCTGCCCAGCGCCCGGCCCCGTACCTGCCCAGCGCCTGGCCCCGTACCTGCCCAGCGCCCGGCCCTGTACCTGCTCAGCGCCCGGCCCAGTACCTGCCCAGCGCCTGGCCCCGTACCTGTTTGGCCCCGCGGCCCCCAGGCCCCTTGTTTGGCCCCTCGGCCCCCCTAGGCCCCCCGGCCCCTTGTTTGGCCCCGCGGCCCCTAGGCCCCTCGGCCCCACCTCATAGCCCGGGGCCCGCCCCCCCCGGCCCCTTGTTTGGCCCCTCGGCCCCCTAGGCCTCTCGGCGCCCCTAGGCCCCCCGGCCCCTTGTTTGGCCCCGCGGCCCCTAGGCCCCTCGGCCCCACCTCACAGCACGGCGCCCGGCCCCCCCGGCCCCTTGTTTGGCCCCTCGGCCCCCTAGGCCCCTCGGCCCCCCTAGGCCCCCTGGCCCCTTGTTTGGCCCCGCAGCCCCTAGGCTCCTCGGCCCCACCTCACAGCATGCCGCCCGGCCCCCCCTGGGCCCCTTGTTTGGCCCCTCGGCCCCCTAGGCCCCTCGGCCCCCCTAGGCCCCCCCGGCCCCTTGTTTGGCCCCGCGGCCCCTCGGCTCCTCGGCCCCACCTCACTGCACGGCGGCCGGCCCCCCCCCGACCCCTTGTTTGGCCCATCGGCCCCCTAGGCCTCTCGGCCCCCCTAGGCCCCCCGGCCCCTTGTTTGGCCCCGCGGCCCCTAGGCTCCTCGGCCCCACCTCACAGCACGGCGCCCGCCCCCCCCCGGCCCCTTGTTTGGCCCCTCGGCCCCACCTCAGAGCCCTGCGCCCGGCCCCCTGTTTGGCCCCTCGGCCCCTATGGCGTCGCTTCGAGTTCTCCCGTTCGACCCGGAGGGCAGACCTGTAGCGTTTGACACGTGGCACGACGATCTGCAACTGTACCTACTGAGTGACAGTCGGGACAGTGTCTCACTGTTTGACCACGTGTTCGGTGCCGCTCCAGCCCCTCCCGCCACAGCTGACGTTTTGACTCGTTCCCAGTGGCTGTCTCGTGACGCTACTGCCCGCTTGGCCATTCGCAACCACCTGCCCGCAACCGAATGTGCTCACTTTGGCGAGCACAGGACAGCACAGGCCTTGTACGACGCTGTCGTTGCTCGCTACTCCTCCCCTGCCACTGCTGCTATTGGGAGGCTGCTACAGCCCTACCTGTTCCCTGAGCTGTCGGCTTTTGCCACAGTAGCGGACCTGGTTACCCACATACGCACTAGCGACGCTCGCTACCGCGCTACCGTCCCTGCTGAGTTCCTTCCCACGAACCAACCCCCCATGTTCATCACCCTCTACTTCATAGTCATTCGCCTCCCTGACTCCCTTCGCTCTGTCAGGGACCACTTCCTCACCCTCGACCCCACTTCCCTCACTGTTGACCTCCTCGAGCAGCATCTCCTCGCAGCCGAGACTAGTGCAGTTGCTGTAGGTGCTGCTCGTGGCACCCCGCGCTCACCCTTCTTTGAGGGGTGCTCCCCCTCCCCCCTTTCATCCTCCTTCGCCTCTGCTGCTGCTGCAGACGTCTCTGTTCCTGAGGACGTCGGTGCTGCTTCGACTAGTACGAAGCGCCGCAACAGCAAGGGCAAGGGTGGCCGGGGTAGTGGAGGAGGCAGCGGTGGTGGTGGAGGTGGCAGTGGGCGTGGTAGTGGGGGCAGCGGTAGAGGAGGCGGAGGCGGTGGAGGTGGTGGCGGTGGTGGGACCGGTGGCGGAGGTGGAGGCTCTGGTGGCGGCGGTGGAGGCAGCGGAGGGAGTGGCGGCAGTGGAGGCGGTGGGACCAGTGGTGGTCGGTCTGGACCTCAGCGTGGAGGCCCTGGTGGTGGTCGGGGCCAGCAGCAGCAGCGTCGGAGCGATACTCTGACGCCCCAGCAGCTCCGTGAGTGGTTGGTTCAGCGTGGGGCGGGTGAGGGTAGTGAGACCTGCCCGTATGTCATTCGCACGGGTGCCCGTGCGGGTAGGACATGCGGGAGGTTTCACACTGAGCGCCGCTGCTTTGCCCGCCTTGATGACGCCTGGCGCACTGAGTTTGGTGATGACGTCGAGCGCCCTCGCTGGGCGGAGTTGCTTAGGTCGGGAGTTGCTATCTTTGACCTAGACTTTGATGTTATTATCTCTGCCATGTATGCTTTGTCTTTTAGTGCTGAGGGTGACTGTTACTGGTGTGTGCCGCCTGACCCACGTATAGCCGCTGCTGCTCTAGGTGCTAGTGCGTCTGGTACTCCCCCTGGTACTGCGCCTGCTGAGGCCCTGCACACCTTCACGTTGGACTCCGGCGCCTCGCGCTGCTTCTTTCGTGATAGCACCACTCTCACTCCTCTTCCTGCACCTCTTCCCGTCAGAATGGCTGACCCCTCTGGGGGCCCGGTCGTTGCTAGTTCCTCCACTGTCCTCCCGTGTCCGGCGGTTCCGTCGGGCTCACTGTCAGGTCTTCACCTCCCCTCGTTCTCTACGAACTTGGTGAGTACCGCTGCCCTTCAGGATGCGATGGTCACTACCACCACTCCTGGGGGTCAGCGTGTGTCGATCTGCACGTGCATACGGACGGGGCGTCACCTGGCTACGTTCACTCCTCAGGTCGCTGCGTCTGCTCAGGTGTCCGCGTCAGGTCAGGTAGCCGCCTCTTGCTCATGTCGCCTCCTGTCGCACCAGACTCTTCTTTGGCACCACCGCCTGGGTCACCCCTCCCTGCCACGCCTTCGTGGCATGCACTCCCGTCTCCTTGTCTTTGGTCTCCCCATGTCTCTGCCTCCCCTGCCGCCCTCGCCTGCCCCGCCCTGTCTTCCTTGCGTCGAGGGGCGGCAGCGCGCCGCTCCTCACTCCTCCTCGTTTCCCCCGACGACTGATTCCCTGCAGACCCTCCACATGGACGTGTGGGGCCCAGCCCGCGTCAGTGGACAGGGCCGTGAGCGCTACTTTCTGCTGGTAGTTTATGACTACACGCGGTACACCATAGTCTTCCCCTTGTGCAGCAAGGGTGAAGTCTCTGCTGTCTTGATCCCTTGGATCCGCACAGTCCGTCTCCAGCTGCGCGAGCGGTTCGGCCAGGACCTTCCTGTCCTGCGTCTGCACTCTGACAGAGGTGGTGAGTTCTCCTCCGACCTCTTGCGGGACTTCTGTCGTGGGGAGGGCATTCTCCAGTCGTTCACACTTCCGGACTCCCCTCAGCAAAATGGGATTGCTGAGTGCCGCATTGGCTTAGTCATGGAGGTCGCTCGTACCTCCATGATCCATGCGGCCGCTCCCCATTTTCTGTGGCCGTTTGCGGTCCGGTATGCTGCGCATCAGCTCAACCTTTGGCCCCGTGTCTCCTTGCCGGAGACCTCGCCCACACTGCGTTGGACGGGGAAGGTTGACGATGCGTCGGTGTTCCGGGTCTGGGGTTCTCGTGCCTTTGTTCGCGATACGTCCGCGGACAAGCTCTCCGCCCGCGCCATTCCCTGCTTTTTCCTTGGCTTTGTCCCTGACGCGCCTGGCTGGCAGTTTTACCACCCCACCTCGCGCCGTGTCCTCCCTTCTCAGGACGTCACGTTCGACGAGTCGGTTCCCTTCTACCGTCTCTTCCCTTACCGCTCTGCCCCTTCCCCGCCCCCGCCGCTCTTCCTTGCTCCCGGTCCACCTCCGGTAGACCCCCTTCCGCCCCAGGGTCCTGCTCCCTCGGGAGTGTCTCAGGTAGACCCTCTCCCTAGTACTGCGCCTGTTCAGGTAGCTGTCGTCTCAGGTGCTGCTCCAGGTGCTGCGTCTGGGGGTGCTGCGTCTGGGGGTGCGGAGCTGGGGGGTGCGGGGTCTGAGGGTGCTGGGTTTGGGGGTGCTGAGCCTGAGGGTGTTGAGCCTGGGGGTGCTGAGTCGGAGGGTGCGGAGCCTGGGGGTGCTGAGTCGGAAGGTGCGGAGTCTGGGGGTGCTGAGCCTCGGGGTGCTGCTTCGTCTGGAGGTCCTGCTGGTGCTTCACCGCGACTGTCCTCGCAGCAGCTACGTGAGTGGCTTGTTCAGCGCCCGCACCGCCGGAGTGGAGCTCCTGTGGCTGGCGAGCCTGGAGACGCTGGAGCTGGAGGTGCTGCTGTTACTACTGGAGCTGGAGACCCTATGGAGCCTGGAGCAGCTGGCGCCGGAGGCACTGGAGCTGGTGTAGCTAGAGTTGGAGGCCCTGGCGCAGGAGGCGCTGGAGCTGCAGGAGCTGAAGCTGTTGACCCTGGAGCTGGAGGTGCTGGAGGTGTTGGTGCAACCCTACGGTTTGCATTCGGCTTGTTGTCCGTGTGCGTGAATGCGTGTGTGCATGGAATGGTATGAGGGCATGAAATAATATATATTCAATGCTTACAATAGTGTGTGAATGATGAGGCATGATTTTGAATGTGTGTGTCGAGTCAATAGCGAGTTATCGCTAGTCGCGTGTCACGTCGTCGTTTGCGTGTCGTGTGCGGTTTTCTATTTTGTCGTGTGTGGAACGTTCGGCATGTCGCAGGTGTGCTCAGCAGACTTCCAAGAACTCAAGGAAGAATTTACCTTGAAGAACCAGAGCCTAGGTTTCAAGAATCAAGTGATTTCGAAGCTCTCCAAAAGGGTAAACTTTAAGATAGTGAGAATAGTTGCATTACTTTGTGTAGTGTAACATTTCTCTTGGTGTAGGCCCTTGTGGAGGGTAGTTTCGAGACCCTTCGTGGTTGGGGACAGTGTGGCACTGTTCAACATCACTGTACCTCGGCTCTTGGGGTTTGTAGGAGCTGGGAGTCATTCCCAACTCGTAACTCTTCCTAATTTGTGTTCTAAGTCTATAGTGACTGCCATAGTGCCGTTCGTTCAAACCGACGTTGCGTCCTCAATACTTGCTGAAATCGTGTGATTTAAATTGCCTATTGTAGGCGACGTTAAGACGCTCCAGATCCAATTTGAATCAAGTCATTTTCTGCTGTGAGCACAACGCTATCAACGTTTCAAGCAGCTATGCAGAAATCCGACTGTGCACTCTATCTTTCGTTTTAGGCACATTCAAGCCTATTGTGACTATAACAAGTGGTATCAGAGCCCCTTGGAGCAGTTTCGACAATGGCTGGACCTGAGGAAAGGGGTGGCAGAGGTGCTGGTGGCAGTGGAGAAGCTCAATCTCAAGGCCAACCCCGTGATTCAGCCATGGCGCCCGTGCAACCAAGTCTTGGCCCACCTAGGGATGAACCTAGGGTGTTAGGGCTTGACAAGTTCAACGGCGACAACTTTGCTGAATGGTCCTTCTAGATGGAGAACATCTTTGACCACGATGACCTGCTGGAGGTGATGGAAGGAACGGAGAAGCGCCCCGAGAACGACCCGGAGAAGAGCCCGTGGGTGCGGAAGAGCGCATAAGGCTATCTTCTACTTGGGCAAGCGTTGGGGAGCAGCCAGATCCGTCACATCAAGCCATTCCAGCGTGAACCAGAGAAGGGACCAAAGGCATGGGCTGCTCTCAAGGGTATACATGCTCCTGCATCAGCGGGGTAGCGGTGGTGTTGGAACGGCAAATGGCGGCACTACGAATTGAAGAAGATGAAGTTGTTGAAGAAGGGGTGCAGAAATTCTTCGACTTGTTGACGCGGCTTGAGGGAGCTGATTTGAACCACAGTGAGCTCCAAAAGAAGACCAAGTTGCTGGCCTTACTCCCAGAGTCATGGTCCTCGCTCATCATCAACCTCAATCGTGACTTGCCCCGCCTCTCGCTCGAAGACGTGAAGCGAGCGATCCTTCAAGAGGATTTCCGCCGCCGTGAGTTGGCGAGTGCGGATGGCGCCGGGGCAGCAAGCATCGGCCGAGGGTATGGCCGTGGAAGAGGCAGAGGACGAGGGGGAAGCAGATTTGGCAGCAACAACTTCAGTGGAGGCCGCGGGAGTGGTGGATACGGCAGCGACAACAAGAGCTACGGACGCGGTCGCGGCCGATTCGACGGCGAGTGCCACTATTGTCACAAGAGCGGACATATGTGGCGCGATTGCTACAAGCTCCCTGATGGATGGACTCCTGCTCAAGGCCAAGAGGATAGAGGAGCAGGAGGAGGGAGAGGAAGAGGCCGTGGAGGCCGTGGCGGTCGCGGAGGTGGTGCTGCATGTATGAAGAGTGCCGGCAACGAGAGCGAGTCGAGGGACGATCGCTTTCCGGGTCAATTCTTCTTCGTGTCCACGCAAGCATCGGCTGGTCCAGAGAAGGATGAAGGCTTTGAGGAGCCAGCAGCTGTGGGGAAGGTGACCCTACACTCCCTGGACTATTGGGTGATCGATAGCGGCGCTACCTATAGCATGACACCTCGTGCGGACTTGCTCACCGAACTTGAGCTGTCACCGGTGAAGCATGTGACATCGGCTTTGGGGCAGCAAGCAGAGGTGAAAGGCATGGGCAAGGCCATGTTCAAGGGTGCTGATGGGAAGATGGTGGGCCTCAAGAACGTGCTTTGGGTGCCCAACCCTGCTGCCAACCTGATTTCTGTGCGGCGGTTGCAAAAGGCCGGCATGGACACGAGCTTGAAGGGAGCTAAGACCTACACCGCGAGGCTTGGCGAGCGGATTTTTTGGGACCTTCACGAGGATAGGGATGTCTACAATGAGATGTGGCAAATCCCTGTGGTCCCCATGCCTAAGGAGAGGCAAGTGGCAGCAAGCATCAGCACCAAGGGTGAAGCGGTTGGTAGCGGCGATGGCGCGAACGGTCGCGCTAAGGAGATTGACTCCAAGAAGTGCAATCTTGGAGGGACCAGCAAGTTCGGTGAACATGAGGAGAGTGGTGCAGCAGCTTAGAAGCAGCACAAGGGTGAGGAGAACCCCAAGGAAGCATCGGAGGAGGACTACGGAGAGAGCATGTGGGGCACTATTGCGAGTGCGGCATTCTCCAATCCGACTTCGGCCACGGGGGAGTTTGATTGGCTCACCTTGCATCGGGGAATGGGGCATGCCGCCCTACCCATCTTGCAACAGCTAGTGAAGAATGAGATGGTTGCTGGCATACGTGTGAAGGGGGAGCCCGATGAGGTACTTGGCTGCCCGACGTGTATGCAAGCCAAGTTCACCCGTTACCCGTTCTCTAGTTCGGAGGCAACGGCTAAGGCACCACTTGATGAGGTCGTGATGGACGTGGTGGGCACCCTGAAGCTTGGAGCTGCTGGAGCTGAGTACTTTCTCACCATTGTGGACGTCTACACTCGCATGACTTGGGTGTACGTGCTGTCCAAGAAGAGTGACGTGGCTGAAACGGTGAAGACCGATTGGTTGCCGATGGTGGAGCGGCAACAAGACCGGTTAGTGAAGGCAATTCGCACCGATCGAGGAGGAGAGTTCCTGAGCAAAGAGTTCTCATTGTGGCTGAAGAAGAATGGCATAAGGCACTCCCTTACCATGCCATACTCCCCTGCAATGAACGGCATCGCCGAGCGAGCGAACCGGACAATCACGGAGACGGCGCGTGGGTTGCTCATTGAAGCTGGGCTACCCGAATATTTCTGGCCTGATGCGGTGCGGAGTGCGTGTGTGGCCAAGAACAGAGCCTTGACTCATGTGGGAGCATACAAATGGGTGCCCTATGTCGAGTGGCTAGGAAGGAAGCCAAAGGTGGATATGCTTCGGGTGTTCGGGTGCATGTGCATGGCGCTCGTGCCTAAGCATCTTCGGCACAACAAGCTTGGTGCCAAGGCGGTGTGGGCCGTGCACTTGGGCATGGCTCAAAACAGCAAGGGATGGCTTCTTTGGGACCCATTCACCAAGAAGTTCTTGGTGAGCAGGGACTGCAAGTTCATGGAGAACTTCATGTACAAGGATTGGAAGGCGGAGAATGAGGCGAATATAGGCGTGCGGTTTGGGGAGGTGAAGAGTTCCGGTTTGGAGCATGTGGAGCTTCCTTTGGAGCTGAGCAGCGGCAGCACAACCACAAGGCAATCCTCCCTTGTGAATGGGGGAGAGGAGGCCAATGATGCAGAGGAAGAAGAGGAGGAGGTGCAGCAAGTGAGCGAGCGTGCACCGTCACTCCCTTCCTGTACTACGAGTGCTCCACGGATTCGAGCCACCCCGCAGCAACGCGAAGGCCTTCATGTCCCTGCAGCTGAGGAGGAAGGAAGGGGGAAGAGGAGAATCCAAGCCCCTAATAGGCTGACCTATGATGCATTGGGAAGGCCAGCCAAGTCAGCTCTGGCCGGAGCGGCACTTATAGTTGGAGATGACGAGGAGAGTGACTACGACGAGTGTGCCTTCGTGTTCTTCTCTCCGGTGGAGATGCCGGGAGAACCAGCAACTCTCAAGGAGGCCTTGGAGAGTAGTGATGCTGAGGAGTGGAAGAAGGCAATGGAGAGTGAGCTGAAAAGCATTGAGGAGAACGGTACGTGGGAATTGGTGGAGCTACCGGAGGGGCGTAAGGCGCAGCCAGAGGGGTTTGATGATGGTAGTGGCAGAGTTTTGAAGCTGAAAAAGGCCCTTTATGGACTGAAGCAGGCCCCTAGGTAGTGGTATTTGAAGTTGCGAGGAGTTTTGGAGGAGATCGGCTTCACTCCCTCAACGGCTGATCACTAATTGTTCATGCTTGGCGAGGGGGAGCAGAGGAGGTTCATGGTGGTTTATGTGGATGACATCCTCATTTTCTCACCCTCCTCTAACCTTGTGAAGGAGGTGATGCTAAAGCTTCAAGACAAGTTCAAGTGCAAGGCCCTTGGTGACGTGAGCTTCTACCTTGGGCTCCACATCGAACGAGATGTGGAGAAGCGGTGCATGCGGGTGCATCAACGGAAGTACCTAGAGGCATTGGCTGCCAACTTTGGGCAGAGTGAAGGCCATGTGGCTACACCCTTTCCCTCTGGGTTCAAGTGTGTGAAGGGACCAGAGGAGGAGAGCGTTGGTGAAGAGGAGAGGCGCCGTTTTCACTCGTTGGTGGGCAGCTTCATGTACGCGGCGGTAAACACCCGATCGGACATCTCGTTTGCTACCGGACAGTTGGCTAGGGTTGTTCAATGCCCTAACGAGGAGCAGGTAGCAGCTGGAATGAGGGTGGCCAAGTATCTTGGCCAAACACCGACCGTTGGGCTACAATACTCGGCGGCGGCGCAAAGGCGCCAAAAGGGCGCGGATGGTGTTGAACCCGGGCGTTTGTTCCTCACCGCATTCTCGGATGCTTCTTTTGCATGTGTTGGTGGAGGCCCAACTGCTTGGGAGAGCAAGAAGCAGGTGGATCAAGCATTGAGCTCGGTGGAGTCTGAGTACATGGCACTCTTCCGTGCCGTACGGGAGATTGTGTGGCAGCGGCGTTTGTTGGCCGAATTGGGGGAGGAGCAGCAAGGATCTACCCCACTCTACTGTGACAGCCAAGGTGCCATTGCTCTTGCTAAGAACCCTGTGTTGCATGGCCTCACCAAGCACATGAGGGTGAAGTGGCATTGGACGAGGAGCATGGTGGCCGCGGGTGAAGTTGAGTTGCACTATGTGAAGACGACAAGGCAGCCAGCTGACATGATGACCAAGAGGCTGGTGGAGCAGCAGCATTGGAAGTGTTGCAAGCTGGCTGGGATGGCTCTGAACTGAGAGAGCAAGATCCTAAGGCCAACAATCCGAGGGGGAGTTTGTTGGTGCAACCCTACGGTTTGCATTCGGCTTGTTGTCCGTGTGCGTGAATGCGTGTGTGCATGGAATGGTACGAGGGCATGAAATAATATATATTTCATGCTTACAATAGTGTGTGAATGATGAGGCATGATTTTGAATGTGTGTGTCGAGTCAATAGCGAGTTATCGCTAGTCGCGTGTCACGTCGTCGTTTGCGTGTCGTGTGCGGTTTTCTATTTTGTCGTGTGTGGAATGTTCGGCGTGTCGCATGTGTGCGCAGCAGACTTCCAAGAACTCAAGGAAGAATTTACCTTGAAGAACCAGAGCCTAGGTTTCAAGAATCAAGTGATTTCGAAGCTCTCCAAAAGGGTAAACTTTAAGATAGTGAGAATAGTTGCATTACTTTGTGTAGTGTAACATTTCTCTTGGTGTAGGCCCTTGTGGAGGGTAGTTTCGAGACCCTTCGTGGTTGAGGACAGTGTGGCACTGTTCAACATCACTGTACCTTGGCTCTTGGGGTTTGTAGGAACTGGGAGTCATTCCCAACTCGTAACTCTTCCTAATTTGTGTTCTAAGTCTATAGTGGCTGCCATAGTGCCGTTCGTTCAAACCGACGTTGCGTCCTCAATACTTGCTGAAATCGTGTGATTTAAATTGCCTGTTGTAGGCAACGTTAAGACGCTCAAGATCCAATTTGAATCAAGTCATTTTCTGCTGTGGGCACAACGCTATCAACGTTTCAAGCAGCTATGCAGAAATCCGTCTGTGCACTCTATCTTTCGTTTTAGGCACATTCAAGCCTATTGTGACTATAACAGGAGGCACTGTGCGGCTGCGCCCGTACTTCGTTCCCCTGCTTCAGCAGGTTCTTGGTGTCCTGTCTTCTACTAATCTTCCTCCTCCCTTCCTCTGTCCACCGCCTGACCAGTCGCTGCCGCCGTTACAGCCATCCTTCCCACTGCCAATTCCCTCTCCTTACACTGAGCAGTCCGGAGGTCTTACAGAGCGTCGTGAGCCTGCGTCTCGTCCTGTCTTGCCTGTTCGCACTGCTCGTCGCGCTCCTCGTTCGCGTCCTCCTCCTGTCCCGGGCACGCACACTATGGCACTCCGTCCTTCCTCGGTTCCACTGCGTGTTCCTCTGCCTCCTCCTCCTGAGTCCTCTCTTCCTGAGGCCCCTGACCCTGAGTCTGACCAAGCGCGTGCTGCCAGTCCCACTGTCGCTCGTCTCCTTGCCACTGCTATCACTGACCCTTCCTTTGAGTCTGCTGCTGCTTCTGCTCTCGTTGCTGAGCTGCTTGACTTTGCTGCTGCCTGCCGTCTCGACTACGCCTCTGCTCTAGTTGGCACGGACGTCCTTGAGGACAGGCAGGAGGAATTTGAGTGTCTTGCAGCTGCTGTACCTCGTTTCGCTTCCTTGCTGCTTGCCCCTGAGGGAGACCCGGATGCACCAGACATCCCGACCCCGCGCTCTTACGCAGAGGCGATTACTGGTCCTTACTCCTCTCAGTGGCAGGCAGCTATGGATGCCGAGATGGCATCCTGGAAGTCCACGGGCACTTACGTCGACGAGGTTCCCCCACCTGGGGTGAACATAGTCGATGGCATGTAGAACTTCAGGGTGAAGCGGCCGCCGGGTTCTCCGCCTGCATTCAAGGCGCGTTACGTTGCTCGAGGTCTCAGTCAGCGACAGGGAGTTGACTACTTCCAGACCTTCTCCCCCATCCCGAAGATGACTACTCTTCGGATGTTGCTGCACGTAGCTGCTCAGCGTGACTACGAGTTACACTCCCTGGACTTCAGTACAGCCTTCCTGCAGGGCAGCCTGCACGAGGAGATCTGGCTGCACCGACCACCTGGTTTCACTGGGTCATTTCCTACGGGTACCCAGTGGAGCCTCCGCCGGCCAGTCTACGGTCTCCGTCAGGCGCCTCGCGAGTGGCACGACACACTCAGGACTACACTTGCGGCTCTTGGGTTTGTTCCTTCTACAGCAGACCCGTCGCTGTTTCTACGCACCGACACCTCGCTGCCGCCCTTCTACGTCCTAGTGTACGTCGACGACCTCGTCTTTGCCACGGCTGACACTGAGGCACTGACCCTAGTGAAGTTCGAGCTGCAGAAGAGACATACCTGCACTGACCTGGGTGAACTGCACAGCTACCTTGGCCTGCAGATCACCCGGGACAGAGCACGGCGCACCATCACACTGACTCAGTCACACATGGTGCACCAGGTCCTTCAGCGCTTCGGCTTCGAGTACTCCTTGCCACAGCTCACTCCTCTGTCTACCAGCCACTCGCTCTCAGCTCCACCTTCGGACGAGTCCGTAGAGCCGAGTGGTCCGTACCCAGAGCTTGTGGGTTGCCTCATGTACCTGATGACTTGCACACGACCTGACCTCGCGTACCCTCTCAGCCTTGTGTCAGGAGCACAGACTGGAGCACAGAACGAAGCACATCGCTCTGCGATACTTCCTTTCTCGAGAGTTGCAGCAGCGTGGTCAGCTTCGTCTAGCGTACGTGGCCACTCGGGCCAACACTGCTGATGTCTTCACCAAGGCACTTCCGCCTGGTGACTATCAGCGCTTTGTTACTGTGTTAGGCCTTGTGCCTACTTTGCCTCACTTACTTACTGCCTGACTCTCCCTGTACAGTGATCTATCTATATACCTGCATGCTTGCACTTGTTAGGGTTTGATCACTGTATTGTTTGTTCTCTTTATATAACTCGGCGTGTGAACTGGCCTTGTGGCCCTTTGCTTGTGCTCGGACTGTGTGGTGACTTTGTGATCCACCCTGAGCTTGCTTTGCTTTGCTTCTTCTCTTGACTGGTCTTGTGACCATTGCTTGTTCTGGCTATCCCCCACTTTGCCTATGGGGGTGTGTCAAACATATATGCTTAGTTATATCTAGGCTTAGTTTATGTGTTTATAGTTGTCTAGGCTATAGTGGGTTTAGCCTTAGGGGGTACAGATTTCTCTCAACATCCTACTTGTAGCCCTTCCCTTTTCCTAGTCAATCATTCTCGTCACTTATTCTAACACTCGCCACTCCTCGTCGGCGCCGGTCACATTGTCGTCAGCGCCCACAGCAAATTCGTCCCACATGCAATCTTCGGGTTTGCCCCAACGTGGTGTCGGCGCAGGAGCTTCTATGTACTCATATGGGGGCTTGTTGTTGTCCGGTTCCGAGAGGTACTCGTCGAACATCGATTGGAGCAGGAGCATAAGCATGGGACGATTGTTCATGTGTTATGGAGCCAACGGATTCGGAGGAGCAGGAGGCTCAGTAGGAATAGGAGGAGCTCTTGAGAACTATGCGCAACAGAATGATATGACTAGGAAAGCAAGGCAGTACAAATATGAAACCCTAACTGAGTTGTACTCACTAAAGAGCACCTCACTGCAGCCTATGAAAAATAATAACATTTAACACACCCCCATAGGCTAAGTAAGGGGCATCAAAGCAAGCAGGGTGAACAAACGGTCACAAGACCAGTCAAGACAAGAAGCAAAGCAAGCTCAGGGTGGATCTCAAGGACACCACACAAATTCCGAGCACAAGTAAGCGACCAGAAGGCCAGTTCAAGAGAGCACAATATATATAAAGCCAATGACAAGCAAAACACGCAACAAGAGCAACACTACAGCAGCCGTAGGTCTACCTCAACAAGCCCTAGCTGCACACAGAACCTGTGGTGGTCACCAGGCGCCAAGGCCTTGGTGAAGACATCGACAGTGTTGGCCTCTGAGGCCACAAAGTCCAAGCGAGCCTGGCCGCATCGCTGTAGCTCTCGCAGGAGAAAGTAGCTCACGTCAATATGCGTCACTCTGCTCTCCAGTCGAGGCTCTCGACACAGGAGGATCATGGCCTTGTTGTCAGCGTACAAGGTCACTGCAGAGCGAGGCAGCCCACCAAGGTCAGTGAGCAAGAAGGTCAACCAGCGAAGCTCCTGTGCCGCCATGGCACCAGCGTAGATCTCTGCCTCTGCACAGGACGAAGCCATAGACGACGACCGTGTAGATCTCCACGACACAGCACCAGCACCCTGACTGAAGCAGTAACCCTGAGTCAAACGCCGAGTCTCCACGTCGTCAGCGTAGGAAGAGTCGCAGTGATCGGTCAACACAACTAGCTGTGTCCATCCAAGCACAAGCCCCATGCCTGATGTAATCGCCAGGTACTTCGCCACCCTCACAGCAGCTGTCCAATGAACAGGATGGTGTCTCCCAGTCACAACAAAGCGAGAGAGTACACCGAGGGGAAAGGCGAGGTCCGGCCGAGTACAAGTCTTCAGGTACATGAGTCAGCCCACGAGCTCTGCATAGGGACCACTAGACTCAAAGGGCTCGTCGGGAAAAGGGCCGGTGAGTCGGTGGTCAACGGCAAGAGGAGTGGGCTGTGTGGTGGAGAACTGAAACCCGAACTGCCGAAGGAGCTGTTGCACCATGTGTGAATGAGTCAGTGTGATGGTGCGAGCGGCTCTGTCCCTAGTGATCTGCAGGCCAAGGTAGTGCTGCAGTTCACCTAGGTGAGTGCACGTGTGTCTCTTCGGCAGTTCGGACTTCACCTTAGCCAGAGCTGCCCTGTCAGCTGTAGCAAAGACCAAGTCATCGACGTAAACTAGTATGAAGAAAGGACTGGAACCAGTGCGAACAAACAGTGACGGGTCGGCAGAGGAAGGACGAAACCCAAGGTCACAAAGCGTGGAGCGAAGAGTGTCGTGCCACTCACGGGGCGACTTGCGGAGACCGTAGTCTGGTCGCCTCAGGCTCCACTGGGTCCCAGGTGGGAAGGTGTCAGTGAAGCCAGGAGGACGACGCAACCAGATCTCCTCGTGTAGGCGGCCCTAGAGAAACGCAGTGGAGAAGTCGAGGGAGTGCAGCTCGTAGTCTCGCTGTGCTGCTACGTGCAGTAACACCCAAAGAGTAGTCATCTTCGGGGTCGGGGCGAAGGTCTGGAAGAAGTCAACTCCCTCACGCTGAATGAAACCCCTAGCCACGTAGCGTGCCTTGAACACAGGCGGTGAACTAGGCGGCCGCTTCACCTTGAAGAGCCACATGCCATCGACAACGTTTGCCCTGGGAGGGGGAACTGCGTCGACGTAAGTGCCTATGGATCTCCAAGATGCTAACTCTGAGTCCATAGCCACTTTCCACTGAGAAGCCCACTCCCCTGACACTGCCTCACGGTACGTGCGAGGTGTCGATATGTCAAGGGCGTTGGGGTCTCCCTCAAGGGAAAGCAGCATGGCGCAGAGAGAGGGAGAAGCGGCTGCTAAGAACTCCAGCTCAAACTGCCTGTCCTCTAGGCCGTCACAGCCAAGGGCAGACTCACCCTCGACGGACAGAGGATGGAGAGGTGGAGCAGCCACCACACGCGTGGCGTAGTCAAGACGGCGGGTGGAATCAAAATCAGCGATAGCGGCAGTAAGAGCCAAGACAGACGACTGAGAGGCACGAGGGTCGGTGACAAGAGTGGCGAGAACACGGGAGACAACAGGGTGAGCAGCATGGTAGTAGTCAGTGATAGGGTGAGAGGAAACGGTGAGAGACGACTCAAGAGGTGAGGGGAGAATAGACATAGGCGGAGAACAACGAGGAATAGAAGAAAACAAGATAGTGCGGAGGTCGGCAAGTGGAGACGAGGGCCGAGCACGCGGAGGACAATGACAAGTCCAGTCGTGCGGGACAACAGGAGGAGACGACTATGACTGAGGAGGAGAGAAAACAGCCAAAGTCGAGTCTGGAGGAGGAAACGTAGGACCGTACGCAGTAGGAGACTGGGAGTGGACAGGAGGAGAGGAAGTAAGACCAAGGGCCCGAAGGCCATTCACTGGAGGGAACAGCTGCTGCACAAGTGGTGGCTGCGGCGGCTGCTGCTGGTGCTGCTTTTGGTCCAACTGCTGCAGCTCCTGCCTCTCCTGCTCCAACCGCTCCTGCTCCTTGCGCTCAAGCCGGCGAAGAGCCAGGAAACGTGTGTCGTAGCGGTGGGGAGGCGCAGTAGGCGTGCCTCCAGCTCGTGTCTCCTCAGTACTAGCTCCTACAGCGCCAGCACCTCCTTCTCTAGCATCCCTAGAACTAGCTCCACTGTCTCCAGTACCTCCAGGTCCAGTACCCCCAGAACTAGCGCCACCAGCGCCAGCACCTCCAGCTCCAGCACCCCCAGAACTAGCACCTCCAGTGCCAGGACCTTTAGCTCTGGCACCCCCAGAACTAGCGCCACCAGCACTAGCACCTCCAGCTCCAGCACCCCCAGAACTAGCACCGCCAGTGCCAACACCTCCAGCTCCAACACCTCTCAAACGAGCGCCCCCAGACCGAGTACCGCCAGTGGCAGTACCTCCAGCTCCAGCACCAACCGAGTCCACAGTAACCTGTTGCGGGAGTGCCGAAGGCTGTTGAGGGGACTGTGAGGAGGAATGCGGGGATGGAGATGCTACTTGACGCTCGACCGAGGGTAGAGGGGTAGCGTGAGACACACCTGACGGGGCAGGACCAAGTTGGGGCGGGGGGACCGGAGGAGCGGGACCAGGGGGAGGAGAGGGTGCGAGGAAGAAGGGGGGAGGGGGAACCGGGAGACCTGGACAGGGGTACTGGGTGTAGTAGGACACTGACTCGTCAAACCGGACGTCACGAGAGTCTAGGAACTGGTGGAGGGGCGGATGGAAAAAGGAGTAGTCGCGAGAGCCCATCGAGAAACCAAGGAAGACACAGGGGATGGCGCGACCCGAGAGCTTTTCCGCAAGGGTGTCGCGGACGAGCGTAAGGTCGACCCAACTACAGAGGACCCGGTCCAAAGACGGGTCAGTGAAACCTCTGGCCACGAGACACGTGGCTGGAGGTTCAGCTAGTGCATGGCATAGCGAAGCGCGTAGGGCCATAGAAAATGGGGCGCATAGGCATGGATCATGGACGTGCGGGCGATGTTCATGACCAAGCCAATGCGGTGCTCAGCAACCCCATTCTGCTGTGGGGACTCCGGCAGCATCCAGGATTGTCTGATGCCCTGCTCGCCGCAGAACCCGGCAAGGACGCCGGAGCAAAACTCACCTCCACGGTCGGAGCGGAGACAACGGACACGACTACCACGAGTGCCCTCAGTGGCCAGAAGCCACCAGATCAGCGTAGAAGTCAGCTCGGACTTCTTCACGAGAGGAAACACCGTGGTGTACCTGGAGTAGTCGTCAACGACCACTAGAAAGTAGCGCTCCCTCTCAGGTCCCAGCGTAGGCATCCAGGTGGAGAGTCTTGAAGGGAGCAGTTGCCGGACAAAGGGAGGAGGACTACGGAGTGGCGCGTAGGCGGCCGGCGACGCAAGGAGTGCAAGGTGGAGCAAGCGAGGGAGGGAGCGACAAAAAGACGCGCGGGAGACTTGAGACAAGACTGTAACTGGCCATGCTGCGGAGGCGGGGGAGAGACGGGTGGCCAAGGCGGTGGTGCCTCAAGACGGTCGGGTAGGCTAGGGACCGACAGGAGCAAGACGCAGCAACCTGACCAAAAACCACTGCCTGACTAGACACAACAACCAGACTAGACACCAAGACCGGAGGAGACGCAGTGACCTGAGCAGAGGAAGCAACTGGGGAGCGCTCGGTGTGGAGAACGTAGAGACCGGAGTGGGGCTCCTTGATGAACGTGGCCAGAACAGCACATTTAGTAGCGTCTGTGCAGACCGCAGTCCTCCCACCCCCCACAAGGTAATGGTGATCCCCCTGTCCCAGAGGTATCCAACACCCACCAATTTCCGAGTGAACGAAGGGACGAGGAGGCTGCGTAGGACACCAGAGGGGACCACAGGGCAAGGGAGGGTGGTGGAGCTACGCGCAACGGCTGGTCCTGAAGAAGGATCAACCATAGCTACCGGAACTGGAGCAAGGAGTGGTGTGAGGGTCGTGTGGTTACGGAAGAAACACTGCGACGCGTCAGAGTCCAGCGTGAAAGACATGGACGCCTCACCCGGAGGCGTGCCAGGTCCGGAGGCTACACAAGCACCTAGAGCAAAAACACAAGCACCTAGACTAGAGAGGCACAGGTCTACACTAACAGGAGGCAAGCATCCTAGACTACGAACACACGAGCACACAGATCCGTTAGAACTATAGTCAACATCTACATAGAAAGCATACTAACGAGCATCGTCCATAGAAAGTTCAAATACAGGAATCTTACGGGCTAGTAGGCGAGCCCAGCACGGGGTGGTCACCTCAGGACCCCAGCGTGCACGGTAGAGGTCGTCGAGGCGGCGGAAGCACCGCGCCGCAGAGTGGTCGTCGCGGCCGCAAACACAGGGACTGCCCGGTCCGGTGACGCACCAGTGGTCGCAGGGACTGGTGTTGCGCCGCAGGGGGCGCGGGGCCCAGCTGGTAGTGCTGCTGCTGCGGCTAGTACTCCTGGGTCCTCCAGGTCCCCACTGTGGCAGAGGGCCCCAGTGGTGCTGTGGACCCCACTGCAGTGGGGGTCCCCACGACTGAAATTGCTGTGGTGCCTGCCACTGTTGCTGTCCTTGCTGGTGCTGCTGTCTCTGCTGTGGCTGCTGCTGCTGTGGCTGCTGCTACTGGGGCCCCGCACCACCGCCGGTCGAACCTCCCCCAACAGGTGGGTCAGCACCACCTCCAGGGCTCCCTCCGCCAAGTGCACCACCGTCGCCGCCACCACCGCCAACTCCTCCACTGCCGCCACCCCCCTTATCCCCTTTCTTGCCGCCTTTCTTGCCGGCATGAGGATGCGGCTGAGGGAGGCAGAGAAAGGGGTGGAATAGCGTGCAGAAATAGCATCATAAACCCCCTTCGTAGTCTCCACCAAGTCGAAGTGAGCGGCCTCAGTCGGTGGAAGGAGCTCTGATGGCGCGAGTGCAGCCGCAATGTCACGGGAGTCCCAAATGTCCCGTGCCAAGACGAGACGATTGTAAACCGCCTACGCCTCTGGAGTTGGGGGGGGCTCAGCAAGTAGGGGCTCGAGACGCTGGGGTGCCTAGAGGGCGCCGGACGCGTGGGCGTACATGGTGGCGCCATCCTAGCGCTGATTGGTGAGGTAGCGCTGAGTCTGGCGGAGCCAGGTGCCAAACTCTATCGAGCGGCCTTCCACGTCAAAACGAAGGCGGCGGGATGACTCCATAGTGGAGGCTAGGCTAGAGAAGGCTGGAGCACAGAGCAAACCGAACACGGAGAAAAAAATCCTAGGACTAGGAGGGCCAGTGAAAGGCTAGGGTAAAGAAGCATGAGCCAGGAGCACAGTTTCTCGCTAACCTAGGCTACTGGGGAGAGTAAGCGGCTGCCAGGCGCAAAAAGGAATCCCAAGAGCGGGTGGAATGGTTGGGGAGGGGAGGGGAGCTCTCCGGTAGGAGTGTGCGTGCTCCGGCATAGGGCAGGGCGCGAGGCTGGGTTAGGGCGCGGGCTGCATGCAGGGCGCGAGCAGGGCTAGGCGCGGGCTGGGCACGGATAGGGCTCCAGGCAAGGCGCAGGTAGGGCTAGGGCGCGGGCTATAGGGGCGCGGAGGTGGGGAAGCGCGGGCAGGCATGAGGGCAGAGCGCGGAGGCACGCAAAAGGAGGGTACAGAGGCCTGGAGACGAGGACGCGTTATATAAAGAGGCCTGTATGGCCTTCTCCCGCGCCCTCCGCGTTCCCCACCACACATTCCGAGCACAAGTAAAGGCCATAAGGCCAGTTCACATGCACTATACAAAAGAGAACAAACAGTACAGTGATCATACCCTAGCAAGTGTAAGCATGCAGGTATATATAGAGATCACAATACAAGCAAAGTCACGCAGTGAGCAAGTGAGGCAAAGTAGGTACAAGGCCTAAAATAGTACAGAAACGCCGATGATCACCAGAATGAAGTGCCTTGGTGAATACATCAGCACTGTTGGCCCAAATGGCCATGTAAGCAAGACGAAGCTGACCACACTGCTGCAACTCTCGAGCAAGGAAGTAACGCATAGCGATGTGCTTCTTTCTGTGCTCCTGTTTGTGCTCCTGACACAAGGCAATAATGGCCTTGTTGTCTACGTACAGCACTGGAGAAGAACGAGGCCGCCCTCCCAAGTCGGTCAGCAGGTAGGTGAGCCAGTGTAACTCCTGTGCAGCCATGGCCCCTGAGTAAATCTCAGCCTCACAGCTGGAACTAAGAACAGAAGACGAGCGGGTAGACCGCCAAGAAACAGAGCCGGAGGCAAGGCTGAAAGTGTAACCCTGTGACGACTGCTGTTTAGCAAAGTCGTCAACCCAAGAAGCCTCTGCGTGTCTAGTGAGGACAACTGGACCCCGTCCTCCAAGCACGAGCCCCATGCCTGACGTACTGCACAAGTATCGCAACACCCTCTTAGCGGCTTCCCAGTGCTCTAGTCGATTTCTCCCGGGCGCAACGTAGCGTGCTAGGATGCTAAGAGGGTAGGCAAGGTCAGGTCGAGTGCAGGTCATCAGGTACATGAGGCAGCTCACAAGCTCTGGATACAGGCCACTCGGCTCTACAGACTCGTCCGAAGGTGGAGCTGAAAGCGAGTGGCCGGTAGGCAGAGGAGTGGACTGTGGCGAGGAGTACTGGAAGTCGAAGCGCTGAAGGACCTGTTGCACCATGTGTGACTGATTCGAGGTAATGGTGTGCCGTGCTCTGTCCCGGGTGATCTGCAAGCCAAGATAGCTGCGCAGCTCACCCAAGTTAGTGCAGATATGTCTAATCTGCAGCTCTGACTTCACAAGGGCCAGTGCCTCAGTGTCAGCAGTGGAAAAGTCCAAGTCGTCGACGTACACGAGGACGTAGAAAGGCGGCAGCGAAGTGTCGGTGCGCATAATTAACGATGGGTCAGCAGTCGAAGGGGAAAATCCAAGAGCCGCAAGCGTCGTCCTCGGTGTGTCGTGCCACTCATGAGGCGCCTAGCGGAGACCGTAGACTGGCCGCCGGAGGCTTCACTGGGTACCTGCAGGGAACGACTCAGTGAAGCCAGGTGGGCGGCGCAACCAGATCTCCTCGTGCAGGCTGCCCTGCAAGAAAGCTGTGCTGAAGTCAAGAGAGTGCATCTCGTAGTCACGCTGAGCTGCGACGTGTAGCAACACCCAAAGAGTGGTCATCTTCGGGGTAGGGAAGAAGGTCTGGAAGAAGTCAACTCCCTGTCGCTGACTGAAGCCTCGTGCAACGTAACGAGCCTTGAAGACAGGCGGAGAACCCGGCGGCCGCTTCACCCTGAAAATCCACATGCCATCGACTATGTTCACCCAAGAAGGGGGAACTGCGTTGACGTAGGTGCCTGTGGACTTCCAGGATGCCATCTCGGCGTCGATGGCTGTCTGCCACTGAGAGGAGTAGGGACCCTTGATCGCTTCTGCGTAAGAGCGCGGGGTCGGGAGGTCTGGTGCATCCGGGTCTCCCTCATCTGCAAGCAGCATGGCCAAGAGATGAGGTACAGCAGCTGCAAGACACTCAAACTCCTTCTGCCTGTCCTCAAGGACGTCCGTGCCAAGGGCACAATCACCCCCGACGGACGGAGGATAGTCAGACTTAGACTCAGCAACAAGATTAGTGGCTTAGTCGAGACAACAGGCAGCAGCAAAGTCAACAAGCTCAGCAACTAGGGCAGACGCAGCAGTGGACTCAAAAGAAGGGTGAGTGACAACAGTGGCGAGAAGACGAGTGACAGTAGGACTGGCAGCGTGAGCTAGGTCAGACTCTGGGTCAGGAACGGCATGAAGAGAGGACGCAGGAGGAGGCGGCAGAGGAACGCGCAGTGGAAGATAGTAAGGACGAAGTGCCATAACGTGAGTGTTGGGGACAAGAAGAGAACGCGGACGAGGAACTCGACGACTAGTGCGAACAGCGCGAAAAGGCGAGGCAGGACGAGACTCAGGCTCACGACGCTCTGTAAAAGAGTTTGTGTACTGAGCATAAGGAGATGGAGCAGGCAGTGGGGATTCTTGACGTAACTGTGGCTGCGACTGGCAAGCGGTGGACTGAGTAAGCTAGGAGGAAGGCCAGTAGAAGACGGGAGACTAAGAACCTGGCGAAGGACCGAGTCAGGTGGCGGCAGAGACGACGGTGGCGGCGGAACGAAAAACCGGCGCTGCTGCACAGCGCCTCCAGCACCAGTACCGCCAGACGCAGCACCCCTAGCGCCAGCACCTCCAGCTCCAGGGTAAACAACTCCAGCGCCTCCAGCGCCAGGGTCTCCAGCTCTAGCTCCAACGCCGCCAGCGCCAGTGCCTCCAGCTCTAGAGCCTCCAGCTCCAGCGCCTCCAGCTCCAACGCCTCCAGCTCCAGCGCCTCCAACTCCACCAGCCCCGGCAGTTCCAGTACCCCTTGTACGAGCACCTCCAGGACCAGCAGCTCCAGCACCTCCGGGACCTCCAGCTCCAGCAAGAACTCCAGCACCTCCAAGACTAGTAGCTCCAGCACCTCCAGCTCCAGTGCCTCCAGCGGCAGAGTCTTTAGCTCCAGCAGCTCCATTCCGAAGGAGTGTGCGCCGAGCAAACCTCTCGCGCAGCTGCTGCGGGGAGAGAGGCTCCGGTCGGGGAGACAGTCGTGGCGAGGCACCCGCAGGATCTCAAGAAGAAGCAGTACCCCTAGGCTCAGCACCCCTACAATCCGCACCCCCAGACTCAGCACCCCCAGGCTCCGCACCCCCAGGCTCCGCACCCTCAGGCTCCGCACCCGCGGGCTCAGTACCCCTAGGCTCCGCACCCCCAAGCTCAGCACCCCCAGACCCCGCACCCTCAGACTCAGCACCCCCAAGCTCTGCACCCGCAGGCTCATCACCCCCAGGCTCCGCACGTGCAGACCTAGCACCCCCAGACGCAGCACCTCTAGCAGCACCTGAGTCTAGAGCGACCTCAACAGGCACAGTACCAGGGAGTGGATCTACCTGAGACACACGTGAGGGAGCAGGACCCTGAGGGGGGAGGGGGTCTACCGGAGGGGGACCTGAAGCAAGGAAGAGCGGCGGGGGTGGGAGAGGGGCAGAATGGTAGGGGAAGAGACGGTAAAAGGGAACCGACTCGTCAAACGTGACGTCCTGAGAGGGGAGGACACGGCACGAGGTGGGGTGGTAAAACTGCCAGCCAGACGCGTCAGGGGGAAAGACAAGGAAGACACAGGGAATAGCGTGGGCGGAGAGCTTGTCCGCGGTCGTATTGCGAACAAAGGCACAAGAGCCCCAGACGCGGAACATCAAAGCATACCAGACCGCAAACGGCCACAGAAAATGGGGAGCAACTTCCATGACTAAGCCAATGCGGCGCTCAGGAATCCCATTTTGCTGGGAGGCCGAAAGCGTGAACGAGTGGGTGATGCCCTCCATACGACAAAAGTCCCACAAGAGAATGGAGGAGAACTCACCACCTCTGTCAGAGTGCAGACGCAAGACTGGAAGGTCCTGGCGGAACCGCTCGCGGAGATGGAGACGGATTGCGCGGATCCAAGGGATCAAGACATCAAGGACCTCACCCTTGCTGCGCAAGGGGAAGAACGTAGTGTAACGTGTGTAGTCGTCAACAACCAGCAGAAAGTAGCGCTCGATGTCCTGTCCACTGACGCTGGCTGGGCCCCACACGTCCATGTGGAAAGTCTGCAGGGGAGCAATCGTCGAGGAAAACGAGGAGGAGTGAGGAGCGGCGCGCTGCTGCCCCTCGACACAAGGAAGGCAGGGCGGAGCAGGCGAGGGCGGGGGTGGAGGTAGAGACCTGGGAAGACCAGAAAGAAGGAGGCGGGAGTGCATGCCACGAAGGCATGGCAGGGAGGGGTGACCAAGGCGGTGGTGCCTTAGGAGAGTTTGGTGCGACAGGAGGCGACACGAGCAGGGGGGTGCTACCGGACCTGACGCGGACACCTGGGCAGACGTTGCTACCTGAGGAGGCTCGGTAACCAGTGTGTGCAGACTCGATCCAGGCCGACGGGTGAAGGTGGCCAGGTGACGGCCCGTCCGTGTACACGTGCATATCGACACACGCTGACCCCCAGGAGTGGTGGTAGTGACCATCGCATCCTGGAGGGCAGCGGTACTCACCAAGTTCGTAGAGAACGAGGGGAGGTGAAGACCTGAGAGTGAGCCAGACGGAACCGCCGGACACGGGAGGACAGTGGAGGAACGGGCAAGAACTGGGCCCCCTGAGGGGTCAGCCAGTCTGACCGGAACAGGTGAAGGGAGTGGAGTGAGGGTGGTACTGTCGCGAAAGAAACAGTGGGAATCATCTGAGTCAAGCGTAAAGGTGTGCTAGGCCTCAGTAGGCGCAGTACTAGGGAGAGTAGACTCACTAGCACCTTGAGCAGCAGCCTCTATATCTGGGTCGCGCGGCACACACAGGTACGAGTCACCCTCAGCACTAACAAACATGGCATACATAGCTGCCAGGATAGCATCATAGTCAAGAGCAAAGATATCAACTCGAGACCTAAGCAGCTCTGCCCAGCGGGGGCGCTCAGCCTCGTCACCAAACTCTGCTCGCCAAGCGTCGTCTAGGCGGGAGAAGCAACGGTGCTGAGTGTGAGGCTTCCCGCATGTCTGACCAGCACGGTCACCCGTGCGAATGACATACGGGCAGCTAACACTACCCCTAGACACCCCACGCTGAGCAAACCACTCACAAAGATGCTGGGGTGAAGGGGTCTCGCTTCGACGCTGCTGCTGCGGCCTCTGGCCACCGCCAAAACCTCCCCTCAGAACAGCTCCACCCCGACTGCCACCAATCCCACTACTGCCACTACCGCCACCCCCACCGCTGCCACCACCGCCGCCACCAAAGCCCCAACTCCCGCCACCACTCCCACTGCTGCCACCACCTCCGCTACCTCCACCACCCCCACTGTCGCCCCCACCACCACCCCCGAGTCTTCAGCAAGGCGAGTGACTATGAAGTAGAGAGTGATGTACATCGAGGGCGGGTTCCTCTCAAGGAACTCTGCTGGGAGGGCAGCGCGGTAGCGAGCGTCGCTAGTGCGAAGGTGGGTAACGAGGTCCTCTACCGTGGTAAAGGCGGACAGCTCGGGAAACAGGTAGGGCAGTAGAAGACGGCCTAGCGCAGCATCGTAATGTGCAACTACAGCGTCGTACAGTGCATTAGCAGTCTTGTGCTGTCCGAAGTGAGCGCGTTCGGCTAACGGCAGGTGGTTGCAAATGGCTAAGCGCGTAGCAGCGGCACGGGTAAGCCACTGTGAGCGAGTCGCACTGTCAGCTGTGGCAGGAGGGGCGAGAGAGGCTCCAGACGTGTGGTCAAACAACGAAACGCTGTGTCTAGAATCGCTCAGTAGGTACAGCTGTAAGTCATCGAGCCACGTATCGAACTGGATCGAACGGCCCTCATGATCGAAAGTGAGTACAGTGTGAGAAGCCATAGCAGGTAGAGCAGGGTGGCTCAATCACTAGGGAAGCGAGCAGTGCAGGGCAGGGCGGCGCACAGCAGGACGGGCAGTAGCCGGGTGGCGCAAGCAGAAGGGTGGGCAGGAGCCAGGCGGCGCAAGCAGCAAGGCAGGCACGCTGGCTGAAAAAGGGATGGCAAGCGGGCTGCAGAGGGCGGCGAGCGAGCCGCAAGAGGCGGCGAGCGGGCTGCAGGGGGGGCGAGCGGGCCGCAGGCAGGCGGCAAGGGGGCTATAGGGGCGGCGAGCTGGCTGCAAACGGGCGGCAAGTGGGCTGCAGGGGCGGCGAGCGGGCCGCAGGCAGGCGGCGAGCGGGCGGCAGGGGCGGCGAGCGGGTCGCAAGCAAGCGGCGAGCGGGCGGCAGGGGCGGTGAGCGAGCTGCAGGCATGCTGCGAGCGGGCTGCAGGGGCGGCGAGCGGGCCGCAAGCAGGCAGCAAGCCCATAAGGGGTACAACCCAATTAGGGTTAGTACTTGTCCCCAACTCTTTCATAGTTCATTCATCCTTGTTCAATATTCTGACATGGTTTCATAGCAGGTCCTCCGCTATGAAACCATGTCAGAATGTTATAGTGCTTATATTTATGTATGCTATAGTGGGGTAGCCCATAAGGGGTACAACCCAATTAGGGTTAGTACTTGTACCCAACTCTTTCATAATTCATTCATCCTTGTTCAATATTCTGACATGGTTTCATAGCAGGTCCTCCGCTAGGACCGTTTTCCTTGGGCCCACCACAGCGCTACCCCGCTAGCCGCCCTCTGCAGCCCTCAAGCTGCCCCTACTGCCTGTCGCGACCCTTAGGCACCTAGGCTTGTCGCCCTAGGCCCGTTGCCCTACGGCCCGTCGCCCCTAGGCCCCGTCGCCCTCGGCCCCGTCGCCCCTCGGCCCTTCGCCCTAGGCCCCGTCGCCCCGCGGCACGTCGCCCCTAGGCCCCATCGCCCTCGGCCCCGTCGCCCCTCGGCCCTTCGCCCTTGGCGCCGTCGCCCCTAGGCCCCGTCGCCCTAGGCCCCGTCGCCCTGCGGCCCGTCGCCCTAGGCCCCGTCGCCCGTAGCCCGTCGCCACTGGCCCCGCGACCCGTCGCCTGTCGTTCTTGGCCCCGTGGCCCGTCGCCCCTAGGCCCCGCGGCCCGTCGCCCCTAGGCCCCGCGGCCCGTCGTCCTTAGGCCCCGCGGCCCGTCGCCCCTTGGCCCCGCGGCCCATCGTCCTTAGGCCACCCCCTGAGGCCCGTTGCTCCTGGCCCCGCGGCCCGTCGCCCCTAGGCCCCCGGCCCCTCGGCCCTTCGTTCCTGGCCCCGCAGCCCGTCGCCCCTAGGCCCCCCCCCCTTCCCCCCGGCCCCTTGGTCCGTCGTTCCTGGCCCCGCGGCCCGTCGCCCCTAGGCCCCAGGCCTCGCGGCCTGTCGCTCCTGGCCCCCCGGCCCGTTTCCTGCATGCTTCTGCTGCTACTACTGCTGCTGCTGCTGCTGCTGGTGCTGTTGCTGCCTGACCTGTGCTCGTTGCTCCCCGCACTGTGTGCTGCGCCGCTATGGCTTCTCTTCGAGTTCTCGCGTTCGGTCATGAGGGCAGACTGATTCAGTTTGACACGTGGCTTGACGACGTGCAGCTGTACCTACTGAGCGATTCTAAGGACAGTGTTTCGCTGTTTTACCTCGCGTCAGGCACCGCTACTGCCCCTCCCGCCACAGCTGACAGTGCGACTCGCTCACAGTGGCTTACTCGCGATGCTGCTGCCCGCTTAGCCATTCGCAACCACCTGCCGTTAGCCGAATGCGCTCACTTCGGACAGCACAGGACATCACAGGCACTGTACGACGCTGTAGTCGCTCGCTACTCCTCGCCTGCCACTGCTGCTCTAGGCCGTCTGCTTCTGCCCTACATGTTCCCCGAGCTGTCCGCCTTTGCCACGGTAGAGGACCTTGTTTCCCACCTCCGCACTAGCGACGCTCGCTACCGCGCCACCGTCCCTACTGAGTTCCTTGACAGGAACTCCCTCCGATGTTCATCACTCTCTACTTCATAGTCACCCGCCTCCCTGACTCTCTTCGCTCTATCAGGAACCACTTTCTCTCACTTGACCGCACCTCCCTCACTGTTGACCTACTCGAGGAGCACCTCCTAGCAGCTGAGACTAGTGCAGTTGCTGTAGGTGCTGCTCGTGGCACTCCCCGCACGCTCTTCTTTGAGGGGTGCTCCCCCTCCCCCCTTGCCCCCTCCTACGCCTCTGCTGCTGCTGCAGACGTCCCTGATGCTGAGGACGTCGGGGCTGCTTCTGCTAGTGCGAAGCGCCGCAGCGGCAAGGGCAAGGGTGGCAGGAGTGGTGGCGGTGGCAGCGGGGGTGGTGGTGGGGGCAGCAGTGGAGGTGGTGGAGGCAGAGGAGGTGCTGGCAGCGGTGGGAGTGGTGGCGTGAGTGGGGGCTCTGGGGGTGGTGGTAGCTGCCCGTATGTCATTCGCACGGGTGACCATGCTGGTCAGACATGCGGGAGGTTTCACACTCAGCACCGCTGCTTCTCCCGCCTCGACGACGCTTGGCGTGCTGAGTTTTGTGATGAGGCTAAGCGCCCTCACTGGGCAGAGCTGCTTAGGTCTGGGGTTGCTATCTTTGATCTATACTTTGATGCTATTCTTACTGCTATGTATGCATTGTCTGTTAGTGCTGAGGGTGTCTATTACCGGTGTGTGCCGCCTGACCCAGATATAGCGGCTGCTGCTCTAGGTGCTAGTGAGTCTGCTCTCCCTGGTACTGCGCCTACTGAGGCCTTGCACACCTTCACGCTGGACTCAGGTTCCTCACGCTGTTTCTTTCGTAACAGCACCACCCTCACTCCTCTCTCTGCACCTGTCCCGGTTCGACTGGGTGACCCCTAGGGGGGCCCAGACGTTGCCCGTTCCTCCACTGTTCTCCCGTGTCTGGCGGTTCCGTCCGGCTCACTGTCAGGTCTTCACCTCCCCTCGTTCTCTACGAACTTGGTGAGTATAGCTGCCCTCCAGGATTCGTTGGTCACTAAGACCACTCCTGGGGGTCAGGGGTGTCGATCTGCACGTGCACACGGACGGGCCGTCACCTGGCCACGTTCACTCGTCGGCCAGGGTCGATTCTGTACACACTGGCTACCGAGTCTCCTCAGGTAGCTGCGTCTGCCCAGGTGTCCGCGTCGGGTCAGGTTGCACCCCCTTTGCTCGTGTCGCCTCCTGTCGCACAAGACTCTTCTCTGGCACCACCGCCTTGGTCACCCCTCCTTGCCAAACCTGCGTGGCATGCACTTTTGTCTCCTTGTCTCTGGTCTTCCTACGTCTCTGCCTCCCCTCCCGCCCTCGCCTGCTCCGCCCTGCCTTCCTTGCGTCGAAGGGCGGCAGTGCGCCGCTCCTCACTCCTCCTTGTTTCCCCTGACGACTGCTCCCCTGCAGACTCTCCACATGGACGTGTGGGGCCCAGCCCGCGTCCGTGGACAGGGCCGCGAGCGCTACTTTCTGCTGGTTGTTGACGACTACATGCGTTATAACACGGTCTTCCCCTTGCGCAACAAGGGTGAGGTCCTTAACGTTCTGATCTAGCGGGAGACCCTATGGAGCCTGGAGCTGCTGGAGCTGGAGGCCCTGGCGCGAGAGGCGCTGGAGCTGGAGGAGCTAGAGCTGTTGACCTTGGAGCTGTAGTTGCTGGAGCTGGGGGTGCTGGCGGTACTGGTGCTGGAGGCACTGTGCGGCCGCGACCATTCTTCGTTCCCTTGCTTGAGCAGTTTCTTGGTGTCCCGTCTTCTACCAGCCATACTCCTCCCCTACTGTGTCCACCGCCTGACCAGGCACAGTCGCTGTTACAGCCAGCCTCCCCACTTCCTGCTCCTTCCCCTTACACTGAGCAGTTCGGCGGTCTAACAGAGCGTCGTAAGCATGCGTCTCGTCCTGTCTCGCCTGTTCGCACTGCTCGTCGCGTTCCTCGTTCGTGTCCTCCTCCTGTCCCTGGCATGCACGCTATGGCACTCCATCCTTCCTCTGTTCCACTACGTGTTCCTCTGCCGCCTCGTGAGTCCTCTCTTCCTGCTGTCCCTGACCCTAGGTCTGACCTTGTGCGTGCTGCCAGTCCTACTGTCTCTTGTCTCCTCGCTACTGCTGTCACTGACCCTTCTTTTGAGTCAGCTGCTGCGTTTGCCCTCGTTGCTGAGCTACTTGACTTTGCTGCTGCCTCTCGTCTAGACTACGCCACTTCTCTTGTTGCTGAGTCTGCATTTGCCAATCCTCCGTCCGTCGGGGGTGAGTGTGCTCTTGGCACGGATGTCCTTGAGGACATGCAGGAGGACTTTGAGTGTCTTGCAGCTGCTGTACCTCGTTTCGCTTCCATGCTGCTTGCCCCTAAGGGAGACCCGGATGCACCAGACATCCCGACCCCGCGCTCTTACGCAGAGGCGATTACTGGTCCTTACTCCTCTCAGTGGCAGGCAGCCATGGATGCCGAGATGGCATCCTGGAAGTCCACAGGCACCTACATCGACGCAGTTCCCCCGTCTCGGGCGAACATAGTCGACGGCATGTGGATTTTCAGGGTGAAGTAGCCGCCGGGTTCTCCGCTTGCCTTCAAGGCGCGTTGAATACTTCCAGACCTTCTCCCCCACCCCAAAGATGACCACTCTTCGGGTGTTGCTGCACGTCGCTGCTCAGCGTGACTACGAGCTTCACTCTCTTGACTTCAGCACAGCTTTCTTGCAGGGCACCCTGCATGAGGAGATCTGGCTGCGCCGCCCACCTGGTTTCACTGGGTCGTTTCCTGCAGGTACCCAGTGGAGCCTCCGCCGGCCAGTCTACGGTCTGCGCCAGGCGCCTCGCGAGTGGCACGACACACTGAGGACTACACTCGCGGCTCTTTGGTCTGCTCGTTCTACTGCTGACCCGTCGCTGTTTCTACGCACCGACACCTCGCTGCCGCCGTTCTATGTCCTCGTGTACGTCGACGACCTCGTCTTTGCCACTGCTGACACTGAGGCACTGACCCTTGTGAAGTCAGAGCTGCAGAAGAGACACACCTGCACTGACCTGGGTGAACTGCGCAGCTATCTTGGCTTGCAGATCACCAAGGACAAAGCACGGCACACCATCACCCTGACTCAGTCACACATGGTGCATCAGGTCCTTCAGTGCTTCGGCTTCCAGTTCTCCTTGCCACAGCCCACTCCTCTGTCTACCAGCCACTCGCTCTCAGCTCCACCTTCGGACGAGTCCGTAGAGCCGAGTGGTCCGTACCCAGAGCTTGTGGGTTGCCTCATGTACCTGATGACTTGCACACGACCTGACCTCGCGTACCCTCTTAGCCTCCTAGCTCGCTACGTGGCTCCCGGTAGGCACCGACAGGTGCACTGGGATGCTGCAAAAATGGTACTACGTTACTTGTGCAGTACGTCGGGCATGTGGCTCGTGCTTGGAGAACGGGGTCCAGTTGTCCTCACCGGTCACGCAGACGCTTCCTGGGTTGACGACTCAGCTACACAGCGGTCGTCACAGGGTTACACTTTCAGCCTTGGCTCTGGCTCTGTTTCGTGGCGGTCTACCCGCTCGTCTTTGGTTCTTAGCTCCAGTTGTGAGGTTGAGATCTACGCTGGGGCCATGGCTGCACAGGAGTTACGCTGGCTCACCTACCTGCTGACTGACTTGGGAGAGCAACCTCATTCGCCTCCAGTTCTGTACGTAGAAAACAAGGCCATGATTGCCTTGTGTCAGGAGCACAGACTGGAGCACCGAACGAAGCACATCGCTCTGCGATACTTCCTTGCTCGAGAGTAGCAGCAGTGTGGCCAGCTTCGTCTTGCGTACGTGGCCAATAGGGCCAACAGTGCTGATATATTCACCAAGGCACTTCCGCCTGGTGATCATCAGTGCTTCTCTACTGTGTTAGGCCTTGTGCCTACTTTGCCTCACTTGCCTACTGCGTGACTCTGCTTGTACTGTGATCTAGATATATACCTGCATGCTTACACTTGCTAGGGTATGATCACTGTATTGTTTGTTCTCTTTATATCACTCTGCATGTCAACTGGCCTTGTGACCCTTTGCTTGTGCTCGGACTGTGTGGTGACTTTGTGATCCACCCTGAGCTTGCTTTGCTTTTGTTGACTGGTCTTGTGACCACTTGTTCTTCCCCATTTTGCCTATGGGGGTGTGTCAGAATGTTATAGTGCTTACATTTGTGTAGGTCATAGTGGGGAGTCCATAAGGGGTACAACCCAATTAGGGTTAGTACTTGTACCCAACTCTTTCATAGTTCATTCATCCTTGTTCATTATTCTGATAGCAACCTACCCGTTACTGTAGAGGCGATGCAACCTGATTGGTCAAAGCTGCACTCACTGCAAAAACTTCAACTTTCTTGACTCGGAAATTTGGGACTCGAGGTCCCCTAACACACGTCCCCCCCGGCAAAAAAACAAGTGTTGCAGCGAAACAGACAAGCCACTGCGCTCGACTTTTGAGTTCACAACCCCCACCCACCAGCGCCCAACTTGCGCAAGATTAGTAATCTTGCGCAATTTGGGCCACGAGCTTGGTTGCTGCCAGCACATACTGAGCTGCCTAGAGCACAATCAGGGTAAAAAATATACGTACACTGTGTTGGAAACACATAGTTGGCGCTTCTAAAGTATCAAAGTAATAACACGAACGAAGCAGACTACAGTGATGCAACAAGCGAGTCAACCAAGGAGGTTAACAAAACGTAATAGCTGGAAGTTACGCGAAGGTCAAAGGTCAGCGACCCTTGACTCGACGAAATGCAGCGTGACAGCAAGGACAAACAACTGACTCGGTATTGAGCAGTTGCCCGAGTCGTTAGTGTATCGAGCCGCAACAGCAAAACAGTTAGTTGCACCTTTTCGTATTCCTTGTAATCTTATAAAAGACCCTATATTACCTTGCTATAATCAATCTCTTGCTCTCACACACTAGTGCAAGGTGGTTCGACAAGATTACTATACGCTTCCGCAATTACAACATCTCTACCCAAATTCTTAGCCTTGAAAAGATCCTAAGGGCTTGTTTTTCAGCCCAACATGGTATGAGAGCCTCCAAGGCAAGATCAACTACTCAAACTCCTACAACAGCACAAGACATGGCAACTCAGAAGGAGAGGAGTTCCTCCAACGGATCTCCCGGCACTACTCCTACTCCACCTCCAGCCTCTGGCCTACAGACAGAGGAAGGCACAGCAACAAGACCAGCTGTGAAGTCTACTGAAACTCCTGTGAATCAAACAACAGGCTTCAACCTAAGCATGATGGAGATTTTTTTCTCCTTCATGTCCTTCTACGAGCAACACCAGCAAACAGCACCTGCACAATCAAACAACAGCAACAACAAAAACGATGTCACACCCATGAGTCTCGACGGCTCATCCTATGCGCGCCGAAACCAGCAACAACCTACTTTCGCTCCGTACGAGCCCCAACACGGCTCCATCAGCTTCATGCCACACCAGCCTTCACCTGGACAAGAGAAGACACTGGACGCGCTTCACATGTTTTAAAACTTCAGACGTCAACGCCTTTCGACGGGAGAGACTTCTATACCTAGTCATTCGAGTTCGAGCTGATGATGGAGGGCGCGCAAATTCTTGGATTCTTTGTCGGGTCCCTGCCATACCCAACACATGGGACACAATATGACAAGCAGCAGTACACATATCAGTCGCTGATGGCGTACACGATACTTCTACGAAATATAACGCCAAACGAGCAGCAGAACATCCGGTCCTATCGTGGATACGGCAACTCCGCCGAGGTCGCGTCCAAGAATCTGTATCAGGCAATAGACAGCGTTAATCAGAGTCGTCTCATGGCACAACTGACAACAATGGAAATGAAACCAGGCCAAAAGGGAATGGCTTATTTCAGCCGTTGTCGCCGACTACGCGATAGACTCCTTTGATGCGGTGAATCGATATCTGAAGAAGCCTTCGTTACAGTCGTCATTGCTGGCCTCGGTCCTCGTTGGCGCTCCACTCGAGCCATTCTCCGAGCCCACGGAAAGATCTCTGAAGCAGCCCTCTACGCTGAGATACATGCTGAGCAGCAGGACATGGACCTACATGAAGAACGACACAAGAAAAGAGCGTCAGCATCTGAGTTCGCGTTTCACACTCAACGACATTACAACAACAACAACAATCGACAAAACAAACATCAGGCTCAACAATACGTACCGCCATTCTGCCATCTCTGCAAGACGTCAGGACACCCTCTCACTCACTGCCCGAATCAGCAGCAGTCAACGCCGCTGCAACGTCAACTTCGGCCCTCAAACAGTCAAGTGGCTTCTACACAGGCGCATCCCACCAATCAAGTACAGTCCTCAACGACATCGACAACAAAACCTGCATAAGGTACAAGAAACATTGTGAGCTGCATGACAAGAACGACAGACTCCTGCATCACCGGATCACCACCGTACTACTCACCAGAAAAACAGCTCGACAAGAGCTCTCCTCGCCGCAAATCACTGGAGCCCAAGCCGACGTATGCAGCCATCACCCAGAGCGAGCCGTCCGGGAAAGACACCTGATTCTTGGACAGCTACTGTGGACAGCACATGTGCTCCTCGGGTCGCTTCGTTCAACAGGAACACCAACTTCAGCGCGAAGTTGTAATCACTGTCGCCAACAACCAGAACCTGCACACACAACGACAGGGGATAGTTCAACTTCAATCTCAAAAACCCAACGTTATTTTGCAAATGTCGAAGGTTTTAATCGCAGAAGGACTAGGTAATAACTTACTCAGCGTCAGTCAACTAATGGCGAAGGGAATTCATCTCGAAGCAGACAGCACCACTCAAGAGTTCAAGCTGTACCACGGGAGAGGTGGACTCTACATCGACAAGGCAGTCTTGAAGAACAATGTCTTCGTTCTTGACTTCGTTCCAGACCAAGGCATCGCCGACAGCGACGCCATCGTCAACTTCACCTCTTGGACACATCCGCTAGATCTCGACCCCAACTTCAGTCCTGAAGGATTCTGGTACTCACACACCATACCTGAAGCAGAAAGAACAAGAGCGTTAGCAACAATTCGGCAAGCAGAGACAACATTGGCAGCAGCAGAGACAACATCGGCAGCAGCAGAGACAACATCGGTAGCAGCAACAACAACTACAACACCACTCGCTAGTCCTTCAACAACACCGGTCCCCATCGACGACATGCCACCGACTTCCGCTCAGCAGTTGACTCCCACTCCACGAGAAGTCCACAGAAGCGCCAACTTCACCACCGGCTTCTATGGCAACTTGGGTCACCCAAGCAACACAACGTTAAACAACACGATCAAGGCAGGAGTACTCGACAAAGACTCCCTACTTCTAACCGACGGCAGAGAACTACAACGAGTCCGAGGTACATGTTTTACCTGCCCCGAAGCCGACTTACCTCATCAACCGTTTGTCTCTCACCACAATCCGAGCGCGCCAGTTTACGCACCATTGGAGAAAGTCTACAACGACATCTTGTATGCGCGCGAACACGGACAGGGAGCATACAACTATGTCATCACTTTTATCGACGCCGCTACCCGATACGTCTGGCATCTCAACCTTCCAATTTGCGACATGGCGTTCTCACAGGCGACGAAGGCTTCGAAAGCCATGACGAAGGCAACCTTTGTAACTAATATTCTCATCCCCCGTCTGACTGGAAGCTTTTCAGCTTCACTCCTGATTCTCGTTCTGCCACAGGTCGACGGGGGATGAGACTATTAGTTACAAGGGTTGAAGCAATATCTAGCAGAACGAGGCATCAAGCGACTCATCTCGCTTCCCTACACCCATCAACAGCAAGGCGTGGCAGAATGGATGAACAGAACCCTCCTGAACACCATGTGCATGTGAAGATAGTGTGTAGAGTTAGGAGCCATGGCTAGGTAAGCCCTAGCTAGGCAAGAGAAAGTTTAGGCAAAAGAAGAGGGTTTTCACTAGCAGCAATGAGGATACATATAGCAAACCCTAGATGGGTTGTACTCGCTATAGAGCACCCCACTACAGGCTAGAGAATAACATTCTGACACACCCCCATAGCCAAAGTGGGGTGTAATCAGTACAATGAGCAAGCAGGTATAGAGCAGGAGTTCACAAAGGTAAGCAAAGCTAGAGCTAATCACAGCGGGCAAGTGAGGAGGAGGAGGAGCTGTGGAGGTAGAGAAGATGGGAGGCAACGACTGAAGCTGCAGAGGCACGGGCACAGGAGCGGCTGACTCAGAGGCTACCGAAGCAAGGGCGACGGACTACTGGAGTAACTGGCTCGGCGGCTATAGAAGAGCGGCAGGAGCAACGGACCCACTGGCGACTGGTGCAGCAGGCTCACTGGCTACCGAAGCAAGGGCGACGGACTACAGGCGCTGCAAGCGACACGACAGGTACCTCCACACAACCTCCTCCAACTGCCCCACACCCTCGACACACACCCACTGCTCAAACCCTAGCTCCACTCCCACGCACCCCCCTAAAACCCTAAACCCCAGTCTCCCACTCATCCACCCCCCTCAGCGATAGCTGCAGCAGTGGGAGACAAAGGAGGAGGAGGAGAAGGGCACGGCGCGCACAACGGACACCCCCACAACCACCACCCCCACAATCCTCACCCCCAAACCCTAAAACGGGTGGGATAGGGGCAGGAGCGCGGGGGACGGAGAGGGGGGGGAAGGCGCGCGCCTCTAGGGCGCCAGAACGGACGGGTGGGGCGAGGGAAGGGGCGTGGCGCGCGCTGCTCCCCTGGGCGCCGCGACGGACGGGCGGGGGGGACGCGCGCGCGGCTCCCCAGGGCGCCGCGACGGCCTGGCGGGGCGCGCGCGGCCTCCCGAGGGCGCCGCGACGAGCTGACGGGGCGCGCGCGGCCTCCCCAGGGCGTCGCGACGACCACGCAGGGCGCCCGCTGGCTCCCCAGTGCGTCGCGACCGACGGGCGGGGCGCTCGCGGGCTCCCGAGGGCGTCGCGACGGACGGACGGGGGGCTCGCGGGCTCCCCAGCGCGCCGCGACGGGCAGGGTGGGGGGCCGCGCGTGCTCCCCAGGGCTCCGCGACGGACGGGCGGGGCGCGCGCTGGCTCCCCCACAGCAGTAAACCGCCGCGCGCCTCGAGGTGCACGGCGGGCAGAAAACCGCCGCGCGCCCCGAGCGCGCGGCGGGATGAAAAATAAGAGGCCGCGCACCACGGGGCGCGCGACACAGCGTAGGGCAGCGGAAGCAGTAGGAGGGCCCACAGGCCAGGAGCGTATGTGCTCTGATACCATGTGAAGATAGTGTGTAGAGTTAGGAGCCATGGCTAGGTAAGCCCTAGCTAGGCAAGAGAAAGTTTAGGCAAAAGAAGAGGGTTTTCACTAGCAGCAATGAGGATACATATAGCAAACCCTAGATGGGTTGTACTCGCTATAGAGCACCCCACTACAGGCTAGAGAATAACATTCTGACAGTGCAAACTGTTACGTGGCATGCGACTGCCAAACAGCCAATGGGCTGAGGCGATGGACCACGCCGTCTTGTTGCACAAATTGTTTCGTCATCCTCGCTCTCGAACAACGCATCACCGCACCTGCTGTGGACAGGAAAACTGGGCAACACAAAAATGTTACGAGTTTTTGGGTGCATGGTACAGTACCGACCGCACACCGCAAGGGCCGGAAGATTTTCACAACGCGCACAGTGGGGGCTACACCTGGGCATAAAAAAACATTACAACGCATGGAAGATTTTCGACGTCCACTCGAAGGAAACAGTAGCAGCACGTGATGTCATTTTCTACGAAAGACTCTCCCTTCAAACGTACCTGGACAACCTGGCAGCAGATCGAGACCTCACGGGCGGCTTCCGTGGCAACCGAGCCTTCGCCACACTAGCTGACGAAGCTGACTGGGACGAGCAAAACGTGGACGGCGCATCCAAGGAAGCAGGACCACTCCCATACTGCTCCGTGCCCATCTCGATGGATGACAAAAACCCTCGCGAAAGTGTCAACGCCGAAGTCTACTACGACTTCGCCGACAATGGTTACGTTACACCCCAATCAGTCAACACAAATGTATCAAAATGAATCGGCCCCAACTTCCTACCTGATCCAGAAGCGGGAGATGAATCAGCCTATCCTGAGGACGCAACTCTCCCCCGCTACACAGAGTGGACTGCAGATACTGGGACTCGTCACCGCTGTCCACGGAGTGGCACCACCTAAGGAGCCTGCCACTGTTCAACAGGCTTTTGGGGGGGGGGACACAGGGAAAAATGGCGCGAAGCCATGGACAGAGAATTAAAGGCGCTGCAAGAACGCAACACCTGGAAAGTCGTGCCTATCGGAGTGGCACGCAACAAGACCATTATTATGGGAAAATGGGTTTTCCGCGTGAAAACGAAAGCTGACAGAACGATAGACGAATTCAAGGCACGCTGGGTCGTGCGCGGCTTCGACCAAGAGCACGGACGAGACTTCACCGAAACATTCGCACCAGTTAGCAAACATACCTCTCTCCGAATCCTCCTCGCGATAGCCGCCATGAAGCAGAAGAAACTCCACCAAATCGACGTTGCCAACGCCTTCCTCTATGCCCCTGTCGACGCTGAAATCTTCGTCGAACAACCACATGGGTCTAATGTAGACCCTAACCAAGTCTGTCAACTACAAAAATCCCTGTACGGGATCAAACAGGCTTCGAGGCTGTGGCAACAATATCTGCACGCTCGATTGATTCGCATCGGATTTCGCCAACTCCCGCACGACCAAGGGATGTATCGTCTCACGAAGGGTGCCGACTACATCTTACTCATAGTCTATATGGACGATATGCTTTACATCGGCTCTACCGACGATTTCACGACCTGGTTCGAAGGGGAGCTACAACGGGACCTCACGCTCACCGTCTCGTCTACCGTAACACAGTACATAGGACTCAACATACAAGACGGGGAAAACGCGATCTACCTCAGCGCCGCGAAATACGCCGACACCATTGCCAAACGCTTCGGATTAACCCCAAGCGCCATTACCACACCATATCGCTACACCGACGGAAGCCACAAGGA